>CM054057.1:558813082-559310582 GCA_028641055.1 Alopecurus myosuroides
TATTCCATATCTATCTGTATATTGCCTAATCCTATGTTCCTACACATTTGAAATGTTCCTGCAAAAAAACTTGTAAAACGAACTACATCTATCACTGGAGTAGAAATACTGAACTCTGAAATTGATCGTGGATTTCCTCACTATTAATCCTTAACAGGAATACTTTTTATATGCGATAAGAACATTAGAAGTTCAGAACTTCCAAAAATCTTCCGAAATATATATGATCTACACTAGCTAAAATCAAGGTCTCATTTTGCATACGCTACATCTAGGTAATTAAGGTATCCATCACTGCATAAGTTATAAACTTTTAGTTACCAACTATTGTCAGACAAGCACATGCAAGAAAGAGATTTACCGAGAACTCATTCCAAACCAGCTGCCGATTCATGTACTCAAAGCTTACTGCTCTATTCATGTTGGGGCTCCCATAAACAAGTCTTGCTTTCAGAATCCTTTCCACGATAGTTTTATATCTGTACAAACATAAAAGAAAAGCTAAAGGTCATATTTGCAATGATTAAAAAGCCAGCAGGATTTCTACAAAATCTTAAATGTCTAGCCAATTCTTGATCTATGCTATTCCATCTCATTCAAGTTATGTTGTCACTGGCCAGTATAATCTTAATGGACTGCGTACGTTCAGAATATTAAAACTTTCTTCAGCTGCAAAGATTTAATATATCTTCCAGCTTTAAATAATCGTAGAATATATTATGTAATGAACATAGCTAAACAGGTAGAGAAATGATACCTTCCACCATAAAGAAATGACAGTAGGTTAAAAAATGAAACAGCTCTGTATAATCCTTCAGCATGTTGCACCAAACCCCATGCACGACGTGCTAGTGGTCTCTGTGTTACAGAATAGAAGTTACAAGGATGATCAAATGGGAATTGAAGTTTCCAGAAATTAGTTTTAAAAGATAACCTGTTCAGAATCACCCCATCGACGGAAAGCAGAAAAAGACTGCAAGCGGGACAGTAAGTATTGGCCACCAACAGTGCTAATACAATACAAGATCTTCTGAGAAACTGAAAGCCCAGGTCCTTCCAAACCTGTTCTGACTGGAAAATACGTGGAATCATCAGTTATTGCTCACATAATATTACAAATAATCAAGTAGCTAAACTGTTGACCATTATTTGACCTCCTCTTGGACCACTATCTAAAATTTATCCTCATCTCCAATGTAATTGATTCTTAAATCTCCTTCCATTTAAATCTGTCAATGATTTTCCATTTCTTCTTTATTACAAATGTTTTCCATCCTTTATCCTGGGCTTGGCATCGAGCTCCAGGTCGGACCGAGTGGGTTCGACCTAAAGCTCGATGACAAGCCCAGTATAAAGGCGACCAGGTGCAACAACTGATGAGCGGCAGAAGGAAAAACCAGCAAGAAATGGGCCTTCCTGGAGTAGTGTAAAATTTCTGAGTTAGGTGGGTATAAACGTGCGAAAACCTTAGATTTTTTCCCTTAGAAAAAAAAACTGTTTTGGTTGAGAAAATAGTTTCCTAATTGACGCAAAACATCAATATGCCGGTAACATCAGGATTTTTAACAAAATATGTTACTCAAAAATAATTATCATCTAAATACTACGGAAATACTTGAGTTTATTTCTGATCTGAATGATTCTGAGGCAAAGGCACTTTTCTTAATTCATGTCTGAGGTGACTTCTTGACATAGTGCTTCTCATCTTTAACTACGCTGGGAAAAGGATATATAGATAGTGTCAAACAACAGGTATCTGCACACCATGCCTTGTTTGCTCAAAGGACATGAAATGGAACAGGGGCCATCAATTAGGTTCGGTATATCGCAGTCTACTATTCTACTTGTAGTGAGCATTTTGTAGGTGCAGCCATAGGTCGTTTCATTGTATGTATGCTCAACGGATATTATAAAATACAAAAGGTGTATGCCCTGAGTTAACGAGTTAACTGCAGACAAGCTAACAACTAAGAGAGACTGGGCCCTACCCAGCTTCAACACAATACATGACTGGACCTATGTAAGTAAATAAGGGTATTCTGATGTAAGGTGCACAGATCAGAATGCGGTTAAAAACAGCTGGTAGCCTATACACACTTGAGAACAATTCAAATTGTTTTACAACATTAAACAGCACGGTTGTAAACAATGCCTCAACAAACATATCATAGATAAATCTGACACCAATTCAGGGAAGATCATATGGTAAAATACCCTCTTTTCCTGCGATGGGTGCTGCCCGTTCATCTCTATACCTCAAGTTCATGAGTGCATTCCCTGGGGTTGGCTTGTCTACCCAAATTGAGAACCTCCAGATAAGGAACTCAAGGAACGCATCGAGTTCAGGCTCATACTGAAACAAGAACCCTGGCTGGTACCAACAGAAAAAAAAATGAAAACTGGAAGGTATAAGCAGCAACACACTTATTGTGTAAAGCCATGAGGAACGCCCAGATGTAGATGATTACTGAAAAAAGTACCTTCATCAAAGAGAACACTTTGACTAACTGCTCTTTCAACATAGCGGACATTTCAACATCAAGCCTCGCAGCATCAAACTGGTTGACTCTAGATATTGTAATCGGGATCATGGTCTGCATTTACACGAAGTAAATTACAACATGAATTACCCTCATCCTGCCTATTCTTGGAACAGATCACATATCTGCTCCATTGTGGGGCACCTAATTGTTTCTCTTATATGTTTGAAAACTGGATTAGGGACCACCCATACTTGAAGACTAAGGGCTTAGTATGCAATTGCTATGCGCTGCTCTTAGAGCATGTCTAACAGAACCCTTACATTTTCGTCCCCTAAATCGCGTGTAGAGGGCCCTGCACACGAAATCGATGAATTTTTTTGCTCAGATGAACGCGTTCATCTAGCAGACCCCCTATCGCCGCCCTGTATGTTTGAATTAAAACTTCGCGGGAGAATCCGATGAACTCGATTTTATTGATCACCATTGCTGGTACACTGCTCGAGCTCGAGCTCGTCCATCTACTAGCCTAACTAGCCTAATCTAATCTATGAAGACGACGTCGCCGGCAGCCTCCATCGCCTTGAAGGCCTCGACGTCGGCGAGGGCGCGCGCCTCCTCCTCCGCTTCCGCGCGCGCCGCTGCCTCGGCTTCTTTCTTGGACAGCTCGACGGCCTCCGCGAACGCGGCCTCCTCCTCCTCCGCTGTCGCCGGCAACGCTTGCACCGCCGCGCCTCCTCCTCCGCTTCCGCTTGCGCCGCCGCGGCCCCGCTTGCACTGCTGCAGCATCTCCCATTCGGCGCGCCATTTGTCGAATTGGGGGCCGCGCATCGGCCTCGGCGGCGGGTCGGCCGAGTAGTAGCGGCCGCCCTCCGCGAAGTCGACCAGCGACGGCGGCATGCTCGCCGGCCACGCCGCGTACTTCCAGGCGCCGCGGCGGCTCCCTGCGATCGAATGCTTGCAGTGGAGCCGCCACGCCTCCTCGAGCGTCTCCGGCTCGTGGCGGCGCTTGGAGCGGCCGGTGGAGGAGCTCGATTCGTTGGGGGAGTTCATCGCCGGGAGGTGGAGGTGTTAGGACGGAGGCGTTAGGGGCGGTGGAAGGAGAAATGGGGCGGCGGGGGACGCGGAATTGCTCACCGGAGCTGCGGCGGCGCGCGGCGGAGCTAGGGTTGCGGGTGGGGGGTTGGACCCCCACCCCGACCCTCACCCACTACTTGTAGGGGGCGGCGGGGGCTATTTCGCAGGCCCCGTAAATTTTTCGTACGGGCCGGGCAGCATACGGGGGCTGCTAGACGGCCGTTTTGGCCCGCACCCCGTGTGCCGCCGGAATTTTACGGGGTGCCCGCGCTATAAGGGGCCTGTTAGACATGCTCTTATATCTTTTAAATTAAGCGTCCATTATTCTGTTTGGAAAAGAAAAAAAAAACTGGAGCTTATGTTTTGGATTGTAACCAAAAAAGCTTGCCAAACACCCAAATACCTAAAAGTAGGTAAAGCAATGTCAATTATAGCCTAGCAAAAATCTTTAACATGGTACATGGGGGGTTCATATGAGCTCCAAAAATTTGGAGAATAAAAATCAGTCATAGAACAACATTCAAAACGATAAGGGGCTAGGGGCTGACCTAGCTAACGTGGGGCATTCGGGGTTCAGCTGAATACCCGAACTTTTGGGCACTACGAACTGATGGGCAGGAAAGAAAGAGAGGCAACTTCGGATGGAATCGATCGCAACAAAGTAAAGGTCCCCAGTACCCACGACCACGAGGATGATGGCGAGGGATCTAACGGCTAGAGGACAGTCGCTCGCCCGGGATGCCAGGGAAGGGAGATCGAGGGGTGGCGGCCTGGCAGGCGCGGCAAAAGGACGGAAGAAAGGAAGGGAAGGGAGAGGGAGAGGGAGCTCACCACGCCGGACGCCGGAGAAGGAGTAGCAGCAGGTCGGCCGATGGTGGGGAGGCGTGGCTTTCCTCCTCGCCCACTAGACTCGTTGTTTTTCTGTCTTTTCAACCGGTTAAAAATCCACAGGCTTCCCAACCGTGGCCTAATTGGTAAAGCTTTTTTGCTAGGCTATAATTGACATTGCTTTACCTACTTTTAGGTATTTGGGTGTTTGGCAAGCTTTTTTGGTTGCAATCCAAAACATAAGCTCCAGTTTTTTTTCCAAACAGAATAATGGACGCTTAACAATCGTTTTCCACACTGCTTTAAAAGATATAAGAGCAGAACCACATAGCAACTGCATACTAAGCCCTTAGTCTTCAAGTATGTGTGGTCCCTAATCCAGTTTTCAAACCAATTAAGAGAAACGATTAGCTGCCCCACAATGGAGCAGATATGTGATATGTTCCAAGAATGGGCAGGATAACGGTCACTACACCTGGAGGGTAATTCATGTTGTAATTTACTTTGTGTAAATGCAGACCATGATCCCGATACTTTGCAGTCACATTATATCGTGTTGCTTAAATCTGCAGGAGCGAGGGTTAGAGTAGTGGTTGGATCTCTGCAAACGTGGTTGACTATCATGCCTATTTTCCTTCTCAATTAGTCTTGTTACGGGCCTTTCCCCTATTGCTACTTACTCATCCTATCTTGTCTGTTCCTTAATCAGATTTAGTTGATTGGTGAGCTACATGGCTGGCTACCTTAGGTGTTCATACCGGAGCCTGGACCGTGTTGGCTACCTTAGGGTAGAGGCTGAAGACTGACTGCTGTAAGTGCCTCATAACTTGCTCAAGTCACGGCAGTCAGAAAATGTTTTATAATACTAAAAATGCTCGATTTCTTGGATGCAGGTGTCAGCTCGATGGAGAGCCATGCATTCCGCGTAGTGGTGGACTAAACTCGTTACTCTGGAGAAGACAATCCACATGGACATTCAGTTGTCAGCAGCAACTGAAAAAAGGGTTTGACGTTTAATGTGTGTTTCTAGCGGAGAGAGTAGACACATATGAAGCGGTCAGCAGGACAGCAGGAAGCAACAACTACGGTTATACTTTTATTTTAGCTTAGTGCAATGATGATAATAAATCCAAATGTATATGATCACCGGCCTGACAAATAAATAATTGGTTAATTTATTCTTAAATGTCTAGGCAACCATTAAGCACACACCAAAAAGATTACAGCAGGCATCTACTAAAAGTTTTTGTAATTACTCTCAAGAAAAGAAAGTAATTGCATTTATGTTATTTACGCAAAGGTATATATGGGATACAAACTATGTTATTTATGCAAAGAAAATCCACTGCCATGTATGAACTCGAGGCACGGACACGGATCTTGCATCGGCAGCTGCAAGATCTGGGAGCAAGCCATGGTTGCTACGTAGGATAGCAAGATCTGGGAACAAGCCATCGGCAGCTGCAAGAACCGGGAAGGAAACAGAGGTGGGGAGAAGGATTGATGCTACCTTTGTCCAATGATGATGAACAAGCTCGTGGCCGCTGGACCGTCGCCGTCGCCGGAGATCTTCCCGGGGAGGTCGAGTCGGAGAAGATATAGGGAAGGAGAAGACACGGGCGTTGGGCGTTGGGAGAGGCAGAAGAGGGAGCGGCCAGCAGGGCGGGCTCGCTCCTGTTCGCCGCCGGAGGAAGACGCCGTTCCCGCGCCCGCGCCCAAGCCCAAGCCCAGCGCCGTCACCTCTCCCTGTCAACGAACGCCGCCGCGAGCGAAAGCGAGCGAAACGTCCCGACTAGGGGAATACTCACCCGGGGAAATTCCGCGGAAGGCCCAACTTTCCCTCCCCTCGCAGGACCACCAAATGGGCTCGTAGGGCTCCCCGGGCCAAATTGACCCGGGGCTTTTCGGATTTTCCCGGACTATCAAATGAGCCCTAAGAGCATCACCAGTCGCGCCCCAAGCGTTCGGATCGGCGCCCGGGGCGACCATTCGGGGGCTCGGGCGGGGGGGCTCAGACGGGGGCGCGGCTGCCACTCGTAGCCCCAAACCAAAACCCTCAAAGCAATATTTTGCCTATTTTCGTTATTTTAGAGTCTCAAAGATACTTTAAAATACTTGGTTCTAGGTTTAAATCACGAATGACTACAAATAAAAATAAAATGTTCATACAATTAAAATGTTCACTATGCCACCGCTAATCCTTTGCGAGCCCATAAATGTTCCATTAGATCATTTTGGAGCTGATCAAGAGTGGCCCCGTCTCGGATCTCTATGTGCATACCAATGTACTCGGTCCAATCTGCTGACACATTGTGATTCACATTGGCAAGAGGACCCTGGAACTCATATGGAAGATGATCATGCACTGGATTTTCACGCTCATCATCAATGATCATGGTGTGCATGATCACACATGCATTCATGATCTCTTCCATCTGCTCGGCCGACCAAGTGAGAGCAGGATACCGCACAATGGCAAATCTCTGCTGGAGCACTCTAAATGCACGCTCGACATAATTTCTTGTGCTCTCTTGTATAGAGGCAAACCGGGATTTCTTGTTTCCTAGAGGATTGGAAATTGTCTTCACAAATGTTGACCATCTTGGATAGATACCATCCCCTAGGTAGTGTCCCTTGTTGTACTCGTGGCCATTGACAACATAGTTCACTGGCGGAGCATGGCCTTCAACAAGTTTCGCGAACACGGGGGAACGTTGCAACACATTGATGTCATTGTGAGATCCTGCCCTGCCGAAGAACGCATGCCAAATCCAAGTCTCGTGATCTACCACTGCCTCAAGGACCACGCTGCAAACTTCTTGATGGCCCCCTTTGTGTAATCCTTGCCATCCAAATGGACAGTTCTTCCAGCTCCAGTGCATGCAATCAATGCTTCCAAGCATACCAGGAAAACCTCTTGATTCATTAGTTGTCAGGATTCGAGCAGTTTCCTCCTCATTTGGTCCTCTCAAGTAGTTTGGACCAAACACTTCCACTATCGCAGGGCAGAACCTGTACATGGCTTTGATAGCCGACGACTCAGACATGCGGAGATAGTCGTCCTGGCCATCTGTAGGGGCGCCATATGCAAGCATTCTCATAGCAGCAGTGCACTTCTGAATTGAGGAGAAACCTACCATCCCCACGGCGTCTTTCTTTATCTTGGACCAGGGGTCGTACTCCCTCACATGCTGCACCAATGTGTTGAACAACCTTCGGCTCATCCGAAATCTACGTGAAAATCATTTGCATCGAATCTTGGCTCATCGGCAAAATAGTCGACAAAAAGCATGCAGTGGCCCTCCATTCTCATCCTTGGTTTCGTACTTCTCCTCCCAAACTTGGATCCTCCTCGCTTTGGTTCTCTATTGGCTTCATCATCGGCGAGGAGTTGTGCCAAACAAGCAAGTTCTCATCTTCCTCCTCGTCGATAATGGCTTCTTCCTCTAAGAGAAAGTTCACCATCATCTCGTCGTTGTTGTCCATCTATAGAAATGAAAATGGCTTCAAAATATGACAAAAACAACGGCCGGCGCCCAACCGGGCAAATCACCGAACACCTTGGGGGCAAGGTGGTTACCTCTGGTCGCCGGAGGTGGCGCCTGAGGCGGCGCCGGTGGGGCAGAGGCGCAGAGGGAGAAGGGCCGGGGAGTGGCGCTGAAAGGGGACGATTTGGGAGCGGTGCCGGTGGGCGAGAGAGCGGTGACGCCGCGAGGCAGAGGGAGACGACAGAGGGAGAGGCGGCGCGTGCGGGGCGCAAATGGGCGAGGCGCAAGCGGACGTGACGCAATTGGGCGTTTTGTGTCGCTGGCAGGACGGGCCCGTGGCGCGGAACGACTCGTCCGGCGCCCCCATGGGAGCCCCTGGGAGGCGGGGTTGGGCTAGGTTTGCCGGACGGGAACAAGGGGCATCCGGACGGGAAGGCCCAATGGAAGCGCGAGTGGGCGCGCTCGGGGCCCGTCCGGACGGGAAGGCGCTTCGGGCAGCCTTTGGGGGCGCGACTGGAGATGCTCTAATCCATCGTATTTGCTGTCCACATGGTTCGTTTTCTGGCCTAGAGACTGCATCCAAACTGACCGCGCCAGCAGGAGCTCATTTCCATCGTCGTCGGTACCGATCCTTTCCCCGTCGCAGGAAAAAAATGGGGACCTCACATGTGCTGTGTAAGAGCATGAGAAGCGGTGGCGACCGAAACCTACCGCCCCATGTAAATAAGTTGTCAGAGGCATCCTCCTCAATTTTATTTGTCCAATGGAAGCCGCAACTAGCTCTGGCGTCATGGAGAAAAAACAAATGAGTGCACCGGTTGAGAGGACAGCACATGCATGTTGTGTATCTCTTTCTCCATCTTTTGTATCGGGAGCATGTCTTTTTCTCTAGAGATCCCGCCTTCTGCAGAAGCCACACTGACAAACTGCAGAGCAGCTGTTCTGACAATCCGAGCCTACGTGGCCTGCGTGGCAGTAGGTTGAGGCTATGCGTTGTACATGCCCTAAATTTATGGTATTTTACGGTCTAGAAAGGAAGGGGATTACTCAAACGATCAGAAAACTGCTCCGCCTAATTTTCCGCTCTCAGTGCAATTTCCAGTTTTGATAGGAAAATTTTGGGGTGCCAGAAAACGGCCATCCAAGCGGGCACAGCAATGTAGCCCTCCGTTTCAAAATACTTTGGCACAGTTTTATATGTACAAACATTCATATTTACCTCGCTTGGATGGTCTAAAATATAAACATCGGTATAAGTTCGTTCCCACTATAGCCGCTGATGTCTACTCCCGTAATCACCGCTGCAGTCGCATGTGTGCTTCTCTCGCCTCTCTCTCTCTCTCGTGTTGTTAGCAACCGAAAAAAAGTGGGATCCCGTGCGGTCCGTAATATTTCCAGCCGGACTGGCGAATGGGCGGGTTAATTAGTTAGAAAACAAAAACTGATTTGAGTGGCGTTGGAGTTTCGACCAGAACAACGCTAGGGCCCGGTTTTTACGTTGGTAATTAAAAACAGCCATCCAAGCGGGACCTTAGGAAAAAGTATTTTAGTACGAAGGGAGTATAAATTAAGCAATGTAAATGTTGGTTTGGCACCTCTACTAGAGGGATATTAAGAAGACTTGGCTACAAAGTGGTCAACCACTTTTTATTTCTAGAGGTGGTGAAGTGACACATTTAAAAAACGAAGCAAAGTCCCGTTGTTTCCCAAAATAGTAACATCAGCGCCGGGAAAAACTATCCGTCCTTCCTACGCCAAGAACCAGTGTGCATGGACCGGCTATATACAACCACATAAAGAATGTGCATGACAAAATGGGACCACATGACACATCGTGTAAACTCCATAGAACCTCCATTGCCGTCTGCAAAAACACATTTGAGGGGATGAACTCTGATTCATCCAGATGAAAACATAAGACTCGAAATTGAGGAAAAAGAACATATTATTTGGGGGATTCGTTGCTTCCCTAAGTAGAAATCATCAGTGGTTATCTGGAGAAAAGGTAAGAGGAAAAACAGCCTCCTTCTTAGCCTCTCTCAGATTTGATCTGGAAGTTCAAATCTAGTTCCCACATTCATCTCATTTTTTTTTCCTTGTTCGGAAAAAATGGTATGTACATATATCTTGGAACCCTAGATTTACATCATGTAACACATGGGTGTTATTGGTTCTACCGTATGAAAACGAACAAAAAAAGTGGAAAATGCTTGGTTGAACCGTGCGGTAGATGTTCCGGGCTAAAACCTAAGTTCTATTGGTCCACGTTTTGAGATGGGGCCACCATATCATTTGTCATTTTCTGATAGAGGGCAGAATACACATAGAAATACATGACAGTTGGACCCGGGCATTAAATCTATGTGCATACTCCAGACATGGGACCCGCAATCACATAGGAACACAATTTCCGCGCATGCAAATAGTCTCTCTCTCCTTCCTTTGTCTCACAGCATGGGCGGGCCATAGGGGAAGAAAGCAACAACAGACCCACGGTGGGTGGTTTCCTCTTCATCCTACATTCCATTATCCACGCTGCAGCCATGGACATCTACCCGAACATAAGGACGCGGCTACAGAGACGACCCCGATGTCCTCTCATGCGCTACCTCACAGGGCCCTGCCGGGGATGCACGGAGGAAGACGAGATCGCGGCCCTGTCGTGAATGCGCCATGGATGCTCCGTAGATGCGTGGAGGATGTCGCGGATGCGGTGCCAAATCCATGAAGATCCACCTAGCCATAAAGAACTCTGACATCTCCTAGTTGTTGTGCTAGTTGCCCCGCAAACGATCGGCCATGCTTTGTAGGCGCATCTGTCCCAAGTCCCAACTCCCAAGGTCCCGCCTCGGCTGCGACCGGCTTCAGCACCAGGAAATGGCGGACGACGTGCTCCGGATCTGACGCAACTGCGTTTGTGCCGGCGGCTCCAGGCTCGGCATAGCATTTCTTCTCGAGGCGGATAACACATAACGTGGATGGCATTTGTGTTGAAGGGTATGGGCCCTGCCGGGATGCACGGAGGAAGATGGAAGAGAGAGGTAGATAGGAATAGGAAGAGATGACGTGAGAAATTTGTCTATCTTACATGGACCCCATGTGTACTACACTCATTATTTGTTCAATTTAACGTTTGAAATACACTACCACCAGATTGGTCCCACACCAAATGTGGACCAATAGAAGTTCGAGTTCCGCCGGGAGCATATGCCACCAGGTTCACTTTACTCACTCTCCAAAAATGTAGCCAAACCATTTGGGATGGTCTAAGTAGAACTTGCATCCATACAACACAAGGAAAAGAAAATTCACAAATTTTTACCATAGGGACTGATGTTACATCCAGATTGTAGAGCCTGCTTTGCCTCTGTCAGTGTAGCATATGAAGGTGGGCTCGCCGGCGATGTTGAGCCCGTCTGAGCAATCAAATGTGGTTTGGGGGCCATTCCACCCCCGCCACCGCATAGTTATGATCCTCTTCTCTCAAAACAGATTTGCGAGTTGCTCATCGGTTCGGATATTGCTATTCCTGGATGTGGAAGGACGTTTGCTTGCCTTCTAACAAGGACGACAACCAAGCGTAAAAGCAAGGTGAGTAACTGTCCTCGGACTAGCATCCAGAAGCAGAGTTCACTCAGGTGCAAAGACAAGAAGAGTTATGTCGTTGAAAAGGTGTTCATGACTGATTGATGGATGATCTTGGGTCGTTTTGTGGTGTTTCCCTTTGCATTTTGTTGAGGTGTTATCTTCGAGGGTTATGTTGTGTTGCTCAAATTTTTGGCGTTGTGGGTGTTGTGTGTTTTGAGAGTTTGTTGGTTGGTCGACGTGGCCATGTGGGTCTCTTGCTTTGTAAGGAGTATCTCGGGTTGGTCATTGTGTATCGGTTTTAGAATGGTTTTCTATAATTAATTGGACAATTATCTTCTTCTTAATTAATAGATTGGGGAAAAAGACTTTGCTCCTGTAGAGAAAAGATCCCTCCCCCCTCCCTCTAGGTTTTTGGGTTAGTGGGAGTGGGGCTTGCAGACATTTTGTTCAATTGGCAGGTGAACACTAACAAATGAGGAGCTCTGATACGTCATAAACGTATTCTTAATGTATGATGTTTCATGTTGTTTCCCACGTGTTTGGTATACACTTTATTTCATTTTTATCGATTTTCCGGACTAACCTATTGACAAGATGCCACAGAGCCAGTTCCATGTTTGCTGCTGTTTTAAGTTTCAGAAAAGTTGTTCTGGAAATATCCTCAAAATTGGAAAATTCAAAGTCCGGAGGTCCTACAATTCCCAAAGGTTCCACGGAGTCCTGAAGAGACCCGGAGGGGGGCCACACCATAGGGCAGGGCCCCTCTCCCGGCCGTGCCATGGGGTGGTGTGGGGCCCCCAGGCCTCCACCGCCTTTTCCCTTTTGCCTATTTATACCCCCCCCCCAACATAATAACCCTAAAAATATACCACTTCGTCCCGAGAAACACCTGAGGCTGCTGTAATCGTCATCCCGAGATCGGGAGGGTTTTTAAGCTCTCCCCGGCACCCTGCCGGGAGGGGAATTCATCACCGGAGGGGTCTACACCACCATGCCCTCCTCCGAAGTGATGTGTGAGTTGTTCATCCCTGGACAACTACATAGTTGTTCTCTCCACTTTTTACCTCATGTTTAGATCTCGTGAGCTGCCTCACATGATCGAGATCATCTTTATGTAATGCTACATGTTGTGTTTGTTGGGATATGATTAATGTTGAATGTTATTTCTTCTGATTATCAATCTATCATGTTATCTTCATGCTTATGTTATTTATGATCTTGCATGCTCTCCGTTATTAGTAGATGATCTGGCCAAGTAGATGCTAGTAACTCCAAGAGGGAGTATTTATGCTCGATAGTGGGTTCATGCCTCCTTTGCATCTGTGCTCGAGTGACAGAAACGTGATGGATGGAGGATGTGTTGTTGCCATTAGGGAGAAAACAATGGTGTTTACCTAGTTTACATTGTTTACATTACACACTTTGCTTACTGCGATAATCTGTTGCTAGCAACTTAATACCCAACGTTTGTTCGGATGATATTCGGAGGGTAGATTATTAGACATAGATGCAGTTGGATGACGGTCTATGTATTTTGTTGTAATGCCCGCATGAATCACATAGTAATCTTTATGTATTGCATATGCACTATGGTGCAGCCTTCATTTCTGTCAATTGCCCAGCTGTAATTTGTTCACCACGCATGTTATTTATCTTTCACGGAGAGACACCACTAGTGAACTGTGGACCCCGGTCCTTTTTCCTCATACTGATAAAATATACGCTGCTTTCATACAGCTTCAACTGCTTTTATACTGTTTTCCACACCATACGTTTAACCTCTTTGTGTTCAGCAAAACCGGTGAGATTGACAACCTCACTGCTTCGTTGGGGCAAAGTAATTTGATTGTGTTGTGTAGGTTCCACGTTGCTTCTGAACCGGTAGTGCGCCCTGCCATCTCAGCTGCATCAACCTTCTGAAGTTACTCCTTCCTCCTACTGTTCGATTGAACCTTGGTTTCTTTCCGAGGGAAACTTGCTGCTGCACTCTTTATACCTTCCTCTTGGGGTCTCCTAAGGAACGTGTGTTCACACGCATCAAAGAATTTTCTAGCTCCGTTGCCGGGGAGGAAGAGAATTTCTGAGAGAGGAGTCTCTCACTTCGAATCTCTTTTTTTTTCTTAGTTTATTTTATTTTGTCTTGTTTGCTTATCTTGATCAAAAACACAAAAAAATAATTACTTCTTATTCTAGCTGTAGTTTTATTCCTGTTTTAGTCTTGGTAAAATGAGTGTTCCTGAAGTTGAAGTTCGTTCTTTTAAGCAACAAGGTGGAGAAAGTTTGAAAGATGCTTGGTATAGGATAAATGATGCTCATCGTAGATGCACTAAGAAATATTCCATTTTAATCCTTCTTATGAATTTTTATGTTGGTGTTAGTAGCTAGTATAGGTATGTTCTAGACACTCTTACAGGCGGTAATTTTCTGGGAACTTTGGAAGCCTGTAATTTAATTGAAAGTTTAGTTGGAACACCACCTACTAAGGTTGTGAAAACTGAACACACTTTAGATGATGTTATTAAAAAGCTAAACTGTCGAGACATCGTAGTAGAGTTCATAGACGGGGGTGCCATGAGACTACTGATGGAGACGTGGGGGGAATGTGATAGTATGACAATCAGAGACACCAAAGTTTACCCAGGTTCGGCACGTTGCAACAAGGCGGCGTTCTTACTCCTGCAATCTCACTAAATCAGGGATGAAGCCTGAAGTATACAAAGTACAAAGTGAGTTGGTTTAGCTACTCGACGAGGATCAACTTCTCGGCGAGTTGGCTTCTAGCTAATTGTCCGTATCTTTCTTCTCTCCCGTCCGTCTTTATATAGATAGCCGGGTTAGGGCTTACAGAAAGAAGACCTAGAAGACTACGGTAAGTTTCTAACTTGGAAGGCAGGAATCGCCTTCTACTCCAAGCCGTACCACGTGGGCCGTGGTACGGGTTCTTCTAGAATCTGGCTTCCGTGCGTCAGCTTACTGGGCCGCCCAATGGACCATGATCCATTACCATTCAGGCCAACCTGGTAATCCGGCTCTTTAGGACACCATCAGATATACCCCTAGTCGGTATATATCCGACAGTAGTCCCCAAGAAGGATTAAGACTCCAATCTGCTGTCTTTCGTCGATTTGCATTCTTTTCCGAGAAATGCTGGCGCTTGTCTCGATTCTTCTTTTCCTCAAATCATGCTTTAACGCAAAACTCGGATTTTGGGAAAATCCGTCTTTTTCTTCCACGAGCCTTCGTGGAGAAGGAACTTCCTACGTCAGCGATAAAATAATGCTGACGCTAGGGACGTTTGGGTTTCGAGTGTGAAATCCTAAAACGTATCTCTGACAGATTCTCGCGGGAAACGAGGAGATAGCAATAATCACCCGTCCCCTCATTTCCCGGATTTTCCGGCGAGTGACACGCGTCGAAGATCTACCAGTCAAAAGAGTCGTTGTAACGTATCTTAAAGTTTTTCCGGCTATAAATAGCCTTCCTCGGGCCCTCCGGCGATCCTTCCGCTCTCACTTCACCTCCCAGATCTCAAGCGCCATAGCCCCCGAGCCAAGGTTCTTCTAGCGAGAGCAGAGCCCGTGCACGTCCGGCACCGTTCCCGGAATTTCTTCGTCGGAAGCTCGAGATCCTCCCCGCGCCGCCCGCAAATGGCCACCGGCGATTCACCGCGCGCCGCAGAGGAACATTCGGTCTCCGTTGACATCGACTAGATCATCAACAACATGGACACGCGGCTCGACTCTCCGAGCCACGCCGTCACAACCACGCCGGAGAAAACCACCGGCAACCAGGCCCGCGAGGATCCTCCTCTCGCGACTTAGAACCTGGGCGCCTCTTCTTCCGCACCGCCTCCGCCATTCGCCCCCGAAACGGCGGAAGAGAAGATCCTCCTCGTCGGTGAGGAGCTCGCCGCTGCGGACGCCGCCACCGGAGCGGAGGACGAAGGCGAGATGTCCGGCAATTGGAGCCGGTGCAACTTGGCCCCTTCCCTTCTTCCGACAATGGAGAAGGAGGGGCTGATTGTGAAGGGGAAGTGGCGGCACGAGGAGGACGACTTTGAGCCCTTGGCCAAATCCGGGGAAAGGGTTCTCCTAACCTCGCATATTTCTCGAGGTATGGGAATTCCACCTTCCGCCTTCTTTCTCCAGGTCCTTAACCACTACAACATACAACCCCACAATCTTCCTCCAAACTCCATTCTTTATCTAGCTGGGTTCCAGGCCCTCTTCGAAGGGTATCTAGGATTAGAGCCTAGGTTAGATTTTTGGCAGTACTGCTTCGGAATCTTCCTCCAAACTCCATTCTTTATCTAGCTGGGTTCCAGGCCCTCTTCGAAGGGTATCTAGGATTAGAGCCTAGGTTAGATTTTTGCCAGTACTGCTTCGGAGTTAAGCAAAACCCTTCTGAGGGCGCACTCCCGACTTGCGGGACCATATCCTTTACCCTACGCAGATTTAGGGAGGATTGGTTCCCCAAGATAAAAACCTCGGAATCCGTCAAATTTTGGACGGGTTCCTTTTTCTACCACCAAGACGTCCCGTCTCCCAGAAAGGAGACGGGGATTCCACCTTTCGTCAATTATGTTGCCACTCCTCAGGAAAACTGGGTTGTGGAGGCAGTTCAGACTCTGCCGCCGGATCTGCTTAGGATTAAGCGGCGCATCGCCAAACTTGTCTCCGCATCTCCATCACTCACCGGCATGGATACAGTCCTATGCTGGTTAGAAAGGCAGATTCAGCCTTTGGCCCATCACGGTCCCGGGCTTATGTGCGAATACTCGGGAGCTGAAGACGCGATGCGGACAATGGACAAATCTTTGTCGGCCAAAGATTTAAGGAAATGCGTCAACCAGTTGGTCGCAATCACCAAAAGGAAAAGTCCATGTAAAGCACTGTACACGGCAACTAACCCAACTCCAAAGGTATGGTTATTCATTTTGGGCTTTGATTTTGCGTTTCTTCTTTGTCGGATATTTATTTTAACTCGAACTTTATTCTTTTTCGACAGCTTGTTGATCTTCATGAGAAGGATCTTGCGTCTGATGCCGAGTTAGACGCCATGCGTGCTAGATTCGCAGGTGGACGGAAACGCAAGAAGCCTTCTGCTACCCAGGAGATAATCGACCTTGACGGGGTTCCCGTCGCTTACTCCAGGTTAGACATCCGGGTTTACTCTTTCTCGGAATTTCATTCCTTTGTCTCGGAATTCTAATTTCTCGGGAATTTTCTTTCTAGCCTGGCTCCAACAACATTGAAGCCAAAAAGGCTGGAAAAAATTAAGTATGTTGCCCGGAGAGGGTCACATCCTTCTCCTCCTGCTGCTCCCGACACCCCAGTCGCAGCTGCGGAGGAGAATGTGGTTGCTAAGGAGGAGGAACCCTTGTAGACCAGCCAGCCTTTTGCGTCCGAGCCGGACGTGAGGGAAAGGGCGATGCCGGACATGGGTGGCCTTCTCGTACAACTGAGGAGGAACCCATTCCGACTTTTGACAAGGAGTTTAAGGTAAAGGAAGGACCATTTGACGAACATGGATACATCCATCCGTGGGCGACCAAATTCTTCGCACCAGCGCCTCTAATCCGTCCTTGGCCGCAAGGCCGGCTTATTGTAAGGAATAACTTGGTATTTTCACCTCGGCGGGTCATCCAGGACGACCTTTGCAACGTCGGGATTCTTTTTGCAGACTATGCAAAAGAATTCAATGGAAACCTGGCAAACTTGACCAGGATGAGCCAGGTAATATCTCTAGCCCCCAAGTAATAAGCTGAATGTATACTTTCGACTTAATACTTTTTCAATTATTATGCTTGTTTTTTACTAAAGCATTTTTTTTCTTTCTTTTTCGTGTTTCAGCAAACTGCTGAGAACATCAACGTGGAAGTTTTCGACAAACTTACCATAAAAAATAAGGAGGTGAAAACCCTTCTTAAAATTCTTGAAGATAAGGAGGCGGATCTAGCATCTACTCAGCAGCAGCTGAGTGAACTAGCAGGTAATAAAAAAATCCTCTGCTTTCATTCAAATTTTGTCTAAGTATTTTTACGAGTTTCTAACTCTTCTTTTTACTTGCTTTTCAGATTCTTTGGCGAAAGCCAAACAAGTTGCTGAAGATGCCGTCGACACCGAGAACCTCCGCCGCAAAAACCTGGATCTTCACAAACTGACTGTGAAGCTCCAGAAGGAACTGGAGGCCAGCCAACTGGCCATTGGCATTGCCAAATCCAAGGCCTCCAGCCAGGCTGAGAAGGATAAGGCCACCATCCGGGACCTGGAGAACGCCTTGAACCAGCGCTTGGAAGAAGGCACCGACATGGACCGGATTCTCGGTAAGTTAGTTTGTCATTTACCGGATTTTCCATGTTTCCTCTTCTTCTGTTTTTCCTAACACTTGTGTGTTTATTGAAACAGGAGATAGCCCCCAGCTTACCCGGATTGAAAAAATCCGGGCTTTTGGGAACGTATTCACCGCGATCAAGGTTGCGGGAATGTTGCTTATTAATAGGTACCTTCTCGCTAGATCTGGGGAGTTCTCGGAAGTTGAAAAACTTTCGGAGGCTATCGTGGAGGTGGCGGATCGCAAGGAGTCTCTGCTCCGTTCTGCGGCTCGCGGTGGTGCATGCATGGCTCTTGGGCTCATGCGCATGCACTACCCCACTGCCAAATCTTGGCGTGTAGCGTCCGGCATCCCTCAAGGATACACGGAGGCTCAACGGGCCAGCCTCTTTGATGAAATCAAAGGTCACGCCACCAAGATTGCCAACATGGAGAACATCTCCACCTTCTACCCTGAGGAAGCAATCCCGACAACTCCCGAGGAATCCAGCAGCGAAGACGATGACTCGGATGCCTTAAGAAGGTGCTTGGTCCTGGGTAGAGATAAGAAAATAGAAGTAGTATTGTTCTTACAATGTAAACCCTATTGTAATGCTTTCTATTCCTTTGTATAAACAAGTACTCCGCTTTTGCAGTTCAATTACTAAGTCTTTGCAAGTTTTCCGGGTTTTTATTCCTTTATCTTCTAAGTTCTCTGGTTTATATGTCTAAACTGTCCTTAGTGTTTGAAATGGCTCGACTAATCTTCATGCCAAGTGACTGGGTATAACCAATCAGTCGAAACTCGGTAACGTGGATCATACTAAAGGCATTTTTACTTACTAGCTCCAGTGACCCAACATAAAAACAATCAGATAATACTTAGAGAAAAACAAGGAATTTTGTATGAAAATCAGGCACGCAGGCACAATCTGGGTTTCCTTAAGCCTCCTTAGACTGAAAATCATTCAGTTTTTTAACTCCGATCACGCAGGCACAATTTGGGTTAACATTGAGAATTTTGAAAGATCATTGGGAAATAGATAAGGCGGACTTATGCTTTATACTATAATAAACATGTAAAAACATAGAATATGAATTCCGACAACTTTATTTCATGATCTCAAAGATGTTTACATAGAAATTGAACTAAGTGTAGAACGGACGTAACTGCTGGATGCTCCAGGGTCTTTTGGTCTCCCCTAGTTCGATATCTATCTTTCTCTTTCTTTTGCGATTCGGTCTTTTGGGATCATCCTCCGTATCCCGAATATCTACAAGATAGTATGATCCATTTTTCATAGCTTTGCTAATGACAAATGGTCCTTCCCAAACTGGGGCTAACTTGTGCTTTCTTTCCTGCACCAATCTTAGCACTAAGTCACCTTCTTTGAAAGAATGATGCCTAACTTTTCGACTATGGCAGCGGTGTAATCCTTGCTGATAAATGGCGGATCTTTGAAGCACAAGTTCTTGTTCTTCTTATAGAAGATCGACGGCATCCTGTCGTGCACTTTCGGCATCCGAGTCATCGAAAGCCTGCACTCTTGGGCTATCATGGATCATGTCCGTAGGAAGCACTGCTTTTGCGCTATAAACTAGGAAAAACAAGGTTTGCCCTGTTGATCTGTTTGGCGTCGTTCGAATACTCCAAAGCACGGAAGGTAACTCTTCTACCCATGCTCCAGCTGCTCTATGAAGAGGAGATTCGAGTCTTGGGTGTATTCCCTGCAGGATTGAGCTATTCATTCTTTCAACTTGTCCATTGGATTGCGGGTGTGCCACAGATGCAAGATCTAGGTGTATTCCCGTTTGTCGGCAATATTTTGCCAACTCTCCAATAGAGAAATTTGTCCCGTTGTCGGTAATTATGTTGTGTGGAACGCCGTATCTCATGACTACGTAAATGATGAAATTCCTGGCAGTTACACCATCAAGCTTTTTGATGGGTTTTGCCTCCACCCACTTGGTATACTTATCTACTACAACGAGTAGATGTGTAAGTCCACCTCTTGCAGTTTTGAATGGTCCCATCATATCTAGCCCCCAGACCGCAAATGTCCATGTGATAGGGATAGTTTTGAGTGCTTGGGCTGGCATATTCGTCTGCTTGGCGTAATACTAACATCCGACACATGTATTTATTATGTGTTCGGCGTCTGTCTTGGCTGTTAGCCAGAAAAACCCTGCACGAAATGCTTTCTTAACTATGATTTTTGATTGAGCATGATGTCCGCAATTTCCTGCATGGATTTCTTGCAATATTTCTCGGTCTTCTTCTGGCGAAATACATCGCTGAAAAATTCCGATAGTGCTGCGTTTATACAGGCAACCATTGATTACCGTGTATCCTTTGCACCGACGTTTTATTTGCCTTTGCAAGACCTCGTCTGCTCCATCCGGGTACTTTTGATCCACTAAGAAGTCTAAATATGGAATTGTCCAATCCGGGTTAACGACCAGGACTTCAATTGACTCGGAAACGAGAGGATAATCAACATCTCCACCTTTTATCGATGGTTCATGCAAATGTTGGACAAACACACCTGGTGGTAGGGTTTTCACTCTTTCCTAGCCCATACATGCTAATGCATCCGCATTCCAATTTTCTTCCCTTTTGACGTGAAGTACTTCAAATCCCAGGAAGCGAATAGCAAACTCGTCCACCGTTCTCCGATATTCGGCCATGATGGGGCTTTTGGCGTCCCATGTTTGGTTGAGCTGATGTTGTACCAAGTCTGAGTCACCATAGCATAGTATGCGTTTGACACCTATTTCTTTTGCAATGTACAAGCCATGAAGCAAAGCTTCGTATTCTGCCACATTATTGCTGGCGTTGAAGTGTATTTGTAATACATACTCCATAGTATCTCCCTTTGGGGATTTTAGCACTACACTAGCTCCAGCGCCTTCCTTCATCTTGGATCCATCAAAGTGCATAACCCAGTATTCCGACTCCGGCATTGGTGTGTTTTCCATTGCTTCTGTCCAATCAGCGACGAAATCTGCCAACGCTTGGGATTTAATTGCCGTCCGGGGTTGGTACTTAATGTCGAACGCAACCAATTCGATGCCCCATTTGGTTACTCGTCCTGTTGCGTACGCATTGTTAATAATATCCCCTAGTGGTGCTTTACATACCACTATTATGGAATGTCCTTGGAAATAATGACGGAGTTTTCGAGATGCGAAAAACATGCCATATGCTAGCTTTTGATAGTGTGGGTACCTTTGTTTGGACTCGGAAAAAACTTCGCTTACATAATACACCAGATGTTGATATGGTATGCTTTGCTCTTCTTTCCGCCTTTCCACAACTATCACAGCGCTGATAACCCTGTTTGTTGCTGTGAGATACAGTAACATGGGTTCTTCGTCTTTTGGTGATGCCAGAATCGGAGCCTTCATCAAGGTTTCTTTTAGCTAGGTTAATGCCTTGTCTGCCTCTTCTGTCCATACAAATTAGTCAGATTTTTTCAACAACTTGTATAATGGCAGAGCTTTGTCTCCTAGCCGACTTATGAACCTGCTGACGGCAGCTGCAGAACCCGTCAACCTTTGTACATCTTTTAAGCACGTAGGCCTTGAGATGTTTAATATTGCCTTGATCTTTTCCGGGTTTACTTCTATTCCTCTGTGAGAAACGATAAAACCCAGAAGTTTTCCTAAGGGAACCCCGAATACGCACTTTAATGGATTCAACTTCATTTTATAAGTGCGCAAAGTTTCGAAGGTTTATCGCAAATCTTCAAGGAGTGTGTCTTTTTCCTTGGAAACGACGGCAATGTCGTCCACGTAAACGTGAACATTTTTGCCAATCTGGCTATGCAAACATCGTTGCATGCAACGCTGGTAAGTTGCACCTGCGTTCTTCAGGCCAAAAGGCATGGTTATGTAATAGTATGTTCCATACGGGGTTATGAAGGAGGTTTTGATTTGGTCTTCTTCCTTCATACGTATTTGATGGTAACCCGGAATAACCATCCAAAAAGCATAAAAACTCAGAGCCAGCAATGGCATCTATTATTTGATCGATTCGCGGTAACACAAACCTATCTTTTGGACACAATTTGTTCAGGCTGGTGTAATCTATACACATCCTAAGAACGGTACTATCTTTCTTCGGGACTAATACTGGGTTCACAGACCATTCAGTATGTATAACTTCCCGGATAAAATCAGCCGCTAATAGCCGGATGATTTCCTTGCCGATAGCCTTCCGTCTTCTTCCGTCAAATCGACGGAGACCTTGTTTGACGGGTTTAGATCCTGGAATCACCTTGAGTTGATGCTCAGCAAGTTCCCTGGGTACACCTGGCATGTCCGCAGGACACCAGGCAAAAATATCCCAGTTCTCACGGAGGAACTTGATGAGCTCGATTTCCTATTTGTCGGTCATCCCGGTTCTCACTACGACAAATTTTGTCGGATCTTCGGGATCTAGGATAACCTGTCTCGTATTATTGGAAGCTTTGAAACTATCTGCCGGCTTCCGGCTTTCTTTTCCTGTCGGCATTTCTGTCGGCGATACTTCTTTTGCCAACTCTTTCAATTCATCCTTTGCTATCACTTTTTCTGCGCAAAGGGCGTTTTCTATTTCCAGCTCGTCTGCCAATTTGAAGTCTCCCGATATGGTGATTACTCCTCCTTTTGGTCCTGGCATCTTCAGTTTGTTATAGATATAACACGATCTTGCCATGAATTTGGCGAAAGCTGGACGTCCGATTATTGCGTGATATACACTTTCGAACGACACGACCTCGAAAGAGATTTTTCCTGTCGGAAATGTTCTTTTTCTCCAAAGGTTACGTCTAGGGAAATTTCTCTTAGGGATCGTGCTTGTCTGTCAGGAAAGATGCCGTGGAAACGTATGTTGCTATGATTGAGCTTGGTCTCAGAGATTCGCAGATGCTTCAGTGTATCCAGATACATTATATTAATGCTGGATCCTCCATCCATCAGCACTCTTTTTAGACTAGTGTTTTGAACAATAGGGCTTACAATTAGAGCTTGTGTGTCAGGTTCTGGGATATTTCCGGGATGATCAGACTGATCCCAGGTAATTGGTGTATTAGAGTACTTCAAGAATTTGGGGGTTGGTGGAACAACCGCGTTTATTTCTCGAAGTGTCCTCTTTGCCACCTTTGCTGAGCGAGTTGCGAGAAAAGTTAAATTGCATTCTTAATCAACTCTCGGGAACTTTGGTTCGCCTTTCCGCTGTTGTTCCTGGATTTTTTTGTCAGTGTCTGATTCATTGTCTTCTTTTCCAGCTTCTGGCTTTTGCTTGGAGAATTTCCTTTTGGAACTCCTCCCCTAGCTCCCGGATCCTGCACTGCCTTTCATATGCTTATTAAGCCGGCATTGTGCGTTAGTATGGGTGGGTTTCCCAAATTGCGAATGGTGGATATAGTTTTTCGACTTAATTTTTTCCCACTCTTCCTTTGTGTAGGAGATAGGTTATGTGCTTCTTCCTTTCCATCTGCTTCCATTGTCCTTTCCAAAGGCTAGGTTAACTTCTTGTGTCTTATGTTGTGCCTCTAGAGTAGATTTGTTCTCAGAACGAGGCGTCTTTTTGGCTTGAATCAAAGTGTTGATATATCCACCTCTCGCTCTGATGTCGTCTTCGGCCGCTGCGTGCTCATTTGCGGTTGTAAGCATAGATCCGAGATATTTGTGCTTTTTTGAACCAATCATGAATGGTACGAGGCCGGGTTTTAAGCCATTGATGAAAGCATTCATTGCTTGTACATCACTTACTCCAGAGCAGATGTTTTTCATTGCAGTCCATCTTGAGATAAAGTCAACGTATGGCTCATCTTCAAACGGGGTGCAGCGGTTTAGATGGTTAATGCTATTGGGGCGTTTGTAAGTTCCCCGAAAATGCTGAGTAAAAACTCTAGCCATATCATTCGAGCTATCCACGGTCCTTGACGGAAGCCGTTAATCCAATCTCTGGCTCCATCCAGTAACATTAGGGGGAGGAATTTACCGCCTCTAAGTCTGTCCCTTTGTTGATCTGGACGGCTGTGTAGTAGTCTGAGAGCAAGGTATCCGATTTTGTACTGCCGGTATGTTTTTGATATGTTGGACCAACTTTGGCAAAGCCAGAATATAGAGTTATTCTTCGGATCCTGTGAGTGAAACACTTAGGTCCAAAGTATAGATCATCTCTTTCCGCTTTATCAGCATGAATGAAATATTTGTCGGCTGAAAGGATAGAAGGGGATCTGCTCCTTTCTTGTCCATTGTTGCGCGAGCACGCTTTGTCGCACCCGGACTTCTAGAGGATACTCGCAGTTCCGTTGAACAGTAGTTGATTGGATTACGGGGCTTACCGGCACCCGCATCTCTTACGAGTAGGCCAACACACGTATGTGTGACAACCAACCCCTACTGTTCATCGTCTACGTAAACCATCCCATAGAAATCAGGATACTACCATTGACGTACTTCATACCATACACACATGGTACGTCAACGGCGTTTAACAGAATGATAGCACAACATATCTCTAAGACACAAATAAATAGAAATAAGTGCAAATAGCTCTCACTAGAGCAGAGATAGCAAATACAATCATCCAGAGGACACATGTCCCAACATAACATCATTACATCTCAACGGAAGCATTCAACGGGTCTGAGTACAGACAAATCCAAATAGGCTTAAGAAGCCGGGAATGAAAGGAAAACGGAGCCCATCCACGATGTCTCGGATCCTGCCCAGGTCCGCTATCTACTCTTCAGCAGCCTCGTCAAACTCCACGTAGTAGCCGTCACGGGGATCCTCGTAAGCGTAGTCTGCGGAAACCATAGCCCCAAAGGGGTCAGTACATAAACTGGCAAGCAAGACTCACAGTTCACCAAAGTGTAACCCGTCAACACCAAGCACAGATGCTTTGGGTTCAACGGAAGAAAGGGTGGATACAAAAGATGCGGCAGCTGCTGCACTGACCAACTACAGAAACATACTACAACTTCCGGCTATCAGAAGGAGATAAGATAGCGTATCGTAACCAACTATAACTAACTCCAAACAAACCCATCCTGGATCTCGCCCCTTATCCAAAGAAGCAATCCGAGGATAACTCACACAGTTGGATTAATGATGGATCAAGTTGTTGTGTCAATAAGACTATTACTAGTCACGTTATCATTAGTTAGGTGTAAGTTGTTCTGAGTACTCGTTAGCCAGTACTTTCACCAAGTTAACCATAACCGCGCAAAACACGGCTTCTCGAGAAGATTTATCCCTGCAGGGATGCACCAATTTGGCCGTACACGTAACAATAACCCGCCAGATGGAATGCCTCCCACCAAGCGAGGCACTCAACACAACTCAACTCTTCTTCGCATCAAGCCCAAAGAACCCCGTGCAGTGAGCGCACGGCTAATCAAGCCCCACGAAGAAAAGGGGACCCTCATAGCACTCTAAGAACGTGTCTCCCTAAATGCCGACTACAAAAGTTCCACCCTGGTACCAAGGGTTCGCACCTGCATATGCATGCGGCAAATGGAAAACCCGAACTAAATGAGGCGATTTGGACGAGATGCGAATCGAATCAAATTGAGGGGGCGCCCATACACGCTTCCCACATGCGGATAGTGCGCTCATCATGGATCAGTAGACAAGACCCTTTTCCTAATTAGGGTCGACACTAGCAGGCCCCAAAACCACGCCGGGCCTCCTGCCGGTGCCTTATCATCAAATTATTATTACCTCAAACATTAACAGGTTGATTGTGTAAACATCGAGCCCCAGAACATAATAGAAATATAGTAACAGAAAGTAACGGGTAACAGACTCGAGCAAACACAACCCTAAGCATGCTAGTAAGACACGGGCAACAAGCAAAGGGGTTATAGGTGTGGAGGTGAGGCTATATCAGGGTTAAAGGATAACATGTGATAGGTTCTTAACAGAAGCAACTATTCATATGGCTAGCAGAAATAGACAACGGAAAGTATCGGTATCCAATGTTGAAAGGAACACAATGGTTCATGTGAGTGAATACTTGCCTGCAAACTCAGCAGCCTGGTACTGAGCTAGATCCTCAGAAGGGGTGTCGTAAAGCTCGTCTGTCTCAACGTCGTCGTATATTCGAGAAGAAGCAAACAAACAACGCAAAGAGACAAACAATCAATAACATGGCATAATTCACAATCATGGGATGATGCATGACCATTTAATTGATGCATAAAAATAAACTAGTTGACATGGTAACAACATGATTAAATGGACCCACATGCAATTTGAGTTGCATATGAAAAGCCCATGAATTATGGTTGAAACAATTGTTTTACAACTAACCAACAGGTGAAAGTGGATTGTATGATGCATGGATGAGGAAAACAGAAAAATAACAACAATAGAACAATTTTGAAATAAGGTTTACCAAGTTTAGAAATTTATTTATTAAGTTAGGGAATTTTGGTTACTTAAAGATGTTACACAAGCATTTGTTGTTTTCATCAATTTTAATTGTTCAAAACAAATAACAAAATTCATATTTGGACAGCACACCAAATTTTAGGTGGAATACATGTTTCAATTATTGAAAAAAGGAATTAGGATGAATTATTTATGAATTAAACAAGTCAAACAAGATTTAAATGAATTAAATTCAAGTATGAATTTATTTGAATTTTTATTTGTTCAAAACATTAAACCAAATTCATATTTGAAAATTTTATACTTTGCTAGTATGAAAACATATTTTATAAGTTCAAAAATAATTTAATTTGAGCAAGTTATGAATTTAGCAAATTTAAATGATTTAAACAAGGTTTAGATTATTTAACAAATTATAATTATTCAAAACATGAAACAAAGTTTATATTTGCAAAGTACATGAAAAATGGGATGGAAAACATATTTTATTTGTTGAATTTGGAATTTCTATGTTCAAGTTATGAATTTTGAAAAATTAAGTGAATTAAACAAAAATTAAAATATTTCACCAATTTAAAATATTCAAAACAGTAAACAAATTTTATATTTGGGTAGAGAATTTAAAATGGAGTGATTTACATGTTTGAAGTTTTGCAATTGGAGTTTCCAAACAAAAGTTATTGAATTACCAAGTTTAAGCATTTTTATGGTTTATAGAAATAATTATGGACCTAGAAAAGATACAGGGACTTGGAAATAAATTAACAGGGACCTAGATAAAAGTAGCAGGGACCTGTGAGCAATTTAGAGTAGATCTAGATCTAGAAAAATAAATGGAAAAAAGATTGGTTTTAAGTGGCAGGGGTGGGATTCGAACCCCTGCCCCTGCTTGCTGCGCAGAGGAACAGCAACCACTGCGGTGGGTGCGCTTTGTTGACAGTTAAGGGGGCGAAGGGGGGTTATGGTTCAGCAACTGTCCACTGAACAAATCGGAAAAATAAGCAGAAAAGGGTGGGGTGCTGGGACTCGATCCCGCGCGCCGCGGTTGCGCGCAGCGAGCGCTCACCAGTCGGTCTGCTGCGGCCGGTTTGATGGATAGCGGGATCGATTGGTTTTTGTACCAACCCTACTGCGTTAACTGAACTTGCAAACGAACACCTGCAGATGTTCTTCTCTGACGGGAAAACAAGCACGAACAGGCAGCGATGGCATGGAAGATCACGGTGCAAACAGCAAGGAGATCGAGCGGGTGAGTGGCAGAATGGAAAGAGGAGATTACCCTCTTCGCAGGGGTGCCCTCTGCGCGGCCGGAGGGAGGCGGAGTCGTCGGCGGCGAGGGCCGGCGGGCGGCGGCCGTGGCAGCAGGTAACGGAGGCGCCCTCCTCGATGGCGGCGGAGACGGGAGAGAGGAGGGAGGCGGGTGCGGCTAGGGTTAGGGTTAGGATTTTTCGAGGGAGAAAGGAGTAGATATAGGAGGGAGGGGTGGGGTGGAGCAGCACGTCGCTGTCCATGGCTGACGACAGCGTACGGAGGTAGGGGGAGACAGGTAGCGGGCTGCAGCCTGGTGGGCTGGGCCTGCCTTTCCCCCTCTCCTGGTAAGTGTTTTCATTTTATTATTTGTTTTGTTACTCTTTTTTTTTTGCTGATTTAGAAATAGGAAGAAACAATAGGGTTTTTGAGTTAGGAAAAATCTAGGAAAAAAATTGTGTTGCTTAGTTATTGTGTCAGTACCCATTTGACAACTTTTGTTTTCCAAAAGTTCAAAATTAAATTGCTGTTAGTAAATTGATTCAAATTTGAGTGAATTTGAGTTTAAGTGATTATTGAAAACAAGATTTTAAATAGGGTGAACCTTATTGTTCAATTAGAACAAATGATTAAAATTGTTGTGGTAATTTTCAATAATTCCAAAAGGTTGCTGTTTGAAATTTGATTGGATTTCAAATATCATTTGAATTGAGTGAATTATTGAAAACAACATTTAAATGGTTTGAACCTTATAGATTAATGGAAACAATTGGTTGTTTTTATTTGAACTTTTTATTTGAAAGGTTGTAACATAACAAGTATGAAACAAAGGTTTGAATATTGGTTTGAATTTGAAATAGAAAACAACTGAAAACAGATGCAAAACAAAAGGAAAACAAATGCAATGATTAAGATGCCATGATGCAAAATAATAATAAAGCAAGAAACAAACATTCTAGGGGTGGTTTTCATACTTGGGATGTTACAAAACGCCCCCCCTTGAAGGAATCGCGCCCCGAGATTCCTACTGAGAAAGGAAAAGGTCCGGATACTTCTTGCGAAGATCCTCTTCGGTCTCCCACGTTGCTTCTTTATCGGAATGATGCGACCACTGCACTTTCAAGAACTTGGTGCTCTTGTTGCGATTCTTACGCTCGGTCTCATCGAGAATTCGAACAGGGTGCTCCTCATAAGATAGATCTTCTTGCAGTTCAATGGAATCATGATCAACTGCACGATCTGGATCTTTGAAACACCTCTTGAGCTGTGACACGTGAAACACATCGTGCACCTTGGATAGTTTTTCTGGAAGTTGAAGACGATAGGCATTTTCTGCACGCCTTGAGAGAATGTTGAAAGGACCAATGTATCTTGGTGCAAGCTTTCCTTTCACACCAAAACGATGAGTGCCTCTGAGGGGAGTTACACGGAGATATGCTTTGTCACCAGGTGCATAGATCATATCCCTGTGCTTGCTGTCATAGTAGCTTTTCTGACGAGACTAAGCAATCTTGAGATTGTAACGAATGATGCGAACTTTCTCTTCGGCTTCCTTAACAATGTCAGGGCCTAAGAGTGAACGTTCACCAGCTCCAGACCAATTGATTGGACTCCTGCATCTGCGGCCATAGAGAGCTTCAAATGGTGCCATGCCTAGGCTTGCCTGGAAGCTGTTGTTGTAGGAGAATTCAACATATGGAAGGCATTCCACCCATTTCATGCCAAAAGAGATACCACATGCTCTGAGCATATCCTCGAGAATCTGATTGACTCTTTCGACTTGCCCTTGAGACTGAGGGTGATAAGTTGTGCTGAACAGAAGTTTGGTGCCCAATGCTTCTTGAAAGCTTTTCCAGAAATGAGAAGTGAATATGCTTCCACGGTCTGAGCTTATTTCCAATGGAACACCATGAAGAGGAACAATCTTTGCTGTGTAGAGCTCTGCTAACTGGCTAGCTGAGATTGTTTCTTTGACAGCAAAGAAGTGAGCTACTTTAGTGAGACGATCAATGACAACGAAGATTGCATCGTTGCCCTTCTTGGACTTTGGAAAACCAGTGACGAAGTCCATTTCAATCATGTCCCACTTCCACTCAGGAATTTTCAGAGGTTGGAGAAGACCGGCTGTTTTCTGATAGACTGCCTTAACACGTTGACAAATGTCGCATTCAGAAACGTATTGAGCAATTTCACGTTTCATGTCAGGCCACCAATACAGTGTCTTAAGATCCTGGTACATCTTTGTACTTCCAGGGTGGATGGAGAGAGGAGTTTCATGAGCCTCCTTGAGAATGATATCTTTGAGACTTTGAACTTGAGGAACTGCAATGCGTCCTTCAAAGAATACAGTTCCTTTGTCATCAATTGAGAAGGACTTAAATTTCTCCTTGCCTTCTTTGATGTGTTCTACCATCTTCTTGATTTCAGCATCACGAAGTTGTTCAGAACGAATCTTGTCCTTGAGAGTTGGACTGGCTGTCAAGTTTGCAAGATAACCTTGAGGAACAAGACCAAGGTTTAGCTTCTGGAATTCTTCATGAAGAGGAGGTTGGCTTTCCATGATCATGAGATTATTGCAATACGACTTGCGACTGAGAGCATCGGCCATAACATTAGCCTTGCCTGGAGTGTAAGAAATGGTGAGATCAAAGTCTTTAATCTTTTCAATCCATCTCCTTTGCCTGAGGTTTAGATCTGGTTGAGTGAAGATATATTTCAGACTCTTATGATCGGAAAAGATTTCAGTGCGATTACCCAACAAGTATTGCCTCCATTTCTTGAGGGCAAACACAACTGCTGCAAGTTCTAGGTCATGTGTGGGATAGTTTTGCTCATGTGCATTCAACTGACGTGAAGCATAAGCCACAACTTGACGTTCTTGCATAAGAACTGCACCTAGACCTTGGAGAGATGCATCACAGAATATCGGGAAAGGTTTGGTAGTATCTGGGCCAACCAGAACTGGTGTAGAAGTGAGTTTAGTCTTCATGAGATTGAAACTTTCATCACATTGTGGAGACCAAACGAACTTCTTGTCCTTCTTTGTGAGATCAGTGAGAGGTTTGGCAATCTTGGAAAAGTTTTGGACGAAACGACGGCAATAGCTAGCCAAGCCAAGAAAACTTCTGACTTGCTTCACCGTCTTAGGAGGTTTCCAATCAACAATTGCTTTAACCTTTTCTGGATCAATGGCTATGCCCTTGGCGGAGATGACATGACCAAGGTAAGCAACTTCTGGAATCCAGAACTCACATTTGGAGAATTTGGCATATAGACGATGCTCGCGAAGCTTCATGAGAGTGAGACGAAGATGTTCTTCATGCTCTTCCTCGGATTTTGAGTAGACCAGAATGTCATCAAGATATACCACAACGAACTTGTCGAGGTATTCATGGAAGACAGAATTCATGATTCGAGAGAATGTCGTCGGTGCATTGGTGAGACCAAAGGACATGACGGTGTATTCATATAGACCGTACCGAGTGGTGAAAGCTGTTTTTGGAATATCTTCCTTTCTGATCTTTATTTGATGGTAGCCCATTCTCAAGTCCAACTTGGAGAATATTGAGGCTCCAGCAAGTTGATCAAAAAGATCATCGATACGAGGAATTGGATACTTGTTTTTGATGGTTTTCTCGTTGAGAGGACGATAGTCAACCACGAGTCTCTTTGTTTGATCCTTCTTCGCAACGAACAGAGTTGGGCAACCCCAAGCGGAGGAACTAGGTTGAATGTAACCTTTTTCCATGTACATATCGATTTGCTCCTTTAACAGTTTCAGTTCAGGAGGAGCTATCTTGTATGGATGCTTAGAGATTGGAGCAGTACCTGGTTCAAGCTCGATCACGAACTCAACTTCTCTGTCCGGAGGCATCCCTGGCAACTCTTCTGGAAAGACGTCAGGGAATTCACAAACCACCGGAACATTTTCGAGTAGAGGTAGAGGTTTAGCATCGAGGGTGAACAGCTGAACAGAACTTGATTCATTTGGAGAATAGACTATCTGGCCAGAAGGGTGGAACAGAGTTATTGACTTTTGAGCATAGACAATTTTTGCTTTATTGGCCTTCAACCAATCCATACCAAGAATGACATCAATGTCAGAACTTCCCAGCAACATGAGTGAAGCAAGGAAAATGTGGCCTCCAATTAGGATTTGATTGTCCTTACTTATCTTGGAAGTCAACATTTGAGATCCCGGTGAGTGAACAGTGATTTGATTGCTTAGTGGAACCACCATTAGGTTGTTTGTTGCGGAAAAAATCTTTGACACAAAAGAATGCGATGCTCCGGTATCAAACAACACTTTAGCTGGAAAAGAGTTTACGGGTAATATACCGAGAACGACGTCAGGAGCTTCCTCAGCTTTGTCGATCTTGACATGATTCACCCTTGCGGTCCTCCCGACAGGACTGTTGTTGGAGTTGAAGGCTTTAGCCGGGGGAGCACGCACCATTGCCTGGTTTGTGTTGGGACGAGGTGGTGGTGGAGGTAGCTGCCTCTGAGTGCACTTGTCAGCGTAGTGCCCCGTCTGCTTGCATTTGTAGCAAGTGACGACACGAGGAGTATCTGGCCTTGGCTGCCCCATTGAAAACCTCTGACCATGCATCTGAGATGGGTTGGGTGGGCGGGGAGCGAAGCCTGGAGAAGCTTGGGCATATGGAGCCCTAGTGACAGCACCATTTGGCACCCAGATGCGGCGCTTCTGCGGAGGGGTGGTCATGTTGGAGGAGGAACCACCCTCACGCGAGTGCTTTCGAGACTCCTCGAACGCCTTGCGCCCATTTTCTTCATTGAGCGCGGTGTTAACGAGCTCCTCGAAGTCTTTGGCCTTGATGTTGGTGAGGGCGTACTTGAGTTCCGGGTTAAACCCTCTGCGGAACCTTGCCATCTTCTTAGCCTCAGTGGACACCTCATCACCAGCGTAACGAGCGAGGCGATTGAACTCACTCTGATAGCCAATGACGTCCAGCTTGCCCTGCTTGAGAGAGCAAAACTCTTCACGCATCCTTTCCATGAGACCATCTGGGATGTGGTGCTTCAGGAAAGCTTCCTTGAAACAACCCCAGGTGATTGGATAGCCAGCTCTCATGGTCTGGTAGTTCTCCCACCAAGTAGATGCCTGACCCTTCAGTAGGTAGGAGGCATACTTGACCTTGTCTTCCTCAGCAACGTGAGCAATCTCCAGAGCCCTAGCTATCTCACGGATCCAGTCATCAGCATCCAGAGGCTCGCGTGTTGCCACGAAAGCTCTCGGCCCCAGACTGAGAAACTCCTTGATATTGACTCGTGGAGCATTCTGGTTGTTGTGCCGGTTAGTCTGAAACTGGGCCATCTGTGCCATGACTTGGGTCATCTGAGTCAACAGCTCCGTGATTGGCGGTGGCTCAGGCGGGGTGTTCCTTGTTGGCGGCATCCTGAATAGACATGCATTTTAGCACAACAACAGAAAAGGATAGACTTGGAAACCGAAAGAGAGATTATTCCGACGCATGAATAGATAACCAACAGGTACATCATCACATGTTCAAATACATCAGAATATCCAACACACCATAAATGGTTCAAATGCCAAAGGATAACTAAACATAGCTAAGAATGGATACATCGGTACTCCCATGCTCATCACGCATGACGGCGACTAGGAGTACGGCGAGAGGTACGGTGAGGAGCACGCCCACGAAAGTAGGTAGAACGACGATCCACATAGACCTGACGTGGTCTGAGAGCGACTCTAGGTGTGGTGAAGTACATAGCGTCGACTCCCTGTGCTCCAAAGCGAGGAATCCCAGTGTAACCAGCATCGAGGTTGAGGAGTGGACCTCTGATCGGCTCGTAACCTCCAGCATCTGGCAGACGACGACCAACTGGCTGATCGAAACGTGCAAAGCGCTCATCTCCAACAAAGTCTGTGGTGTACGTCGCCAGACGAGTCAAAGCAAGGTAGAGCTGCTCCCTGACTGAAGCCAACTCCTGAGATAGTGTGCCGGCAACTGCGTCACTGTGCCTCACAAACTGAGCGGTGGTGTGCAGCCTGGAGTTATCATGCTCGTAGACATCCAGGTTGTCGTAGAGAGTGAAGTGAGCTCCCTCCGAGGTGATGTAACCACGGGGGATGTGGCGATAGATAGAATCGTCAAATCCCCAGTAGTCAGCACGGACGGTGAGACTCACATAAGCTGCCTGCTGCACAGCCATATCCACTGTGGAACCCACTGCCTCGTAGCGGTGGACTACGCTCATGCCATCATCTGACAGAATGTAGACGATAGCCTGGTAGTACGTCTGGTCAAACTCTCGCTGCTGCTCTAGACCTGGTACTCTGGTGCCCAACGGAACCCCAGATAAGTGACCATGTCTCTCAGCATCTCCGGATAACCTGCAGTGCTCTCGCAACGAGTCATCCGAACCACCTGCGGGTAGAACCTGAGATCCATCTGCAGATGATCGGGGAAGTTTTGATTAGACGCCGGTAGAGAACTGAAGTGGAAAGCAACAACAAGGTTTCAACGGACGAAAAGGATGTTGAGAAGAACAGGATATCGAAGCAACATCGGGAAACACGAGACCAAAAACTCCTGAGGTACTACGGAAAACCCATCCGGGCTTCTAAAGGATCAATATCTACTGCTTAAGGAATAGAGGATCTGCTTCCGGGGCTTACACGCCTCCGTTCTCAATCATGAGTAGGCAACATGAAAAAAACCTGGCCACAACCACCTCCATTCCTATGGTCTAGTAGATATAACTATCCTAGAGAAACCAGGATACGTGAAAACCTAACTTGAAAGTTTAGGTGAGAAGGGAAAACAACGTTGCACTTCCTTACCAGAAAAGGGAGGGTGGGTGGGAAAGAATAAAATGGCAAAATTCCTACTCACGTTTCATTTTTCCTATATAGCTACAAAATAGTTTCTAGACTCAACTGCGACCAGTAAAAGGGATCCTACAGGCAGAAAGGCTCTGATACCATTTGTCGCACCCGGACTTCTAGAGGATACTCGCAGTTCCGTTGAACAGTAGTTGATTGGATTACGGGGCTTACCGGCACCCGCATCTCTTACGAGTAGGCCAACACACGTATGTGTGACAACCAACCCCTACTGTTCATCGTCTACGTAAACCATCCCATAGAAATCAGGATACTACCATTGACATACTTCATACCATACACACATGGTACGTCAACGGCGTTTAACAGAATGATAGCACAACATATCTCTAAGACACAAATAAATAGAAATAAGTGCAAATAGCTCTCACTAGAGCAGAGATAGCAAATACAATCATCCAGAGGACACATGTCCCAACATAACATCATTACATCTCAGCGGAAGCATTCAACGGGTCTGAGTACAGACAAATCCAAATAGGCTTAAGAAGCCGGGAATGAAAGGAAAACGGAGCCCATCCACAATGTCTCGGATCCTGCCCAGGTCCGCTATCTACTCGTCAGCAGCCTCGTCAAACTCCACGTAGTAGCCGTCACGGGGATCCTCGTAAGCGTAGTCTGCGGAAACCACAGCCCCAAAGGGGTCAGTACATAAACGTACTGGCAAGCAAGACTCACAGTTCACCAAAGTGTAACCCGTCAACACCAAGCACAGATGCTTTGGGTTCAACGGAAGAAAGGGTGATACAAAAGATGCGGCAGCTGGCTGCACTGACCAACTACAGAAACATACTACAACTTCCGGCTATCAGAAAGGAGATAAGATAGCGTATCGTAACCAACTATAACTAACTCCAAACAAACCCATCCTGGATCTCGCCCCTTATCCAAAGAAGCAATCCGAGGATAACTCACACAGTTGGATTAATGATGGATCAAGTTGTTGTGTCAATAAGACTACTACTAGTCACGTTATCATTAGTTAGGTGTAAGTTGTTCTGAGTACTTGTTAGCCAGTACTTTCACCAAGTTAACCATAACCGCGGAAAACACGGCTTCTCGAGAAGATTTATCCCTACAGGGATGCACCAATTTGGCCGTACACGTAAGAATAACCCGCCAGATGGAATGCCTCCCACCAAGCGGGGCACTCAACACAACTCAACTCTTCTTCGCATCAAGCCCAAAGAACCCCGTGCAGTGAGCGCACGGCTAATCAAGCCCCACGAAGAAAAGGGGACCCTCATAGCACTCTAAGAACGTGTCTCCCTAAATGCCGACTACAAAAGTTCCACCCTGGTACCAAGGGTTCGCACCTGCATATGCATGCGGCAAATGGAAAACCCGAACTAAATGAGGCGATTTGGACGAGATGCGAATCGAATCAAATTGAGGGAGGCGCCCATACACGCTTCCCACATGCGGATAGTGCGCTCATCATGGATCAGTAGACAAGACCCTTTTCCTAATTAGGGTCGACACTAGCAGGCCGCAAAACCACGTCGGGCCTCCTGCGGGTGCCTTATCATCAAATTATTATTACCTCAAACATTAACAGGTTGATTGTGTGAACATCGAGCCCCAGAACATAATAGAAATATAGTAACAGAAAGTAACGGGTAACAGACTCGAGCAAACACAACCCTAAGCATGCTAGTAAGACACGGGCAACAAGCAAAGGGGTTATAGGTGTGGAGGTGAGGCTATATCAGGGTTAAAGGATAACATGTGATAGGTTCGTAACAGAAGCAACTATTCATATGGCTAGCAGAAATAGACAACGGAAAGTATCGGTATCCAATGTTGAAAGGAACACAATGGTTCATGTGAGTGAATACTTGCCTGCAAACTCAGCAGCCCGGTACTGAGCTAGATCCTCAGAAGGGGTGTCGTAAAGCTCGTCTGTCTCAACGTCGTCGTCTATTCGAGAAGAAGGAAACAAACAACGCAAAGAGACAAACAATCAATAACATGGCATAATGCACAATCATGGGATGATGCATGACCATTTAATTGATGCATAAAAATAAACTAGTTGACATGGTAACAACATGATTAAATGGACCCACATGCAATTTGAGTTGCATATGAAAAGCCCATGAATTATGGTTGAAACAATTGTTTTACAACTAACCAACAGGTGAAAGTGGATTAGTATGATGCATGGATGAGGAAAACAGAAAAATAACAACAATAGAACAATTTTGAAATAAGGTTTACCAAGTTTAGAAATTTATTTATTAAGTTAGGGAATTTTGGTTACTTAAAGGTGTTACACAAGCATTTGTTGTTTTCATCAATTTTAATTGTTCAAAACAAATAACAAAATTCATATTTGGACAGCACACCAAATTTTAGGTGGAATACATGTTTCAATTATTGAAAAAAGGAATTAGGATGAATTATTTATGAATTAAACAAGTCAAACAAGATTTAAATGAATTAAATTCAAGTATGAATTTATTTGAATTTTTATTTGTTCAAAACATTAAACCAAATTCATATTTGAAAAGTTTATACTTTGCTAGTATGAAAACATATTTTATAAGTTCAAAAATAATTTAATTTGAGCAAGTTATGAATTTAGCAAATTTAAATGATTTAAACAAGGTTTAAATTATTTAACCAATTATAATTATTCAAAACATGAAACAAAGTTTATATTTGCAAAGTACTTGAAAAATGGGATGGAAAACATATTTTATTTGTTGAATTTGGAATTTCTATGTTCAAGTTATGAATTTTGCAAAATTAAGTGAATTAAACAAAAATTCAAATATTTCACCAATTTAAAATATTCAAAACAGTAAACAAATATTATATTTGGGTAGAGAATTTAAAATGGAATGATTTACATGTTTGAAGTTTTGCAATTGGAGTTTCCAAACCAAAGTTATTGAATTACCAAGTTTAAGCATTTTTATGGTTTATAGAAATAATTATGGACCTAGAAAAGATACAGGGACTTGGAAATAAATTAACAGGGACCTAGATAAAAGTAGCAGGGACCTGTGAGAAATTTAGAGTAGATCTAGAAAAATAAATGGAAAAAAGATTGGTTTTAAGTGGCAGGGGTGGGATTCGAACCCCTGCTTGCTGCGCAGAGGAACAGCAACCACTGCGGTGGGTGCGCTTTGTTGACAGTTAAGGGGGCGAAGGGGGGTTATGGTTCAGCAACTGTCCACTGAACAAATCGGAAAAATAAGCAGAAAAAGGGTGGGGGGCTGGGACTCGATCCCGCGCGCCGCGGTTGCGCGCAGCGAGCGCTCACCAGTCGGTCTGCTGCGGCCGGTTTGATGGATAACGGGATCGATTGGTTTTTGTACCAACCCTACTGCGTTAACTGAACTTGCAAACGAACACCTGCAGATGTTCTTCTCTGACAGGAAAACAAGCACGAACAGGCAGCGATGGCATGGAAGATCACGGTGCAAACAGCAAGGAGATCGAGCGGGTGAGTGGCAGAATGGAAAGAGGAGATTACCCTCTTCGCAGGGGTGCCCTCTGCACGGCCGGAGGGAGGCGGAGTCATCGGCGGCGAGGGCCGGCGGGCGGCGGCCGTGGCAGCAGGTAACGGAGGCGCCCTCCTCGATGGCGGAGGAGACGGGAGAGAGGAGGGAGGCGGGTGCGGCTAGGGTTAGGGTTAGGGTTTTTCGAGGGAGAAAGGAGTAGATATAGGAGGGAGGGGTGGGGTGGAGCAGCACGTCGCTGTCCATGGCTGACGACAGCGTACGGAGGTAGGGGGAGACAGGTAGCGGGCTGCAGCCTGGTGGGCTGGGCCTGCCTCTCCCCCTCTCGTGGTAAGTGTTTTCTTTTTATTATTTGTTTTGTTACTTTTTTTTGCTGGTTTAGAAATAGGAAGAAACAATAGGGTTTTTGAGTTAGGAAAAATCTAGGAAAAAAATTGTGTTGCTTAGTTATTGTGTCAGTACCCATTTGACAACTTTTGTTTTCCAAAAGTTCAAAATTAAATTGCTGTTAGTAAATTGATTCAAATTTGAGTGAATTTGAGTTTAAGTGATTATTGAAAACAATATTTTAAATAGGGTGAACCTTATTGTTCAATTAGAACAAATGATTAAAATTGTTGTGGTAATTTTCAATAATTCCAAAAGGTTGTTGTTTGAAATTTGATTGGATTTGAAATATCATTTGAATTGAGTGAATTATTGAAAACAACATTTAAATGGTTTGAACCTTATAGATTAATGGAAACAATTGGTTGTTTTTATTTGAACTTTTTATTTGAAAGGTTGTAACATAACAAGTATGAAACAAAGGTTTGAATATTGGTTTGAATTTGAAATAGAAAACAACTGAAAACAGATGCAAAACAAAAGGAAAAGAAATGCAATGATTAAGATGCCATGATGCAAAACAATAATAAAGCAAGAAACAAACATTCTAGGGGTGGTTTTCATACTTGGGATGTTACACGCTTTTCCGGGATTATCCCTATTTCCTCCGTTATCGTGTCCTTCGGAATAAGGTGGGGTTCTACTCCTGTGTCTTTCCTTATTCCTAGGAGAAGTACGAGATCTCTCACGCCTGTGAGGAACGTCGTATCTTCCATCTTTTTCAGCACGGCATCTCGGAGGCGGCATTGCTTTTCCATCTTTCTGGTTTTGTTCTTCCCGATCTCGGGGGTTAATTCCACCTTTCGGCGGATGGGATCCTGTTCTAGATGTTGCATCCTTGTTGTCGGGAATTTTATTGTCCTTTCTTGGATATCCTTTCTTCTCTTTTGAATTGCATGAATCTCCGGGTTCTTCAGGTCCAGGTGCTCCAGCGGCGCATGTGTCTATTTTGCATAGGGCCGAGTCATCGTGCAACTTCCCTGATCTTGTCTGCCCTCGCTGCTGTTGTTGCAATGCTTTTCCTAAGAAAACATACACCCCTTGAAGCTTTTATCCATTGGAGTACAGATCATTGTTGAGGATGGCGAATGCGGCTTCCACGTTTTCTGTTGCGGTTTTGTATATAGGTTCGCCCTTGGCATCAATGTTGTTTACTTGCTTTTGCCAGGCAGGATTTTCGAACCGTTCCTTTGGCGGCGGTACTTCCGTTCTTGCGATTCCGGGTATCCGTGTAGGTTTTATGGCAACTTAATGTCAGCCTGGGTTTTTAGGAGATTTTCCCGAGTTCTAAATAGATGTTGTTGTTGCCTTTGGAGAGCTTGTCTCCTGGCTTCCAGCACTTCACGGGGTTCATGGGGTCCCACTGGTGTTTGAAGTAAATCCCGTTCGTCCTGTTCTGACATTGGCGGAACAGAGATTTCCTTCGTTTTCTTCTCCGCGGGCTTGACTCCGCTTCCTCCTCCTACTTCCAGGTTTTCGTTGGTTGGATCTGCCAGTTTTTTCTTCCGGAGTTTGTACTGGAGTTTCTTGGAAGCCATGTTTCTTTTCTTGGAAGAGGGAGGTTTTTTACCAGGTTCATCTTCTGTCAATTCCTTGACGTCAGGGTATGTTGGAGCGGTTTCACCATCCTCTCTTTCCTCATCTGGCGGAGGTGTTTGAGGGCTTTCCTGACTTTCGGCATCCGTGTTTTTAGCCGGTTTTGACATAAGTACTTCATGGAAACCCTCTTGAAGAGATTTGACCTTTCTTTTGAAAGCATCTTCATGTTCGTCTTCGGAATCGAGTTCGTCCGATCCGGGTTCCGACTCTAATCTCGCCTCAATAGCGGCTAGCACAAAACAGGCTTCCGAGTTCGTCGTCGCATCGACGGATGTCGGATCTTCCACCTCTATTGTGGGATTGTTTTCTTCTGCCTCTTCCATGGGATTGCTTTCATCCGTGTTTTCGGCGATCTCGGATTGCACCATACCAATAAAGTGTGATCTCATTGCAGGCATCTCCGAGGAGGCGGCAGGTTAAGCAGTATATTGGCGATCTGAGCAAAATCCGGCATCATAGTTTTCTTCAACTGGGTATAAGGCGGGTGGGATAAATCTACTTCCACTACAGAATCCCATTGCCTATGCAGTTAATCCGACAAAGATGTTTGCAGATCCAATCGGTAAAACCTAGGCACTTACTAGATGATTCTGTGCTAGCTTGTATGATCCGTTGTCGAGGAAGTGGCCGACGTCGTTGTCGAATTCCAAGCTTCCGACAGTTATGGTACTGCCGAATCCGCCGAGTATCCCCGATCGAAACATAACGCCTGACGTCGCTGGCCTCACGGTGGGCGCCAACTATCGAGACATCATAGTAGAGTTCATAGACGGGGGTGCCATGAGACTACTGATAGAGACGTGGGGGGGGACGTGGTAGTATGATAACCAGGGATACCAAAGTTTACCCAGGTTCGGTACGTCGCAACTAGGCGGCGTTCCTACTCCTTCAATCTAACTAAATCAGGGCTGAAGCCTGAAGTATACAAAGTACAAAGTGAGTTGGTTTAGCTACTCGACGAGGATCGACTTCTCGGTGAGTTGGCTTCTAGCTAATTGTCCGTATCTTTCTTCTCTCCCGTACGGCTTCATATAGATAGCTGGGTTAGGGCTTAGAGAAAGGAAACCTAGAAGACTACAGTAAGTTTCTAACTTGGAAGGCAGGAATCCGCCTTCTACTCCAAGCCATACCACGTGGGCCGTGGTCCGGGTTCTTCTAGAATCCGGCTTCCGTGTGTCAGCTTACTGGGTCGTCCAATGGACCATCATCGATTACCATTCATGCCACCCTGGTGATTCGGCTATTTAAAACACCATCAGATATACCCCTAGTCAGTATATATCCGACATAAACTCTATGGAGAAAAATTTGCCAAATTTCCTTAATAATGCTAGCAAAGTTAATGAATCGATAATGAGTATCAACAAGAAAATCACTGTTCGAGAAGCTAGTAATATACTTGATAGTCAAGATATGAGGATTGGTAAATTAGAGGAGGCTACGGAAACTTTAAGCTCAACATTTTCTTCTCTTAAGATTAAGAAGGAGAAACCTTCTATGAGAAAAGAGAAAAAAATATGTATGTCCCCAAGGAACCTAAACTGAAATCCCCAAATGTGCTTAAAATTAATAACACTTCTAGTGAAACTAAAAGTGATTTGCATATTGAATCATCTTCAGGTGTGTCTAAGGTACCCATTGCTACAATTGGGGTTTTGGAGGAAATTATTGATTTGGATGCTTTTTCACTTGAAAATACTTGATTCCACTTTTCTCGGCCTAGCTAAAAGGCGTTAAAGAAAAGCACTTCTAGGGAGATAACCCATGGTTTTATTTTTGCTTTGTTTTTATCTGTTTTCTTTGAGTCAAGGGGTTGTATACTTCTGTAGAAACTCCTTTGTATCTTTCTTTTCATGTTTTAGTTGTGCCAACTAAGGTTTCTAGCGAGAATTGGAGTTGGTTTTTGGATTTCTGCGCAAGAAACAAATTTCAGCTGTCCGAAAAATCTTATAATTCAAGGAATACTCAGAATGACCTGAAATTTCTTGTTCTTATTCCTCGGCTAATTCCGCAACTTTTTTGTTCTTTAAGTTTTTCGATCTGAGCAACGTAAGTGCCCCGAAAAAATTCGTCTTTACAGACTGTTCTGGTTTTGACAGATTCTGTCATTTTTCTTGCATTTGCTCTTTTGTGATGTCAAGTGGATTTCTTTTCTTCATGAAACATCAGTGGCTGTAGATAATGTTTAAAATTATCAATATCACTTGTGCCCTTACAGAACCCATGGATTTTCTATTGTTGCACTAACCCTCTAATGTGAATTACTCTTTGAGTGTGGTGTGAAGGAAGTTTTCAAGGGTCAAGAGAAGAGGGTGATATATGTGATCAATAAGAGTGCAAGGTCAAAACTTGGGGATGCCCCCATGGTTCATCCAAGAATATTTTTTGAAGACTCCGTCATCTAAGCTTGGGTATGCCCAAGGCATCCCCTTCTTCATCAACAATCTATCAGGTCACTTCTAGTGAAACTATATTTTTATTCGGTCACATCATATGAAGTTTACTTGGAGCATATGTTTGTTTTTATTTTATTTTTATTTTTTTTTGTTCTGTTTTCCTTGCTGCAATAATATAGTTGGACCCTAGCATTACTTGTTTTGGAGAGAGACACGCTCCGCTTTTTCGTTTGAATAGTTGATATGCTAGTATTCTTAGTTTTTTTCTAGCTGCTGCAAAATTCCTGTTTAGCTCTTGTTTTCATTGCATCTCTTGTTCAGAGCTGTTAGTTTTAGTAATGGTGTGAGTCCTCTCATGTTTGCTTGCTGTAGAATTTAGAGAGTTTTTGTTAAAGCATGTTTTGTATGGTGCTTGTTGGGAAAAGAAACTACTGCTTGAGGTAGAATTTATAACGGTGCAAGTAGAAGCTTGTATAGACTGTGGCTAGACTTTTTCATATCATGCTAGATGTTATTTTAATTCTAAAGCCTTGTGGTTATCTAGTAGAATGATTAGCCTCAAATAGGTGATAGTATTTGATGTGCCACTGAAAGAATCATGAGTTGTTCTTGTCATATTGAACATAAATTTGTGGTATTCTCCTTTGAATATTTTATTTGGTTGACTTGGCGCATGCTCAGACCATGTTTATGACCATGAAACAGTCACTTATACCCTCTGATCATTTAGTTTTTGAACTTGTGGTACCACTTATGCTTTGATTAATGATATTTATGTCGCTATGCATGATTATGGCTCTTTTGCTCTCTTGATTTGTCGCTCCCAGAGTCCCAGTCTTTTGCTAGCCTCCACATGTACTGAGTATGAGCTCTACTCGTGCATCCAACTCCCCAAAACCAAAGTTTTCCCATTGTGTCCACCATTCCTATCTACATGTGGTATTTAACCGCCATTCCAAAGTAAATTTCTCATGTGTTACCTTTAAAACTTTCAAAATTACTCATGTTTTGTGCTCCTGTTTTAGCTCACGAGGACGTAAATAGAGAATCTTTATCTCACTTGTTGATTGAACTTTCAAACCCCTGGCTAGTGGCTTCATCTGCTTATCCAATGATAGAAGAGATGGCAGCGGGTGATACGTCCATTTTGCATCACTATTTTATATCATAATTTTCTGTTATTCATCGATATATTTCATGTTATGATGCATCTCTTATGTTATTTCATCTTATTTTGCATGTTTTATAATTTTGGGAGAATAAACACCACGACCAGAAATCTGATGGAAAAAACACCTTCGAGATACCATATTTCAGAAGATCAGAAGAAGAAGGGGGACATCCGGGGGTTCCTAAAAGTGAGGAAGAACACAGCCAGAAGGGGAGCCAGAGGGGGGCCACCAGGGGTCCACACCTAGGGCTGGCGCGCCCTCCCCCTGGTCGCGCCACCTAGGGGTGTGGCCAGCCTGGCCCACCTATGGGGGTCGTCTCATGCTTGACCCCCAGGGAACCCTAAGCCTCATTCCATCCCCGAAGAATTATTCCGCCGCCGCCTCGGGGTAGAAAACACTAGAGAGAGAAAATCTCTCTGGCAGGGAGAAATCTGCCGGGGAAATTCCTCTCCGGAGAGGGGAAATCACCGCCATCGTCACCGTCATCACTCAGGGCATCATCAAGATCGTCATCATCATCATCATCATCACCGGCACCATCACCCTCATCATCCACCTTCATCCCGCTGTAACAATTAGGGGTCTCTATCGTTGTTTTGCATTAGATCTCTCTCCCGGTGTGGATTACTTGTTAGTAGTTAATGCTTGTGAGATTTATCGGTGTTTACACTTTATGACCAGATTGTTATCATCCATTATATCACCTCTAATCATGATCCATATGATGTGTTGTGAGTAGTTTGTGTTGTTCTTGAGGACATGGGAGAACTCAAGTTGTTAGTAGTGAAGTAATGTTGAATAATAATTAATGTTTGATATTTAAGTTGTGGTGTTATTCTCCTAGTGGTGTCATGTGAACGTCGACTACATGATACTTCACCATTTATGGTCCTAGGGGAATGCATTGTGTATTTGGATACTAATTGTGAGGTTGCCGGAGTGACAGAAACCTAAACCCCTTTTAGGAAACCATTACACGAGGGAGCGTAGGATCCCAGAGTTTAAAGCTGTGGTTAGATTTATTTCTTAATTACTTTATTGTAGTTGCGGATGCTTGCAAGGGATATAATCACAAGTATGTATTAGTCTTGTATGGGACGGTACATTAGCATAGGTTCACACACACAACACTTATCAAAACACCAAAACTATTCAGCTGCATGGAACAAAAGCACTTGACAGAAACCTCCCGTGTGTCCTCGAGAACGTTTGTTAATCATAAGTAAACTCACCGGCTTGTCCTTTGCTGAAGAAAGGATTGGGCCACTTGATGCAATTATTATTACTTCATTGTATTTACTCGCACTTTATTTATCTGCAATATCAAAACCCCTACAAATCTATTTTCCAGTATTTACAGTTATTCCTTCATCGAAAACGCTTGTCAACACCTTCTGCTCCTCGTTGAGTTCGACACTCTTATTTATCAAAAGTACTACGATACACCCCCTATACTTGTGGGTCATCAAGACTATTTTCTGGCGCCGTTACCGGGGAGTGAAGCGTTATTGGGAAGTGGAATTGATAAAGGAAGCTTCTGCTGTAAGTGTTGTTTTTATTACTGTTTAGTGCTTTATTACGCTATGTTTGGAACTCCTCTTGAGTCCTTATTGGCGGGCACTGCTGCCACTGCTAGGGTAGTAAGTGACCCACCGCCTGATGATTTGGATCCTTATAAAATACCTATAAAGATTGTTAAACATGTTATGGATAACTGCTATTCAGGTGATGGAAATGTCCATCCTGGTGATCATTTGCTCTTTTTACATGAATTATGCGAGTTGTTCAAGTGTGCAGGTATTACTATGAGACAAGTGAAAAGGAAATTATTCTCTGTTTCATTGACAGGCCGAGCCTCTGAATGTTTCAAACTGCTGAAAAATAGCTAGGCTATTGAATGGGAGGAAATTGTACCTCTCTTTTATTCTAAATTCTATCCTCCAAGTGAAATCCATAGAGATCGGAATTATATATATAATTTTTGGCCTCATGACGGAGAGAGTATTGCCCAAGCATGGGGGAGACTGAAGGTACTAATGCTCAAATGCCCCATTCATGAGCTCCCCAGTAATATTGTTATTAATAGTTTCTATGCAAGGCTTCCTCTTCATTATAAGGATTTATTGGATGCTTCTTGTTCTGGATCATTTACACGTATGAAGGATGAAGCTAAATGGGATCTTCTTGACCGTATTCAAGAAAACACTGAAGCATGGGAGAATGACAAAGGTAGAAAGTCAGGTATAAATTATGACTATGAATGCATTAAAACCTTTATGTCATATGAGGATTTTCATAATGTTAGTGTTGTTTATGGTCTTGATTCTCAAGTTGCTACAAACTTATATAAGGCTTTTGCTTCTTACATTGATATTCCTAAAAAGGAATGGGATAAGTACCATGCACCTTATAAAGATACTGTTAATTGTGTTCCTGCTAGAGATATAGAGGTTCATATTGTTGATTCTATTGTGCCTGAACCTTATATTGAGAAAATGCCTTTCCCTACTAAGGTAAAATAACACTCTATGTTAGCTAGTGTGATTAATATAAGTGCAAAGAAACTTGTAGAACCTGAGGAACAAATAACTGTAGAACCTAGAGTAGCAATAGTAAAGGACCTTGTTTCTGAAAATGTAGAAGAGGGACATATTATATTTTATGAAGATGCTTCTAATATTGTCTCTCATCCTAGTAAATCTAGGAAACCTAGTGTTCCTGTGCTATCTGTTAGGATAGGTGATCATTGCTATTATGGTTTATGTGATAGTGGTGCTAGTTCTAGTGCTATTCCTTATGAGCTTTATAAAGAAATCATGCATGAAATTGGTTCTTGTGAACTTGAAGACATTGATGTGATTATTCAACTTCCTAATAGGGAAACTATTTCTCCAATTGGTATTGTTAGAGATGTGGAGGTCTTATGTGTTAAAACTAAATATCCTGCTGATTTAAAGACTTTGCCACCCAAGGAAGATCTTGTTTTTGATTTAAAGACTTTGCCTAATAATCTTAAATATGCTCATATTGATGATAAGAAATTATATCTTGTTATTATTAGTTCTCAACTTTCTGATAAAGAAGAGGAGAGATTATTGGGGATATTGAAGAAACACAGAGGTGCTATTGGTTATATTCTTGATGATTTGAAGGGGATTTCTCCTGCTATATGTCAGCATGCTATTAATATTGAACCTGGTGCAAAGCCAGTTGTTGAATATCAACGCCGTTTAAATCCTAAAATGAAGGATGTGGTAAGAAATGAGGTATTGAAACTCCTTGATGCTAGCATTATTTATCCTATTGCTGATAGTAGATGGGTTAGTCCTGTGCATTGTGTCCCTAAGAAAGGAGGGATGACTGTTGTGCCAAATGAAAATAACGAACTTATTCCTCAAAGAGTAGTAGTTGGGTATAGGATGTGCATTGATTTTAGGAAGGTTAACAAAGTCACTAAGAAAGATCATTATCGTTTACCTTTTATTGATCAAATGTCAGAAAGGTTTTCTAAGAAAACTCATTTCTGCTTTCTTGATGGTTATTTTGGGTTCTCTTAAATTGTTGTTAAAAAGCTTGATCAAGAGAAAACAACCTTCACTTGTCCTTATGGAACCTATCCTTATAGACGTATGCCTTTTGGTTTATGTAATGCTCCTGCTACTTTTCAAATATGCATGTCTGCTATCTTTTATGGTTTTTGTGAAGAAATTGTGGAAGTTTTCATGGATGATTTCTCCGTCTATGGAACTTCTTTTGATAATTGTTTGTAGAATCTTGATAAAGTTTTGCAGAGATCTGAAGAGACTAATCTTGTTCTTAACTGGGAGAAATTACATTTTATGGTTAATGAAGGAATTGTTCTTGGACATAAAATATCTGAAAGAGGCATTGAAGTTGATAGAGCTAAAGTTGAAGCCATTGAGAAAATGCCATGTCCCAAGGATGTCAAAGGTATTCGTAGTATCCTTGGTCATGCTGGTTTCTCTAGAAGGTTTACTAAAGATTTCTCTAAAATATCTAAGCCTCTTACTAATCTTCTTCAAAAGGATGTACCATTTGTTTTTACGAAAATTGTAGAGAAGCTTTTGAAATTCTAAAGAAGGCTTTAATATCTGCCCCTATTGTTCAACCACCTGATTGGAATTTACCGAATGAAATTATGTGTGATGCTAGTGATTATGATGTAGGTGCTGTTCTTGGACAGCGGATAGACAAGAAGCTAAATGTTATTCATTATGCTAGTAAAACTCTTGATGCTGCTCAGAAGAATTATGCTACCACTTAAAAAGAATTCCTAGTTGTAGTATTTGCTTGTGATAAATTTAGGCAGTATATTGTTGATTCTAAAGTTACTATTCATATTGATCATGCTGCTATTAAGTACCTAATGGAAAATAAAGATGCTAAGCCTACGCTTATTAGATGGGTGCTTCTTTTACAAGAATTTGATTTACATATTGTGGATAGGAAGGGTGCTGAAAATCCGGTTGCTGATAATCTGTCTAGATTAGAAAACGTCCCTGATGACCCTATTCCTGTTAATGATAGTTTTCCTAATGAACAGTTAGCTACAATAAAAGTAAGCTCTCAAGAGAGTCCATGGTATGCTGATTATGCTAACTTTATTGTTTCGAAGTATTTGCCTCCTACCTTTACAGCTCAGCAAAGAAGAAAATTCTTCTATGATTTGAGGCATTATTTTTGGGATGACCCACACTTATATAAAGAAGGTGTTGATGGTATTATGATAAGATGTGTTCCTGAAAATGAACAACGAGAGATATTGAGAAAATGTCATAGTAGTGCTTATGGAGGACATCACGTTGGAGATAGAACCGCACATAAGGTTCTACAATCAGGTTTTTATTGGCCTACTCTATTTAAAGATGCTAGAAATTTTGTTTTATCTTGTGATCAATGTCAAAGGGTTGGAAATATTTCTAGACGTAATGAAATGCCTATGAATTATTCTATTGTTATTGAACCGTTTGATTGTTGGGGTTTTGACTGTATGGGTCCTTTCCCTCCTTCACAAGGCTATACACATATTCTTGTTGTTGCTGATTATGTTACTAAATGGGTAGAGGCTATACCTACTAAAAGTGATGATGGTGAAACCTCATTAAAAATGCTTAAAAACATTATTTTCCCTAAGTTTGGTGTACCTAGATATCTTATGATTGATGGAGGTTCTCATTTTATTCATGGTGGTTTTAGAAAAACCTTGCTAAATATGATGTTAATCATAGAATTTCATCACCCTATCATCCTCAAACTAGTGGGAAAGTATAATTATCAAATAGAGAAATCAAATCTATCTTGCAAAAGACTGTTAACAAATCTAGAAAAAATTGGGCTAAGAGATCAAATGATGCTCTGTGGGCTTATAGAACTGCTTACAAAATTCCCATGGGCATGTCTCCGTATAAAATGGTTTATGGAAAAGCTTGTCACATGCCTTTAGAATTAGAACACAAAGCTTATTGGGAAGTGAAAAACCTAAATAGAGATTTTAAACTTGCTGGTAAGAAAAGGTTGCTTGACTTAAGTTCTTTAGATGAATGGAGGAGTGAAGCATATGAAAATGCTAAGCTTTTTAAAGAGAAAGTTGAAAGATGGCATGATAAGAGAACTATTAAAAGAGAATTTCATGTTGGTGAAAAAGTTCTATTGTATAGGTCTCGTCTCAGATTTTTTGTAGGAAAATTACTCGCGAGATGGGAAGGACCTTTTGTTATTGAAGAGGTATATCGTTCGGGGGCAATTAAAATTGTTTCCCTTGAAGACAACTCCTCACAAGTGGTGAATGGCCAAAGACTCAAGCATTATATTTTTGGAGATCCTTATAATGAAAATGTTGATTGCATTCAAGCCATGATCCCGTAGGAGTTTATAAGGAAGCATATTTCAGAAACTGCAGAGTCAGTTTTCGAATAGGTAACAGTTTTGGTAAGAAAATGTTCGCGAAACATCTTCCAACTTATATTTTTACTATTTTTGGAAAATATGAAAAATTATAAGCCGGAAACGAGAGGCAGACGGAGCCCGGAGGCTCCACACCATAGGGTGGCGCGGGCCAACCCCTGTCCGCCCTAGCCCATGGTGTGGGCGCCCCGGAGCCCCTCTCCGACTCGTTTTCGACCTGGACTTTCCTTTCGTTATGGAACTTTTTGCTATATAGTCCATCGGATCCCCCGAGGTCCGTATATCGTTTTCTCGTCGTGTTTCTGTTTCAAGCTGTTTCTGCCAGGATCTGTTTTCATTTTTAGAAGCATCATGGTCTCCGCCAATGACAACAAGGGGAAGGGACCGAAGGAAGATGATGTTCAAAACCTGGAGCAGGAGGAGGAGATCGAGAGTGGAGCTGAAGGAGATGTAGAAGAGAACTCACGAGTGCGTCCACGCGCCACCATTGCAAGCATTGGAGTGGTTGCAAAATCTTCCAAGCTCACAAAGAGGATTAACACTGGATGGTTGGCCCGACGTCACCTTTTATTCCTGGATACTCCACTTTCGAGTATTAAGAGACCTTTCCATACTTTAATTCATGAATATCAATATATGAGGGTACCCAAGTCAAGGTTGCCTTCTTGCTGGGATATGGACTATTCTAACCGTGCAGATAGAGAGAGCTCTCCACCTAAGGTAGAGTGGAGGAAAATCTTGGTGGCTGGGATTCCCAGTCTGACAGGCATGCAAACTGTATTGATCGCAATACGGAGGTGATGCGTATGCTTATGTTCGCGATTGAAGATCTGAAGAAGTCAATTGATAAGCTCATCGAGAAGGATTCACCACCACCACCAAAGAATTGATTCGTCGTTGGGTTTGGCATCCCCTCAGCTTGTTCCAAGCTTGGGGGAGTGCCGCGGTATCACATCACTATCTTTCATCTTTTACTTTTTCAGTAGAGTCATATCATGAGTAGAGAGGTTATCATATAAGATGGTTTGCAGTATGGAAGTGCCTCTCCCAGTTGGTTATCGTTGTATCCGTTGGTGTGAGTTGCCGGTTTGAAATATTAATGAGAAGTTTCATCATTTACTTTCTGCACACATTATTTTAGTTTTCAATTTCTGTCATATGGTTGAACTTGTTATTAGTATTTGGTATCACTCTAGAGATCATCAAGTCAATCTAGTTTGTTTTGGCAAACTTAGCTTGGGTCAGCAGAAATAATAATTTGAGATGCTAGTATAAGAAAGAGGAATTTGCCTATTAGCTCGTAAACTTAGTATTCACAAGTTAAGATCATTTGGGCTTTCAATGAAGATTGCATGATTGGTTTCATCATATGAATATTTGTTTGTTTTCCTCAGCTCTTATGCTTGCTACCCAACCTTGCTAGCCAAAAACCCTGTACTGAGAGGGAATGCTTCTCGTGCATCCAAAACCTTGAGCCCCCAAACCTTGCCATTGTGTACACCATACCTACCTACATGTGGTATTTAACTGCCACCCCAAGTAAATTGCTCATGTGCTACCTTTAAAAACTTCAAAAATTATTCATGTTTTGTGCCCCTGTTTTAGCTCATGAGGACGTAAATAGAGAATCTTTATCTCACTTGTTGGTTGGAATTCAAACACCTGGACTAGTCGCTTCATCCGCTTATCCGAATGCTAGAAGAGTTGGCAGCGGGGTGCCGAGCCCCAAAACTAATACACAAATTTTCTTCACTATTTTTGCCCCTGATTTATCAGTCAAAGCATAATCGTGTAAACAAAAGAGAATGAGGGATGACCTTCTACACCAGTTGCGTCCCTCATATGGGAGCCGCTCTTATGAAGTCTAGTTGGCTTGTGACATACTGTATTGTCTGTTTACCATTCGTTGACATAAGCATACACCTCTCTTAAAAATGTTTTCAATACCTCTTTTTACTAAAATAAAATCTCTAGCACATGAGTGATCCATGCTTCCCTCTGCGAAGGGCCTTTCTTTTACTTTCATGTTGAGTCGGTAAACCCATTTCTCTATGTCTCCAGCAAGCATTTAAGTTGGTGTGATCTCATCATCCATATGTTGATTTATCTCAATCATGTTTTCTATCCTTCTTTGTTTAGCACATGCTTTATTATCTGAATGAATATTACTTTGAAAAGCTATGAATCACCGTAAAGGAATTGTTATAATTAAACATGTTAACCTCTACAAAATGGCCTTATTATAAAGATTTCACCTAAGATAAGCAGGATATCATTAGATGTTCTCTGACCAACAATGAAGTTTGTCGTTACCAATTTTGATTCTCTCTTTTGCATCTTTGTTTGTGACTCCCATTACTCGTTTCAAGTTGGGTTATATGATAGGAAGTTGCTGTCTATAATGATTGGTGCATAGATAGATGTGATGCTTGTTGTCCGTGTTTTATTTATCGACTCTTCACTCCATAAACATGTGGACATGTTTTCTGAGTTCAGTTTTGCTTGGGTCAAGCGAGGTCTAAGCTTGGGGGGAGTTGATACGTCCATTTTGCATCACTATTTTATATCATAATTTTCTATTATTCATCGATATATTGCATGTTATGATGCATCTCTTGTTATTTCATCTTATTTTGCATGTTTTATAATTTTGGGAGAATAAACACCAGGACCAGAAATCTGATGAAAAAAAGCGCCATCGAGATTACCATATTTCAGAAGATCAGAAGAAGAATGGGGACATTCGGGGGTTCCTAAAAGTCCAGAGGAAGAACATAGACAGAAGGGGAGCCAAAGGGGGGCCACCAGGGGGGGCACACCTAGGGCTGGCGCGCCCTCCCCCGGCCGCGCCACCCTGGCCCACCTCTGGGGGTCGTCTCGTGCTTGACCCCCAGGGAACCCTAAGCCTCATTCCATCCCCGGAGAATTATTCCGCTGCCGCCTCGGGGCGGAAAACAACAGAGATAGAAGAGCTCTCTAGCAGGGAGAAATCTGCCGGGGAAATTCCTCTCCGGAGAGGGGAAATCACCGCCATCGTCACCGTCATCACTCCGGGCATCATCAAGATCGTCATCATCATCAACATCACCACCGGCACCATCACCCTCATCATCCACCTTCATCCCTCCGTAACAATTAGGGGCCTCTATCGTTGTTTTGCATTAGATCTCTCTCCCGGTGTGGATTACTTGTTAGTAGTTGATGCTTGTGAGATTTATCAGTGTTTGCACTTTATGACCAGATTGTTATCATCCATTATATCACCTCTGATCATGATCCATATGATGTGTTGTGAGTAGTTCATGTTGTTCTTGAGGACATGGGAGAAGTCAAGTTGTTAGTAGTGAAGTAATGTTGAATAATAATTAATGTTTGATATTTAAGTTGTGGTGTTATTCTCCTAGTGGTGTCATGTGAACGTGGACTACATGATACTTCTCCATTTATGGGCCTAGGGGAATGCATTGTGTATTTGGCTACTAATTGTGGGGTTGCCGGAGTGACAGAAACCTAAACCCCTTTTAGGAAACCATTACACGAGGGAGCGTAGGATCCCGGAATTTAAAGCTATGGTTAGATTTATTTCTTAATTAGTTTCTTGTAGTTGCGGATGCTTGCAAGGGGTATAATCACAAGTATGTATTAGTCTTGGATGGGACGGTACATTATCATAGGTTCGCCCACACAACACTTATCAGAACACCAAAACTATTCAGCTGCATGTAACAAAAGCACTTGACAGAAACCTCCCGTGTGTCCTCGAGAACATTTGTTAATCATAAATAAACTCGCCGGCTTGTCCTTTGCTGAAGAAAGGATTGGGCCACTTGCTGCGATTATTATTACTGCATTTTATTTACTCACACTTTATTTATCTACAATATCAAAAACCCCTACAAATCTATTTTCCAGTATTTACAGTTATTCCTTCATCGAAACCGCTTGTCAACACTTTCTGCTCCTCGTTGGGTCGACACTCTTATTTATCGAAAGTACTACGATACACCCTCTATACTTGTGGGTCATCAGCGGGGTGCCCAGCCCCAAATTAATAACAACAAATTCTCTTTACTATTTGCCCATGATTTATCAGTCAAACCATAATTGTGTAAACAAAAGAGAAAGAGGGATGACTTTCTACCCAGATGCGTCCTTCTATGGGAGCCTCTCTTATGAATTCTAGTTGGCTAGTGATGTACTGTATTTTCTGTTTATCATTCGTTGACATAAGCATACACCTCTTTAAAAATATAGACACTCCTCCACGGTATGTGATTGTTGGCAGGCACCCGAGGATTCGGTTAGCCATGGTTTGTGTAAGATGGATGTGAGGAGTGTCAAGCTTTTTATACCTATGTTTAATAAAATAAAAGCTCTAGCACATGAGTTGATCTCTGCTTCCCTCTGCGAAGGGCCTTTCTTTTACTTTTATGTTGAGTCTCCATCTTCTAACTTTATGCACAGTTCAGAGAGCATAGTTGCCATTCTGATTTTATGTGTATTTGTCCCACAAACATTATTAATTGATTCATGATGTGTTATTGCTTGTTCTCTAATTATTTGTTCTAGTCTTCCTCATGAACTTTGAAGGTGTCCTGGAATTTATGTTTCGCCCCACTCTTAAGGACTAGCGAAATATCACTTTGACATGTTTTCTCTATACTTGAAACAAACGTATATCTTTTGTTGCATCGTTATTCATGATCTTTTATTTGTGTTACTTCTCATGATGCAAGGTGGTTGCTATGCTTTATTATTAAAATTCTATATATCATGTGTGTGTTAAAGTTCTATGATCTCAGCTTACTTATGTTTTTACATTATTGATGATCAAGTTTATGTTGGTAGCATGTCACCTTAGAAATTTTGTGTTTTTATCGTTTACCTACTCGAGGACGAGTAGGAACTAAGCTTGGGATGTTGGCATGTCATAAACGTATCCTTAATTTCTTATGTTCCATGTTGTTTCCCACATGTTTGCTATACACTTTATGTCATTTTTATCGATTTTCCGGACTAACCTATTGACAAGATGCCACAGAGCCAGTTCCCTGTTTTCTGATTTTTTTTTTGTTTCGGAAAATTTGTTCTCGAAATATTCTCGAAATTGGAAAGTTCGAAGTCCGGAGGTCCTAGAATTCCCGAAGGTTCCACGGAGTCCCGAAGAGACCCAGAGGGGGCCACAGTGGGCCCACACCATAGGGCGGCGCCCCCCTGTCCGCGCCATGGGGTGGTGTGGGGCCAGGCCTCCACCGCCTTTGTCCTTTCGCCTATTTATACCCCCCAGACATATTAACCCTAAAAATATACCACTTCGTCCCAAGAAACATACGAGGCCGCCGTTATTGTCATCCCGAGATCGGGAGGGTTCTGGAGCTCTCCTCGGCTCTCCCCGGCACCCTGACGGGAGGGGAATTCATCACCAGAGGGGTCTACACCACCATGCCCTCCTCCGAAGTGATGCGTGAGTAGTTCATCCCTGGACTACGGGTCCATAGCAGTAGCTAGATGATTGTTCTCTCCACTTTTTACCTCATGTTTAGATCTCGTGAGCTGCCTCACATGATCGAGATCATCTTTATATAATGCTACATGTTGTGTTTGCTGGGATCTGATGAATGTTGAATGCTATGTCTTCTGATTATCAATCTATCATGTTATCTTCATGCTTATGTTATTTATGATCTTGCATGCTCTCCGTTATTAGCAGGTTGCCAAGTAGATGCTAGTAACTCCAAGAGGGAGTATTTATGCTCGATAGTGGGTTCATGCCTCCTTTGTATCTATGCTCGAGTGACAACAACGTGACGGATGGAGGATGTGTTGTTTCCATTAGGGAGAAAACAACGGTGTTTACCTAGTTTACATTGTTTACATTACGCACTTTGCTTACTACGATAATATGTTGCTAGCAAATTAATACCCAACGTTTATTCGGATGATATTCGGAGGGTGGATTATTAGACATAGATGCAATTGGATGACGGTCTATGTATTTTGTTGTAATGCCCGCATGAATCAGATAGTAATATTTATGTCTTACATATGCACTACGGTGCAACCTTAATTTCTGTCAATTGCTCAGCTGTAATTTGTTCACCACGCATGTTATTTATGTTTCACGGAGAGACACCACTAGTGAACTGTGGACTCAGGTCATTTTTCCTCATACTGATAAAACACCCACTACTTTCATACTGCTGCTACTGCTTTCATACTGTTTTCCACACCATACGTTTAACCTCTTTTTGTTCAGCAAAACCGGTGAGATTGACAACCTTACTGCTTCGTTGGGGCAAAATAATTTGATTGTGTTGTGTAGTTTCCACGTTTCTTCTGAACCGGTAGTGCGTCTTGTCATCTCAGCTGCATCAACCTTCTGAAGTTACTCGTTCCTCCTACTGGTCGATTCAACATTCGTTTCTTTCTGAGGGAAACTTGTTGCTGCACTCTTCATACCTTTCTCTTGGGGTCTCCCAACGAACGTGTGTTCACACGCATCAAGGTCCTTGATTCTTCCTCAAATTTTAGGTCAATTTGAATAAAGTGGAGACAATTTGAGTAAAGGTGAACAGGGGTGGACAAATAGGAAAGACTACTAGATGGGGGTTTTGTCCACTTTTCCTCAAATTGACAATTGAGAAAGAATGAGGAACACGCTTGAAGATGTTAGAGCCAAGGCTCCATTTGTTGTCTAGGAGTTTGAAGTTTTTTTTGTTGTTTGTTTACATTTTGTTGCAGTGTTCCTTTTTATCTTTGTATTTTTTTTTCTTATCATGAATCGGATATGAAAATCTTGAAGACCATGTTCGGTTTCGTGGTTTAGGAAGGGGATTAATAGGGATTGAGTTGGATTTAATCCTTGTAAGTCAAAATCCCTGCTAATCCCCTCCAATCCACTTGGGATGGAGATGAACCAAGAAAGTCCAAAAGGTGTTCTTCTGAAGAGGGAGTTAAGAGCATCTCCAGCAGTGGCTGCAAAATAGCGTCGCGCGTTAAAAACCGCCGACGTGTGCTAAAAAAATATGTCGCTCCGGCGGCCGCGCTAAAATTCATCCTGCGCGCAGCCAGGAGCCTAATCTGGCGGCGTGGAAAAGTTTGCGCTTCCACTTCTGAGCGCTTGACAACGCGAGCTCGCGCGCGAAGGAGCAACTGTCGATCGGAAATCTCCACGCGCGCCCGCCTCCTCTCCTCCTCGCGCAGCGTTGGCGATGGAGAACTTCTCTGGTGCGCCACCCACCCCTCCCTACGCCGCCAGCGGCTCGTACGTGCTCGCTCCAAACCCTAGCGCCGTCGCCGCACCAAATCTGAGCGGCAGAGTCACACGTGGGTTGTTCGTCGCGCCTCGGATGAACACGCAGGACGGCTCGCCGTGTCTGGCCGGCGGCCTAGACTGCTTCATGTCTTGAACTATGCCATGGATTTGCTTTTGAACTATGTCATAAACTATGCCGTTGATGATTTTGAATATTTACATTGTGTTTGCATCAATTGTTTGTTGATTTTTTGAATTTTGCTATTGCATATTTGCTTATTTGTGCTTTGAAGAAGCCGCGCGCTGTAGTTTTGTGCGCATGCTAAGAAGCATTGCGCTTCACGCTCTGAATTTTAGTGCCGCCTCTCGAGCACCGCGCTGCAAAAGATCTATTTCAGCGTTTTTAGCACGCACCGGATCAGCGCCACTGGAGATGCTCTAAGTAAAATGTCTTCACGCATTCCTATCCTGTAAATAACTAAATATTGTACCTACTACCTGGTTTACACCAATGTAAACAACTACTCCCTCTAATCCATAAGTGTCGCTCGCTTAGTATAAAATTTGTACTAACTTAGTACAAAATGAGCGACAATTTTATACTTAGAGCACCTCCAAGGTGAACCAGTAAAAACTTCAGGAAAGTTTTCCAAGATATGCGCCGAGAACTCCCAATGATATATGCATTAAATATATGATTTAGCAAATTTAATTGCTACCGCCTTCGGCCGGTGCCAATGCATTGTTAACACGTTATCATAAGCACATTACTAAGTTAAGAGGCTACTAGTCAAATATACTCCCTCTGTCCCAAAATAGGATGCCTATAGTTTTTACCGAAAGTCAAACTTTTCATATTTTTACCAACTATATAGAAAAAATGATTGACATTTATAATCTCAAATCAATATAGTTAGAACCGCCACGAAATGTATTTTCATATCATATGGATTTGATATTGTACAAGTTGATATATTTTTCTATATAGTTGGTCAAACTTACACATCCTATTTTGGGATGGAGGGAGTATTGTTTCTAAATTTAATGATTTAGCGCTCATGCATGGATGTGATTGGTCTATTAAGAATTTTTGCCTATGGTGAGGTGCAAAAGGTTGTCTTAGCTAAGATACAAACTCACTCTCTTTCATCATCTTTAATATTAAGGTTGTTGTGGCGGTGGTGTCACACTTCAACGAAATTACAAAAGGAATGCCACCCCACACTAATTACAACACATTAATTACATCATTAATGTCACCCCTTCAACGTGTAAGCTTGTAATCCACAAAAAACGATTGCTACCTGCATGCACACCCACTAATCGTGGAGCTGTTAATAACTTATCTTAACAACAAAATGCACCGATCGCTACATGCATGCACACTCACTAATCGTGGAGCTAACAAAATTTCAAACCTCATTTACAGATCGGGATAAGCTGGCACACCCACTAATCATGGGCTAACAACTTATCTCAACAAGAATTCAAAATTCCTACTTATCTTCTGTTGAATATATTAGCAATTTAGCACATGATTTAATTCGAAATAGCAGTAGATGAATTGCGACAGTAGCAAATACAGTAATCATGCAAACGTCTAGATCTAGTACAGTAGACAGATTGATACAATCTATTGCAAGAACTAGACATATGAATTCCAGTAACATCTCATACAGATGAAAGAGAGATACGTACGATGGAGCGGTAGCGGCACCGCCGTTGTTGTTGTTCCCGGTGTCGGCCATGTCGTTGATGAAGAGGTTGCCGATGTTGGGGAAGAAATCGTCGTTGGGGAAGTGGTCGCCGTCAGCAGTCGCGCTCATGCGCTCCCCAAAAACCTGATCGCCCCTCTCCCGTACAGGATCACAAGAGGCGGGGTTCCGGAGGCCTGCTGTCCCTTCTCGCGGTGCACGCCGGAAGGAGGGATGGAGAAGACTTGAATTGGCGGCGCAGTGTTTTGGAACGGTATGACGAAGTGGTGGCTAGGGTTTACCGTATGCGCGTATTTATATGCGGGCTGGGAGAGACGTGGGCGTAACTCCACGTCTGAGTCGGTTCGGCTCCACGATCCAGAAAGGAAACGGAAACGGTTTTGGAATTAACGTGTCCGTTAATTACCAAATTAATGACTCATTAAGTTTTCCCAATCGACAAAATAAACGCTCTCGGCTCGGCTCATTCCCGCAACCCGCGGCGCGTCGTGACGTGTCGTGACGAGGCGAGGCGTGGCGAGGCGGGCGGCGGAGGAGGAGGAGCGCGCGTGTGGCACACCTCTCCTCTTGCCTTGCCTACTCATACATGAGCTAGAATGGCTCACCTTATAAGGTGCTTCCACTCTCTTCAAACTAGCAATGTGGGACTAAACTTTAGTCCCACTCACTCCACTTATTATTCATGAATGGGCCATGACAATTTCAGGATTTTTAGTGGGCTTAATGGGCTAGCCAAGTGAGCCCATATGATGGAGCCCATGTAAAATTCCAACAATCCCCCACAAAGTGTCATTAGCACATTTCATAAACTCTGTTCCAAAACATTGTTTATATACCGGTGTTAGTGGAGACTGTTAAGTTGAACTTCCACTTAGAACATCATGCTACACTAGTTCACAACTTGAATAGTGGACTATGCCTTGAACTACAAGTTTGCTGTGATACCAGTTTTACACAACGTCTGAACCGATACTAGGCTGCCGCAAGGCTTCCCCGCGGTTTGGAGCGTATGCGTCATACTCCGAAGGCCTTTCATGAGTTTATTAGAGAGCACCCGATTCTCATAGACTGCGACGTTTAACAGTCAGACTCATATAGGTGAGTTCCTCAGGAGATGTTCTGTAGGACACATCTCTGCTTATATAAATAAGCCACTTGGAACACATTAAGACAAATGTCAACCTACCGTACAGATCAGGAGAGTATTGCATCTTTTATGGAGTGGAATAAATATAAGGATACTCCCCTCTCAGCCGACCAACAGCTTGTCTCCCACTTCTAATTCACGGGATCTCCGATCACATAGAGTGGGTTACCACTGTGGCAACTCATAACGTGGGTCTCAAACCCATCTCCCTCGATGCATTATCTATCACATTCCGTGATAAACCCTTTGTGAAGGGATCTGCCAAGTTCATAGACGTTTGGATATAATCCAACGCAATAACTCCGGAGTTCTTCAATTTCCTGACAGATTTTAATCTCCTCTTCACATGTCTTGATGACTTTGCATTATCCTTAGAACTGTTCACTTTGACGATCACAGTTTGATTATCACAGTTCATTAGGATTGCGGGTATTGGTTTTTCAACCATAGGCAAGTCCATCAAGAGCTCACGAAGCCACTCTGCCTCAACAGTGGCTGTGTCTAATGCTGCGAGTTCTGCTTCCATAGTTGACCTCGTTAAGATGGTCTGCTTGCAAGACTTCCAGGAAACAGCGCCACCACCAAGTGTAAAAACATAACCACTAGTGGCCTTAAGCTCATCAGCATCAGATATCCAATTAGAATCACTATATCCTTCCAGAACCCTCGGGTTCCGGTATAGTGAATTCCATAGCTCGCAGTGCCTTTTAAATAGCGCATAACTCTCTCAAGCGCACGCCAATGATCATCTCCCGGATTGGAAACAAACCGGCTCAATTTGCTCACAGCAAAAGAGATGTCAGGCCTCGTGGCACTCGCCAAATACATAAGCGAGCCTATAATCTGAGAATATCTCAGTTGATCTCTAGTAATCCGTTGATTCTTTCGAAGCAACAAACTAGCATCATATGGAGTTGAAGAAGGCTTGCAGTCACTATACCCAAAGCGACTCAAGACCTTTTCCACATAGTGAGATTGAAGCAGTGTGATCCCACCATTATCATCTCTCAACAGCTTGATGTTCAAGATAACATCAGCTACTCCTAGATCCTTCATCTCAAAGCAGCGAGATAAGAAATCCTTAACTTCCTTGATTAAATCAAGATTGGTCCCAAAGATCAATATGTCATCAACGTATAGACATAGAATAACTCCCTCGCCCCCACCATGGCGATAGTACACACACTTGTCAGCTTCGTTTACAACAAAGCCTTCAGCAGTCAAAGTCCTTTCGAACTTTTCATGCCATTGCTTAGGTGCTTGCTTGAGGCCGTATAATGACTTCAATAACTTGCACACCTTGCCTTCCTGACCGGGTACTACGAAACCATCTGGCTGATCCATGTAAATTTCCTCGTCAACTCTCCATTAAGGAAAGCCGTCTTAACGTCCATTTGATGAACGAGAAGACCGTGCGAGGCAGCCAGTGATAGTAGCACACGAATAGTGGTCAGTCTAGCCACAGGTGAGTAAGTATCAAAGAAGTCTTCACCTTCTTTCTGGGTATAACCCTTGGCCACAAGCCTTGCCTTGTACTTTTCAATTGTACCATCAGGCCTAAGCTTTTTCTTGAACACCCACTTACATCCTACAGGTTTACACCCATAAGGACGATCAGTGATTTCCCAGGTTCCGTTAGCCAAGATGGAATCCATCTCGCAACGGACAGCCTCCTTCCAGTAGTCAGCATCAAGAGATGCATAAGCTTCTGAAATAGTCTTGGGTGTGTCATCCACGAGGTACACAATGAAATCGTTACCAAAGGACTTTGCAGTCCTCTGTCTCTTGCTCCTTACAGGAACTTCATTGTCATCCTCCTCGGATTCTCAACGTGTTCTATCGGAATGGTGGATTCAGGAATCTCAGCTAATTCCTGACCAGATGAAACAGGTTTCTCCTGATTTGATGAGCTAGACATATCCTTCATAGGAAATATGTTCTCAAAGAAAGTCGCATCATTCGACTCCATAATCGTACCAACATGCATGTCGGATACCTCAGATTTTACTACCAAGAATCTATAACCAATGCTATTAAAAGCATAGCCCAGAAGAACACAATCTACGGTTTTAGGTCCAAGCTTGCGCTTCTTGGGAATTGGTATATTGACTTTCGCCAAACAACCCCAAGTACGTAGGTAGGAGAGTTTCAATCTTTTCCTTTCCCATTCCTCAAATGGAGTAATGGTTTATTCTTTGTGGGAACTCGGTTTAGGACATGACATGCAGTCATTAGCGCCTCCCCCCACCATGCCTTGGAGAGACCCGAAGTGTCTAACATGGCGTTAACCAAATCAGACAACGTTCGGTTCTTTCTTTCAGCCACCCCATTTGACTGAGGGGAGTAGGGAGGCGTCCTCTCATGAATAATACCGTGTTCAGCACAAAAAGAATTAAACTCGTTGGAAAAATACTCTCCACCACGATCAGACCTAAGCCGCTTAATTTTACGATCAAGTTGGTTCTCTGCTTCGGCCTTATAGTTCTTGAAATAAGTTAAAGCTTCATCTTTAGATTTCAGAAGATACACATAACAATATCTAGTAGAGTCATCAATAAGTGTCATGAAATATTTCTTTCCACCTTTTGTCAATACGCCATTCATCTCACAAAGATCAGAATGTAAGTTCTAGTGGTGCCAAGTCTCTCGCCTCCGCAGTCTTATGAGATTTGCGAGGTTGCTTAGCTTGAACACACACTTGACATTTGGAACCTTTAACAGTACTGAATTTCGGAATTAAACTCATATTTGCTAACCGCGTCATGCAACCAAAATTAATATGACATAGTCGTGAATGCCAAACATCACAATCATTATCGTGGCAAACATTATTAATAACTTTGGTGCAAATATCTGACAAGGATAAGCGGAACAAGCCTCCGCACTCATAGCCTTTACCAATAAATTGTCCATACTTGGAAATTACAACTTTATTAGACTCGAAAACCAACTTAAAACCATCTCGACATAAACGTGAGCCGCTGACGAGATTTTTATTGATGGAGGGCACATGATGAACGTTCTTCAGCCGCACGATCTTCCCCGAAGTAAACTTCAGATCGACCGTACCAACACCACGAACAGTAGCATGTGACCCGTTCCCCATCAGCACGGGGGAAGTCCCTGTGACCTGATAAGAAGAGAACATGGAAGCATCAGCACAAAACATGTACATTGGCACCTGTGTCAACTAACCATTCAGGTGAATGACAAACTGAAAGAATAGTGGGAACTATACCGTACCCAGAGTCCTTCATCTCAGTGTCAGCCATGACAACATTAGCGGTCTTGCCGCTGTTCTCCTGCTGCTGCAGCTCATAACGCTTAGGGCACTTTGGAGCCCAATGGGTCAGTTTCACCGCAAACGTGACATGACCCCTTTCTCTTCTTGAAGTTGGTAGAGTGCGACGGCTTAAACTTGCCATCGGGCTTGCCTTTACCCTCGGATTTCTTCTTGATATATTTAGGCTTGTTGGGAGGGTAATGTTTCTTCTGTACCACATGAGCAGAAGAACCTACCTCAACAACCCGAGCACGTGTATCCTTTGCTCTCGCCTTCTCTTCCACATCAAGAGATCCGATGAGGTCCATTACGGAAAACTCCTGTCTCTTGTGTTTTAGAGAAGTAGCAAAGGTGCTCCATGAAGATGGAAGCTTGGCAATAATGCCTCCGGCCAAACTTGTCCGGTAACATACACTTAAAGTGCTCAAGTTCTTTAGCGAGTGACTGTATCTCATGAGCCTGTTGAACAACAGAGCGCTCATCAGTCATCCTGTAGTCATAGAATTGCTCCATGACATACAGCTCGCTACCAGCATCCGAGGCCCCAAATTTGGCCTCGAGTGCAGCCCACATATCCTTGCCGTTATCAAACGACATATACGGATCCACGATGGAATCATCGATAATACCGAGGAGGGCACTTTTAAACATAGTGTCCATATCCTCAAAGGCCTCCAGCTGTGCTGGATTGAGATCGCCCTCAGGCTTGCCCTTGGTGGCCGCATAGCAGCGCAAGGTTTGAAACCATAGCACTGCTCTCGTGCGCCACCTCTTAAAGTCCACACCCTTGAAAGGGATTGGCCTTGTCGCCGCAATTACAGACGGCGCAGGTGCAAGAAATTGCCTATAATCAGGTTTTTGGATTGTTGAATATATTAGCAATTTAGCACATGATTTAATTCGAAATAGCAGTAGATGAATTGCGACAGTAGCAAATACAGTAATCATGCAAACGTCTAGATCTAGTACAGTAGACAGATTGATACAATCTATTGCAAGAACTAGACATATGAATTCCAGTAACATCTCATACAGATGAAAGAGAGATACGTACGATGGAGCGGTAGCGGCACCGCCGTTGTTGTTGTTCCCGGTGTCGGCCATGTCGTTGATGAAGAGGTTGCCGATGTTGGGGAAGAAATCGTCGTTGGGGAAGTGGTCGCCGTCAGCAGTCGCGCTCATGCGCTCCCCAAAAACCTGATCGCCCCTCTCCCGTACAGGATCACAAGAGGCGGGGTTCCGGAGGCCTGCTGTCCCTTCTCGCGGTGCACGCCGGAAGGAGGGATGGAGAAGACTTGAATTGGCGGCGCAGTGTTTTGGAACGGTATGACGAAGTGGGCGTAACTCCACGTCTGAGTCGGTTCGGCTCCACGATCCAGAAAGGAAACGGAAACGGTTTTGGAATTAACGTGTCCGTTAATTACCAAATTAATGACTCATTAAGTTTTCCCAATCGACAAAATAAACGCTCTCGGCTCATTCCCGCAACCCGCGGCGCGTCGTGACGTGTCGTGACGAGGCGAGGCGGGCGGCGGAGGAGGAGCGCGCGTGTGGCACACCTCTCCTCTTGCCTTGCCTACTCATACATGAGCTAGAATGGCTCACCTTATAAGGTGCTTCCACTCTCTTCAAACTAGCAATGTGGGACTAAACTTTAGTCCCACTCACTCCACTTATTATTCATGAATGGGCCATGACAATTTCAGGATTTTTAGTGGGCTTAATGGGCTAGCCAAGTGAGCCCATATGATGGAGCCCATGTAAAATTCCAACATCTTCTCTATCTCTATATACTATCTAAAAGAAAACATTTGTGCCGGCGATCCAGCGTCGCGGCTCGCCGACGTTGCCACGGCTCCGCGCTTCCTCTCACGCGGCTCCGCCTGGTCCTCAAGGCCCGCAGCTCCCCCAGCCCTGGGACAATGAGTTCGCGGCCTTCCTCGCCGTCCCCGCCGTTCCAATCTTGTCCCTCTCCTTCCTCCTCCTCATGCCCTCTCCCCGGCGCTCATCCTCTCCTCGCAGACAACCGCCGAGAGCCTCAGTGTCTACCTCGCCGACCTCCCCCGCGCGCTCAACCACGGCCTGCTCAACCTCTATTGGTCGCTCCCCGCCACCGACTCCCGCATCCCGGACCACACGCCGCCACGCGACCGCACGTCCTACCTCACTAGCCCCCTCACGACTTCAAGCAGTACAGCCCCAAGAACTGGCCCCTCGCCTCCCTCCTCCGTCTGCGCCCGTCGTGGTAGTGCGCGTTGTCGCGGACTGGAGGGAGACCGACTTCATGTTCGTGCCCTTCTTCACAACGCTCTCCAACGAGATGGAGATCGGGTGGGGCGCCACCAAGGGTGTGTTCGGCAGGGGAGGTCGTCGACCATGTCACCGCCCTGGCGGACGCCTTCGTCCTGACAGGTAATTCCCAGCAAGATAAATTTTCAGTTACTTCTTCCGTAATCAGCCTTTATTTCAGTGAAATTTGCACAATTTGACCATGTTGTCCAGTCAATGCTGAAGCAGAAAAATGATCTGCAGCGACACTACCTGATATAGCATAGAGTTTTCTAACTAACTCGTGAAGGGACGGATTTTTATGATATATACATGAGAGATGTCAAAAGTTGCCGCATGGACTATCACCCCTTCAATTGTGTTCATGGTTACCTGCAAATTTTTGATTTCATGTCGGTTACCTTCAAAATTCTGCTGCATGCCTTTTTATTTGTTAACTGCACAATGTTCTGTACGATGTGGGGGTAGTTCCATGTTCCAAGGTCACATCAATAGTTGATCTGATCTTATTACTGCTACCTCCAAAGACTATGTATCTGTTCGTAACTTTTATATTGATGTTTCGTTGATGGATGCGTACAATGTGTTTCTATTATGCTTTCTAAATAAGTTTTTTCTCCACCATATAACATGGATCTTGCAAAGAGATGGTTGAATCGGACACCAGCATACAAACTCTTTGGGCTTATTATTGAACGTGATCGAGTGGGTTTAAGATGATTCATTGGGGGTTATCCAAAAAAGATATTTTGCTACTTCATGCCATAACCAACCCAAAAAGAGATTATATCAAAATCAACACTAATGGATCATTCTTGGATGCCACAAGAGCAGGGGCTGGGGATCAATCACTCGTGACAGCAACGGTGACCTTGTATTTGTTGCGGTGGGAACGATCCCACATGTGAGCGATGCACTGCATGCTGAGGCAATTGATGTGGAGGATGGAATCCATATAGTGGATCAGTTGGGCATTGGGCGGATCATCATCACCACAGACTATCTATCTGCCTCCTTTGATCAAGCTAAGCTGGGATAATTATTTCTATACATCAAATACCATCTCATTATGAAACTTAGTGATTTCAGTGTTGAGTATTGCCCATGGGCATGTAATAAGCCCTGTGGCGGTCAGGCTGCCCGGACTATGCAACACTGCTCTTGCTTGCCCTATCTAATATTAGGTTCTGAAATATATTTTCCAGTATATAAACTATAGGTTAGATAAGAAATGAGAAAATACACTTATTTGTTGCAATTTTCTCCACCCAGAATAATGCCCCTCAGATTTAACCTGTGCTTTGATACCTACCACCTCTGGTTGCTTCAAAGAGCTGTGAGGATTCTTTAGGTGATTGTACTCTGTAATAAACATCATCCAATATATCAAAATTACATTCTACTTTTATCACTCATGGAGAACCAGTGTCATCAATCTGAAATTTGCTTTACAACTTCGGATGGAGATAATGAAAGCTATGAGATTCATATACATCCGCCCACCTGGATACAATGCAGAGAGTACAAAGTTGTTGAAATTGAAGATGGGAAGAGGAAGTTGGATCAAGGTGATACCGGTTAAGCTGCTGTAGCAGCAAGTACCTCTTCAATGTAATTACACTAACATTCTTTCCTTTCACAAGTTACACTGTAGTATTTTAAAAGCTTGGACTAACACAATGCATGTCTGAAAAGATATATTTGGAATGAATTTATTATGCTTTTTATCAGGTAGATGTCAAAGTATTTGGTGCCCTGTTATTCTCGGTTGATTGTATGTCATGTTTGCTACAGACCTGACAATGAACTTGACAATACCAAGTCAGGCCCAGATAAGAAAAGGAGTAGGCCGAAATATGTGTATAGTCGTTCGTTGTCAACAAGCAAGAATTTGAAGTTTTGTAAATGCTCTAAGCTACTCTGTCTCATTGTTTTATGCTGATACCATTTGGAGCTGTAATGCTAGATGTTTAAGAGGTGGAAACTACGGCCATCAGAGTGGTGACCGAGAATGTCCCATGAAGGATATTATCATGCCTAAGGATGAGAGTCCATTGAAAAGGTATGATCCACTTGTAGCTATAAAAGCACAGACTGATTCGGTGAAAGTTTACTTCATTTGCAGTTTGCATAAGAAATAAGGAATCGTGCAATGGTGAGCTATTTTTGCGCTACTGGTTGTATAGCTGATCTGACATATGCTTAAGGAAATGTGCATGCTTAAAACTTTCATGTTTACGGATAGCTTCTTTTTTCGGTGCAGATTGGCTATTGCTCAGGTGTTTTCTGCTCACCGTGACATTTAGTTGATTATACTGAATAGGTTAAATGGAAATGGTGATTTACATTTTTTTTTTATTCCACTTAATTTTCATGCGGAGTAAGCAAAGTAACCATGATTAATTGCCTGACTGGCCATGCTTAAATGGATCTGATGCAATTGTAACATGATGTTGCAATTAGGATAACCTGAGTGCCAATTGTTTGGTGCCATTCTTTGTCCTGAGTTTAAATGAGAGGGGTCTGATCCTATAAATCATGTAAAAGCATTCCAGTTCAATTGTTCGGTGCAACTTGCTCATGTATTTGTTGTTTACATGATATAGTGTATTTTAAGGAAGGCCGGTACAAAACTAATTTGTAATTCCTCTGTCCGAAATTATAAAATGTTTTGGTAGGCAAAAACATCTTTTATTCTGAGTTCAATGTAGTATTTCATATTGACTTTTTTTTTGACAATCAATACCATATATTTATTGTATCAAATAGTACATGGTAGAGATACATGAGCCGACTACATAGATTACAAAATAAAGTGTAAAAAAGACGAGCAAATCTTCAAGATCTTCAGACCATTTCTTCTTCCAGAGAACAATATTGTACTTTCCTGAAGGCAGCCGTAGAATAATGTTATAGATACCAAACCAAAAACATGTAAATACCAACGAAGGTTCTCCCATAATTTTAATTTTGAGCCCGTGAGGAGAAAATTCAATCAATTTATCCTGTAGTAGTACCTTACTTTACTTTATCTGCCCCCCTTCACCGAAATTCTCCACAATCTAACAAAAATCAACCCGTAGCAACGCACGGGCATTCTGCTAGTTAATTAGTATGCCACATAAGAAAAAAGCATATGAAACCGCGCTAAGAAACCTCCATTGGCACGGGCCTTCTATCGATCGAAATGACCATACGTTTCTTTAATTAGCATGTGGCGCGCAATGTACAAAGTTCGAACTGCAGAGGAAAATGTTCAATTCCATCATATTCAATGGGTGGTCAAACTTTATTTCAAGCTAGAAGGGGGTGGATGATTCATAAGTTTCTTTAGTGTGCCTATAATTCATAAGTTCATACACCAAATGTTCAAACCTGCGAAAGAAAAGGTTCCGACTCCATCATATCCTCCTCAGCCCCTAAAAGGGTGGTCAAAGTTTATGCCAAGCTGGAAAATGGCGGTCGATGCAACTAAGAAAAATTACAAATCCCACATAGAATGAGTACTAGGGCCCCATTATTGTTGTCGTGGTCCTGACTTTTCAAAAGAAGCTGCAGTGCCGAACTGAAGAGACCATATGTGCTGAGAACGAGTTAAACTGAAGAGGCGGACTAAAGAGAGCTACTCGCAATCTCTAATGCATCTTCAACTGAAGTCGCGCTCTTTAGCTTAGGGCATCTCCAGCCGTCCCTCCCCCCCCCCCCCCCCCCGAGCCCCCCAAGAGGCGTTTTTCGCGCCGTTTCGCACCAGTCGCCCCCCAGGAACCGATTTAGCGCCGCTTTCCGCCGTTTTTCGCGCCGTTTGGCGCCGCCGAACCCAGGCCGAACCCAGCGCGCTGGGTTCGGCTTGGGGGGCGAAATGCGCGCGTGGGCCACGCCTGTCGGCGACGGAAGACGATTTCCCTCTCTTTTTTCGACGCTTCCCTCCACTTTCCCCCCACATGTACCTCTTCCCCCGGTCCATTCCCGCCATTTCCCCCCGCCCCCGAGATCTAGACGCTATAGCTCCCGCCCGATTTACAGGTCCCCGCGCCGCCGCCACCGTCGTATCCATTCCCGCGGCCTCCGAACCGGCCAAGAAACCGCGCAAGCCGAGGGCGCCGAAGGAGCGGCCGCCCGGCATGTCGAACAAGGAGTGGATCGCCGAGAGGTCGCGCCTGGAAACGGCCAATATGAAGCACCGGGGGAGGGAGGCAGCGCAGCGGCAGAGGCAGCTGATGGCGCAGCTGCAGGCGGAGGAGCAGGCCGCCGCCGAGGAAGACGAGCTGGAGGACGAGGAGGAGGAGACCGCGTCGGACGAGCCACCTATGCCGGTCGCCTCCGCGGCGTCGCTCGCCAAGAAGAAGAGCCCTCTCGGCCCAAGGTTCGTCGGCTGGAAGCAGTCGCCGTCGCCGTCACCACGCATGTCACCGCACCCGCCGCCTGCCTGGTTCGTCGAAGGCGACTCCCTGGGAGGTTTCAACCCCAACCTCACCTTCCCCTACCACCCGCCGATGATGTATGGTGCCGCGCCGGGCTACGCAGCTTCCCCGTCCCACCGCCGTGCGATTCTCGCCGGGCTCGATGGCAGCAGCTACATGGAGGAGATCATCGCGTCCGGCTCGATGGCGGCGGCGGCGAGCCCGGGCTTCCTCGAGCATAGCGGGGAGTTCTTCGCGCAGGGCGGTGGCGACTACGGTGAAGGCTCCGGCACGCAGGCGACGGAGGAGCAGGGCGAAGAGGACGAGGTGGACGAGACGCCGGTGGTGCCAGAGGGGACAGATCAGACCGGCGATGGCCGAAAGCGCCGGGGTCCTGGCCGTCCCCGCAAGGAACCGAAGGTGCCACTGCCCCCCGCCGAGCCTCGCATCAAGTGGCTGACCAGGGAGGACGCACTCCTCGCCGAGGCGTGGAAGACGATCAGCTTGGACCCGATCGTCGGCGCGAACCAGCACGTCGACAACTACTGGAAGCGGGTGAAAACGGCGTACGACGAGCGCCGCATGATCGACCCCCACTACGCCTGCTGCATCACCGACCAAGGCCAGAAGGCCATGGCGAACCACTGGGCGAACATCCAGGCGTCCTGCAACAAATGGCACGGCATCCAGGAGGAGATCTCGATGAGGCCGCAGAGCGGCGCCAACCGCGAGATGGAGATCGTCCGGATGCTGGAGGCGTACAAGAACGACGAGGGCTCCGACTTCAAGTTCCTCCACGTATTCGTCCTCATCGAGAAGTGCGAGAAGTGGGCGGAGGTGCGGCGGTCGATCGGCAAGGGCAAGGAGTACGTTCCCGACGCTGTGGTTGCAGGTGCGTCCGAAGGGCGTCCGCCGATGGGCCACAAGAAAGCCAAGTTGGCGAGGAACGGCGCGCCGGCAGCGGCAAAGCTCCAGGCGTCGATCGAGACCTGCATCGCCGACGCCCAGGCCCACGCCGTCAAGAGGGACGAGGTCTCCAAACAGCGGTGGGCGGCGCTCATGGCCAACTCGCAGGTCAAGATCGACCTCCTCAGGACTGGCACAGCGGCGAAGAAGAGGAACAATGACCTCGCCTTCCTCACGGGCGGAGACCCGGCCGCGATGACCCCCGAGGTGAGAGCTTGGTTCCTGGCGCAGTGCAACCTCATCCACCGACATCAGCGCCCCCGGCCCCGACTACGTCGTCTGGTGGCACCAGCTACACCACCGCGCCGACGAGCACGCACGTCGACCTGGAGGATGCCGCGACCGTCGTCGACAAGGATGCCGAGCCCGTCGTCGACCTGGAGGATGCCGAGCCCGTCGCCTGCTCGGACGCCGTCATCGACCTGGAGGATGCTGCGCCGAGCTCGCCGCCTGCTCCGACGCCGGCTGACGCGTCTGCCTGATCGCCTCCGTTTGCCCACGCCGCGCGCGCCCGTCTGTGTGATTCGATCTAGACACTATTTGATCGCCCACCTGTGGCGTTTTTTGTAGTATTATTGCCCAAAACCATGGATGCCGTGATCGCCGAACTAGTGCTCTATATATTGGGGCGGGAATATGAAGTTTCAAACAATATCGCCGTTCTCTTTTATGGGCCGCCGAACGGCTGGTGAAATCGGCTCCCCCGGGTTTTGGTGCGGGGCGGCGCTAACGCTAAAAAGCGCCGATCTGAAACCTGGGGGCCGAACGACTGGAGATGCCCTTAGCTTTGTCGACGATGGGTTGAGATCGCGCGAGCTTTGGAAGAAGCGATAATTCCTGAAAGATTGCAAAGACTTTGTTAGGAATCAAGAATGGTTCTTACAAATGAAGGCCAGAATCTAAAAGTCCATTAGAAATTGCAAGCTCTTTGGTCATGGCAAGACTTGCCTCCCAGACTCGGGATTTTCCTCTCCCGTGTATTCAGCATGATTAGAACTTATGATGATTCATACAAGCTCTTATTTGCAACAACAACAAAAAAGGGCATGGCAAGATTTTCTTTAATAAGGGTCATGGCAAGATCATACATGCTTTAATTTAAATGGCTAGTAACTCAGTATTAAGTTTGACAGAAGTTGCAAGATATTGCCGTGTTGAAGGTGATGCCGGCATTTTATTACCTCTGAGGTTCCACTCTCCAGGAAAACACCCTTCAGTCGACTATCTGCAGGGTATAAGAATGCAAAGATTGTCATAAAGAAGCACAGCTGAGAGTAATGATACAGACTTGAAACAACCAATTACCAGAGTCAATCCAGAAGGTAGCAATCTTGGGATCAAAGTTCCCTACTTCCACTGTTTCACCAACTGCACGGTGAACAACAGACGATACAGATTTTGTCATTATCGGTGTCAAATAACATGGATCAATATTATAGGGGCAGAAATTGAATATTCAGGTAACTGTACCATTATCTCCATAAAACTGCCACCAAATTTTCCTCGAGCTTCCTTCGTATTCAAAAACTCGAGAATAGAAATACGGAAGGTAATCATACCTGCATCAGACATGGCAGATCAAACACAGAACTATAGCTAAACCTATGAAGTACACACTTCATAACAATTAACTTACGCTTTTGCCTGGGATGTTAAGAGTGTTTCAACACAGTGGTGTGCGGACTTCCTAGCATGATCCACATGCTCCACTCGAGCTATTCTATTGTACATCTGCCAAAGAATCCGATAGATATTAAAATCCAGGATCTAACCTTTCCTTAGCTGAGATAAATGCAAGGAAAACCACCTACCTTGAGGGGGAAAGCTGCCACATCTCCAATAGCAAAGATGCCAGGTATACTTGTTCTAAACATGGAATCAACCTGCACAGAAGTAGTAATTTTATTTTAAGGATGGCAAAAAGAAAAAAGACAACAGTTGTTTGGTACATTCCATACCGCATGTAGCATCATGTGTTCTATAAGGACAACAAAGCAATGACATAAGAGGTGACAAATGTGGTAACAGTAAATTGATATTGATAAGGTGTAAACGAGAAAAACAATCAAAATTATATGTCAATAGACTACGTTTGATCTTATCTATTTCAGGTAGTGCAACAGAACCACATGAGCACAGGTGTTCAGAAACTTCAAGCAAATGGGAGAGGGTAAGACCAAAATATGGCCCATACTAGCATATATCAAAACGCCATAGTATAGTGTGTACCAAATAAGGTGCATTAACTTCAGGATGGAAACAAACCTCTATGCCACCAACTTCATTGTTGACTCCAACTGCTTCGAAGGGGCTGACAGCTGGTTTTGCTCCTATACCAACAATAACCTGCAATTAAATGTATCACTACATCAATAAATCTCTTTAACATGGATTTGTAATGTTTCCGTTATTTAAGAGTATGTTGACAGCTAGACGAACCGGCAAAACATAATAACAGTAGCTGATGCAACACAATATCCTAAAGCATGAACGTCATCAAGGCACTTGCATTTGAGTTCCTATTGCTGATCTTAGCCTTTTCAAAATGCTGAATAGATTTGATTGTTCATCAACAAGATTGTGACCATTGACCACAGAATTGTGAACATTTGGCATTTGCAACAGGATCAATGAAGTGACACTCAAGTTTACTGAGAAATGCGTACAATAGGATTTTATAGTCCTGGGTCTAGTACGGCCCAAATGTCGGAGCGTCCACGCTGTTGTACATATTATCTTTGTGCTTCAAATGTTCTTCCACCAGACTACCAAGTGGATATGGTCGCACGTCACAAGTCTAAGGTATAACCAGACATGGCCACGCGGTTCTCGCTCAGTGACTCACACTTGACACAATATGTGCCAGCAAGAACCACCGATGGTAGGTTTACTTTGATAATTAGCCTAGTATATTTGCTACCATAAACCGTAACAGGATAGCATCTATTAGAGCCTCTAAATCGACTTTTGAGGGCTTGGGTTCTCTATATGACACATGCTTTTCCAAAGTACAGTCAAGTCAACTTAAGTGATCACAAATCTTGTCACTAAACAATCAAATTGAATCAGTATTTTCACAAGGCTAAGGCCAACAGTAGGAATTCAAAATGCAAGTGTCTTTGACGACATTGATGCTTTAGGATTTGATACTGTACAATAAAAACATGTTGAGAAAAGAAAGACCGTAACTGTATCTGCTTCCACAAAAGAACCATCTTTAAGTACAGCAGAAGACACCCTTCCATCAGAGCCAGCATCAAGTTTGTCAATAAGAGCTCCCTGGTTACCAGTAAATATACGAACTCGACATATTAAAATATGAAAAAACAAACAAACAAATGAAGCTTGTTCCTTGATCTAAATATGTCACCTTTACGAATTTGACACCATTTTGCTCATACAGTTCCTCGTACTTCTTAGCAAGGGAAGGCGATTATATTGGCAGTTATAATGAGCAGAAGGAAGAAAGGTATGCTTCAGATAATTAATGTTGCTTTGTTATATATACCTTGCACCTGCACAACCGGTAGAAATAATAAGTGAACCATACTTCAGCATTTTCCCTGATGCAGTTTTCAATGTCTGCGTTTTTCCATCAAATGCTGCAACTGGATCCTCATACAGCACCTTTCAAAATGGATAGATGATTCAGATCAGAGTGATTTGTTTTTTTTCTACACACTAAAAAAATGAGTAGCACCATCAGTACCTCTATACCATTCTCCTTAGACCATTCAGCAGTCTGTCTCTGCCCACCAGATCCGACGCGGGTATGGAAACCCTACCACAAGACAAAGGGTAGTTATAAGACTATATGTGCAGGTTTGATGTACCATGTCATCTAAGAACATCTATTCACAGATAGCAACAAATGTTGACATACTGAAGCAGAATGAGGTAGCATGCTGGTTACTCATTTTTTTATAATATCAAGAATCTCCAACAGATAAAAGAGTTAAGCAGCTGAGCAATTTTTGAATCCACAAAGCATCACTATTGACAATGCTTTAATGCAGTTTGGATTGTTAAGGTGTTGTGTATACTTACAGGTAGGCGTGCCGGTTTCTTTTCTGGAGGGAACAGATAGCCTTTGGTCAATGCGGGTCGCTCATATGGTGGAACCGCCTGCGAGACAGCAATGGCACTGGCTTAGATCAACCCACCATAACCTCACGGATGAAACCATCGGTACTAATTTATATGGTAGGCATATAAAGAATACTCCTATTACAATCCATCCATTTATGTAATCTACATCGTGGTAGTAAAACAGATGAGCACTACCTCTTTGGAGACGATGCACCCGTCGCGTTCCCTCCGCCCACGATGACGTACCTGACAACCGGTCGATATATGGACTGTTAAGTTGGAAGCTTACAGACATACAGGGATTCATATGGCACTGAAGCAGACAGGCTCAGATCAAGAGCCCATAGAGAGAGAGCGAGAGGGAGGGAGAGCACCCACTCGCGGTTCTGGTTGTCTGTCATGATCTTGATCCCCTCACTTACCGTTTCGCGCCACCCTGGTCAATCTCCACCGTCCAAGGCAATCTCAACGGCTACTTTCAAATACCGACAAGGCTCCTTTTCGCGACAGTACCTGCTACCTCAACCACTCACTTGTTTGTCGTTTAATCCCTTTATATAGATCGATAGTTGGCTTGTAATCGCATCTCTCCCCTATTGGGTTAAACCCTAGCCGCCGTTGGTCCGGCTGGCCCCCTTTGTAATCGCTCAGATTTGGTTGCTACTTCAATTCGCACCTCTGAACTTGCAATATAATTCGTAGTAGCGATGATGATCCACTGAATTACCTTCTTACTCCTTGATTTCCCAAGTATGGGCATATCAATTGGTATCTAGAGCCAGGCGATTCTCGGAGGCGTTTGGATCTCGACCACAGAGAAGTTGGGGATCTCCCTGTCAAATCCTTCTCTGCTGTTCTTGATTCCGGAGGCGGTGTCACGGCGGCGAACTGGAGGCGGTGATCATTCGGTGGCAAGCAGATCTGTCTTTGTAGGTTGCTGTGGAAATCCTCCCGCAGCGGTAAAATCCCTACTGGACTCCTGTTGGTGCTGCATCCGGAGAAGGAAGAAGCTGGTGTCGGTGTGGGCGACGGAAGGATCTGAAAGAACTGAGCTCAAAAATTAGCCAAATTTTTTTTCAGATCAGAGAGTCAGTTGGGTTCGCACACACACTGTGTACGGGTAAAATCCCCACCTGAATCCATGGTGACCTCAGAAGACACAGATGCACTGGAACTCCGCTCCCTCCAGCTGGACATAGAAAGCTTGCAAACGGCCAGGGCAAGTGACAGAAACGAGTTCCTAGAATTCTCTCAAACGGTCCAAGACAATTTCGCAGCTCTGCACGAGAACATGAACAAGATACAGAGTAGTTTCACCACAATGCTAGCCAAACATGCTGAAGTGGAGGCTGCTGCAAAAATGACAGCAAAGGGAACAAATATGGAACATACACCTGAACATGGCAGCAGTGTGCCTGGCAAACCAAATGGGAAAGCAGTTCTGCATGATTCACTGGGCAGGGAACTTAATCTGGATGGTACCCAGCGTGTCCCTTACAGGCACCCACATCTTGCTCAGCATAAGAATAACAAAGCTGAAGGCTTGGCTAGAAACCAAGTACAATGTCTGGAAGAAGAGGATGAGAGGTTCGATGACCGTGAAGCACAGGGAAGGCAAACACAACAGGACAACAGGAGACAGCAACTATCAGTTAAACCAGCTAAATTCAATCTCCCAGAATTCGATGGTTTTGATGCTGACTCATGGATCCAGCAAGTGGAACAATATTTTGATGCTAGCAGAACACCAAATGAGCAAAGGACAGAATTTGTTGTGTCCTATTTGAAAGGTAATGCCCTCCAATGGTGGCGTGGTACTGGACACTTGGCATATAATTTGCCATGGTTTCGTTTCTGTGGTCTATTAGCTGACAGACTTGCTGAATCTTCAGTTTGTGATAATGTAAAAGCATTCCATGCATTGGTGCAAACATCAACTGTTAGTGCTTATATCCTGGAATTCGAGAGGATGCTTAATTTGGTGAGAAGAGACAACCCAAAATTACCAAATGACTACTATGTCAATTGTTTCATTGCTGGACTGAATGAATACATCCAAAATCACTTACAGTGCCACAAGCCCACGGATTTAAATGAAGCCATGTGGTTAGCAAGAAGAATTGAGCAATCCCAACCCCCAAGGAGAATTCCATTCCAAAGTGCTAGCAATACTGTCAGAAGGAAGGTACAATTTGACAGTCCTAAAAATACTGGAAATACCACAAACTTGCCTAGTATTATTCAACAGGCAAAGGAGCTCAAAATTTGTTACAGATGCAAAGACCCCTGGTTCCCAGGTCATAAAGTGGTATGCAAAATGGGTAGAAAAGCCCAAGTCCAAGCACTACAGCAAATGGCCGAAACAAACACTGAAATTGTCTATATCAATGACTATGATGATGATTCTGAAGAGGAACAGCAAGTGCCCCAAAGCAAGGAGAATCTTATAATATCTATGCATGCAGTACAAGGACAATGCAAGGATAAATGCACATTTACCTTAACAGCAACTGTGGGAAATAAAATGGCCACTGTTCTAGTTGACTCTGGCAGTACTGGTACATTCATGACACCTGAAATAGCAGAGAAAGCCTAATGCTTGCTTGTTCCCAACAAGAAGATAAATGTTATGGTAGCTAATGGACAGGCATTATGTTCTGAATTCCACACTAAGGAATGCACTTATTCATTGCAAGGAAATACATTGACTTACAGCTTCAAAATCCTACCATTGAAAGGCTATGACATAATCTGTGGAACTGATTGGATTAGAGAGCATAGTCCCATCACCATGGACTACAAGAAAATGATATTGGCACTTACAGATAAAAGGGGCCAACAAGTGATTCTAAGGGATGAGTCCCTACCACATAATGGAAATATACCTACTGTGGAGTTTTTAAACTTGGCAAGAGAAGACCCTATCTGTGGAGCAGTATTATTCTTCAGGCTACACCAAGATCAAGCAACAGCTCAAATACAGTCAACTTTTCCTACTTTCCTCAACAAGGTTATGGATGATTACAAGGATATTTTCCAAGAAAAGAATGAACTACCACCAAAGAGGAGCTGTGACCATGCAATACCCCTTCTGCCTGGAGCTAAGATAGTAAACCAAAGATCCTACAGGATGCCTCATCATCAAAAGGATGCAATGGAAAAGATTATAACTCAATTAATCCAGCAGAACATTATTAGAGACAGTGTCAGTCCCTATTCTTCTCCTGCTCTTCTGGCGAAAAAGGAAGACACTAGCTGGAGGCTTGTCAATGATTTCAGGAAAATAAATGCTCAAACAGTGAAAAATAAGTACCCAATTCCAGTTATTGAGGACTTACTGGATGAACTACAGGGAGCAACAATTTTCTCCAAATTGATTTAAGAAGTGGGTATCACCAAATTAGAATGAAAGAGGAAGATATCCCAAAAACAGCATTTAATACTCATATGGGCCACTTTGAGTACTTAGTGATGCCATTTGGACTCACTAATGCACCTGCCACCTTCCAGGCCCTAATGAATACAGTGCTAGCTCCATTCCTGAGGAAATTTGTCCTGGTCTTTTTCGATGATATCCTTATTTACAGCAGGACTGCTGAAGAGCATACACAACACCTAGCAATGGTTTTTCAGGTTCTCAGAGAGAACAAATTATCTGCTAAACTCCAGAAATGTGCTTTTGGACAACAAAAGATAGAATATTTGGGCCATATTATAGAAGGTAATGGTGTGGCCACTGACCCAGCTAAAGTAGCTGCAATTGCTAAATGGCCTAGCCCAAATAATATCACTTAATTAAGAAGCTTCCTGGGGCTTACTGGTTATTACAGGAGATTTATCAAGGGATATGGTTGTATCTGCAGGCCATTACTTGAATGCCTCAAGAAAAATGCTTTCAATTGGGCAGAGTCACAAGAAAAGGCATTTCTGGCTCTTAAACAAGCAATGCAAACTGCACCTGTGCTAGCCATGCCAGATTTTAGTCTTCCATTTACCCTTGAAGCTGATGCCTCTGGTTATGGAATTGGTGCAGTCCTTATGCAAAATGGAAGACCTATTTCTTTTCTCAGTAAAGCCTTGGGCCCCAAAGCAGCAGCATGGTCTACTTATGATAAGGAAGCACTAGCAATTCTAGAAGCCCTCAAGAAATGGAAACATTATTTTGCTGCCTCTTCACTAGTTATTAAAACTGACCAGCAGAGTTTGAAGTACATCCAGGAGCAGAAAATAACTGAAGGAGTGTAACATAAATTGCTTATCAAGTTGCTGGGTTATAACTACACTGTAGAATACAAAAAGGGCAAGGAAAATAAAGTTGTTGATGCATTATCCAGAGTAAAATACAAAGTGCTAGCCATATTGGGTTCTGTAAATGTGCCTGCCTGGATGACAGAAGTAGCTGTTACTTATGAAAATGATAAGGATTGCAAGAAATTGTTAGCTGAACTAGCTCTGAATCCTAATAGCCACCAAGGCTACACTCTGAAGAAGCAATGACAATACAGTGAGAACCAAGCTCATGTTGGCATTTCACAAATCTGAATTAGGAGGACACTCTGGCCAAAAGGCAACATTCCATAGGATGCAATTATTGTTCTCTTGGCCTAGGATGAAACAGGACATTGCTAATTTCATTAAAGAATGCCCTGTTTGTCAGATAAACAAACCAGAACACCTAAAGTACCCTGGTCTTCTGCAGCCCTTACCTGTTCCTGACATGGCATGGAAGCATATCAGCATGGATTTTATAGAAGGTCTCCCTAATTCCAACAACAAGGATCTTATATTGGTAGTGGTTGACAGGTTCACTAAATATGCTCACTTCATAGCTCTCAAACACCCAATTACAGTCAAAATAGTGGCCAGAGCATTTGTTGACAATGTGTTCAAACTGCACAGCCTGCCAATTGTTATTGTCACTGACAGAGACAGAATTTTCACTAGTTCCCTATGGCAAGAATTATTCAAGGCATTGGGAGTGAAACTCCACATGAGCACTAGCTATCATCCTCAAATAGATGGGCAAACGGAGAGAGTTAACCAGTGTCTGGAAACCTATCTAAGATGCATGGCTTTTGCCCAACCAAAGAAATGGCATTCTTGGCTCTCCCTAGCAGAATGGTGGTATAACACATCCTATCACACCTCTCTCAAGATGACACCCTTCCAAGCCCTTTATGGATTCAAACCACCCCAAGTAGCCGAAATGTTCCTTGCTGATGACAATACTGAAACTGCTACAGAGATGTTACAGAGGAGAGAGAACTTGCAAACGAGGTCATCAAGACAAATCTTGAGTTAGCTCAGCAGAGAATGGTCCACTTTGCTAACAAGAACAGAACTGAAAGGCAACTTGAAGTGGGAGACATGGTCTACCTCAAGGTTCAACCTTACAGACACTCATCCCTAAGCATTCATCGCTGCATCAAGTTACACTCCAAGTTTTACGGTCCATTTCGTGTCCTAGCCCGAGTTGGGAAAACTGCTTACAAACTACTGCTCCCTGATGGATGCAAGCTACACCACACGTTCCATGTGAGACAGCTTAAGAAGCATTTGGGTCCTGTTGCAATTCCTACCCCTGCTCTTCTTCTTGTTGATGATCAGGGCAACATCCAACTGGGCCCCGAAGCAATATTGGAAAGAAAACTCATCCCAAGGAAAGAAGGTAACATAAGCATTCCCGTGGTGCAATGGTTAATCAAGTGGATCAACCTGCCAACAGAAGCTGCGACGTGGGAAGACTCCAGTTTCATTCAGAAGACATTCCCGGACTTTCAGACTTGAGGGAAAGTCTGATCTCAAGAAGGCGGCATTGTCATGATCTTGATCCCCTCACTTACCGTTTCGCGCCACCCTGGTCAATCTCCACCGTCCAAGGCAATCTCAACGGCTACTTTCAAATACCGACAAGGCTCCTTTTCGCGACAGTACCTGCTACCTCAACCACTCACTTGTTTGTCGTTTAATCCCCTTATATAGATCGATAGCTGGCTTGTAATCGCATCTCTCCCCTATTGGGTTAAACCCTAGCCGCCGTTGGTCCGGCTGGCCCCCTTTGTAATCGCTCAGATTTGGTTGCTACTTCAATTCGCACCTCTGAACTTGCAATATAATTCGTAGTAGCGATGATGATCCACTGAATTACCTTCTTACTCCTCGATTTCCCAAGTATGAGCATATCATTGTCGAAGCCGGCGGCCGCGGAGACCGAGAAGCTCCTCCTGCGAGGAGCCACCGCCGAGGCGAGGCAGCCGCCGCCAAGGCGCCGCAGCGCCCACGACGTCTGCGAGCAATACCCCGTACCCACCGCCGTCGCGGAAGCTATCTGCGCCGCCTTTCGCCGGAGAGCTAAAGCCACCTCCAAGAAAAACGCGGAGAATCAGAAGAACTGGACAGAGCCTAGACGTGATTTCGGGGAGCTGCGGAGGCGCTAGGAGTAGGAGCGTAAGTGAGATGGGGAAACAGAATTGTTTAAAGGGGAGGAGTGGGCAGCCAAGGGACGGTGGCCGTTGCGGGAGGCAAGGGGCGGGGCGGCGACGATGCACGGACGGACGGAGTGGGGAGAGAAGAAGGTCCAGGTATACGGCGTCTTTTTTTTCCTAATATGCCCTCCTCGAATGGTGAATTCTGTGCAATGACACTTACATAAATAATTATAAGTCCAAATGATAAAACATTATTAAAGGAAATTAATCTTTTTTAGGTATTTTCCCAGCAAAAATTAATTCGTATGTTTCAAATTCTTGTGAAATAAGTGTGCGAATTGGATGGAATGGTACGTGTCAAGTGTGTTCATCTTAAATTTATGCAAAAGACAAAGCGGACAGTGTAGCCTTCCGCTTAACATCATTTTCAGTGGATCTAGAAGTTGTCCACCTAGTAGTTACAACTAGAGGTTTCATGTTTGGTGTCTACCCATGAGGGTATGTTCATTAGTTTAGTCGGATGATGTCTATAGCGCTACTCCATGTCATCTCCAGAATATAGTATGGATGCGGTTAGCGTTCGTGACCGTGATTTGTGGAATCAACTACACCGAATTTCTCTTGGGCCCACACTTATACCGACGCCATCTCGTACATAGGCAGTCTATAACCAGCTATCGACCGGCTTTAGAATTACCGACACCTTTGTTCTCTCTCCACAATCTCTCTCCTCCTCCGCACAAATAAATAGACGTGGAACCTGTTATAAACGGCTGACTAGACTGTACTGTACATGCCCTGATTGGACCTGCTCAGTTGCTGTCACAGTTTACAAATAAACTACGGGGTAACTAATAGATTAAAAATATACTAGATTCAGTTTAATATACTTCTTCCTCCTCCTTTTCTGATTTTCTGTTTCTCCCTGAACCTTTGCTTGCTAGTTGCTACTTCACTACGAATCTTTCTGAGATTATGGGTGTAAACCTTGAGATGAACTGAAGCTTAACAATGTATTCACATGTGAATCAAGTAAACCATTACAACTTGTTGCCTTCTGAACTCCTAACAATACGCAGCGCTGTGAACCTAAGACTGGGAGGACTTCAGGCTTTTCACATTACATTGGCCATTGGGTGATTGTGTCCAATGCCAATACGCTCAACTAGTTACAAAATATGGATTCAGCTCTCCCTGCAAGCATGGCAGGACCCATACTAGGCATAATGCAGGACAGAGAGCAGCAGATGGTTCTTGGCACCATCTCTTCACTAGTATCTATCATCTCTTCCCGAAGAAGTGCTCTATATTAAACTGCCCACCTTTGCCTCCAGCCTTCTGCGGAGCCTTAGGCCAAAGGGCTGGAGTCTTGCTATTCTGCACAGATTGATGCATGGGATCATATTATTAGACAGATTCATAAAGTTAAGCTGCTTTTGCTATCTGGCGAGAGGAAACATGAGTAGAGCTAGTTGAGCTGACCTGGAACCGGCCATGATCTCTAAGGACTTTCACATTGCCCCCGCGCCCATCAGGCCCCACAGAAATCAGATTGCCCCTTTTTGCATTCGCACTTAGAGACCTAGGTGCTGCCATGCCCTTGGACCATTTGCCAATGCCTTTTCTTGCCCCTTCCACGCCATTGCTTCCAAGTGGTGTTTCAAAATCATCATCTGATTATACGCAACAATGCGGTTGCGATCACACGAGATTGATTCATTAGAAATAACAACTTGCAGATATTCGAGAAATAACCGTACAATAACTCACCGGAGAGTGAATTAAAATTGTGAAATTGCTGAGGCCCAGTGCCAGAAGCCAGCCTAGTTGCTTGTTTAGAGATGCCGCCAATTGTCAATGTTTCTTTCCTCCATGAAGTTGTATCGTTCATGCTTCTCAAAACAGGAAGCTCTTCAATATTTTGCACTTTTGTCTCCGTAAGGTTCTCCTGAAATATTGAAGGCTCGCGTCCAAACGCCGTGGGCCCCTTGTTATCACGTTCACGACAGATGGACTGATTTTGTGCGTCCAAAGTGTAATCACTGTTCTCAGATGGCTTGGTGCAGCATTTTATCATATGGTCATCGTCAGCATCTAAGTCTATCACATCTGCCATCTTGGTGCAAATGTTCTCTTTAAAGTTTAAATCATTTCTAGCCTCAGGAGTCGACAGGTTCAAGTGAGCCTTCTCATTGCCTCTATCCTGAATCACGTCATCAAGCTTCGCAGTTTGATTCACATATCCAACATCTGGATTAGACAAACCAGTATTAGCTGTGGCATTTACTGGATTCATCTGGTCCTGGTCTGCTTTAAATTTCTTGGAACACCTCAAGTCCCTGATGACACTATTCTCCTTTTCTTCCAATACCTTCTGAAGGTCTAGTACCCTTGCCTGTTTTTACTTGCTGAGGTCAATGCTCAAACTTAACATATAAATTCAGGACCAGGTATTAAGTTGAGTTAAGCGTACCCTCAATTTCTTTATCAGCTCTTTGTCCTTCTCAATCCTCTGCTGGGCGCGAGTTTGTGATCTCCCCAGAAGGTTGCATTGGACCATCAATTCTTTGTAGCTCCTGGGTGAAAAAATGCATCTCTAATTATTCCAAGCATAAATGAAAGAATACTCGTAGCTTTTTTAATGTAAGAGAGAAAAGGAGTTGTTCACCAGAAAGCACCAAAGTTCAGTATTTAACAAAAAACTAAGGTTCTTTGCTTAAAATTTGTGTGGAACTGACTCCAGAACAGCGGATTACTTAACCATTTAATTCATTTGGTACTGGTAATGAATGAGCATCAAAACTGTCTGAACTGACACTCTATAGCTGAATACTGACTGTATTTATGTTGAGGACTTAACATTTCCTTCAACAATCCAAAGTTCCACAACACGACATTGGAAGCTAAACTGCTAAAGAAACAGTCTATGTTGCTTTCGTTGCAAGACAGATGATATCTTGGCAATTTCTTCTAAATACAAAACTACACGCAATCAAGTGTGTATTCGATGACCATCAAAAAAAAAAAAAAAAAAAGGTGTGTATTCGACAAAAAAAAACACGACTATATTCATTTTAAACTACTACTACTGTAAACATTCCTGAAGTGGGTGAAGATTGTTCAGTTAAAAAATGCTAGGAAACGGAACTAGTACGCACACAGACGCAGTACATGAATAACATGTTTCAAGATAAGCAAATGAAAGAGGATTATACCTGTTGCGAAGAGCAAGCGATCTCTTCAGTACGTCAACAGCATTCTCAAGATTGCCATGGTTACCCATTGAAGCCAGCTTTAGGATCTCTTCCTCCTGAAGGTTCATGTCTGTCGACCTAATAAACAAGAGATTAATACAGACAAATAGACTTCACTCATCAAACACAAATATTTGTGCACATTTCAGATTGAACAAGCATACAGCTTCAGTGCCGCAAGCTCCTTCGCCAACGCAAGGCTCCTCTCCTGCAACCTCCCACACTCTGACGTCTTCCTCGACAACTCCTGCCATGAATTTACCAACACAATTCAGTAATCCATAACCATATGCGAAGAAGGAAAACAAAAAAAACTGCCACCTGAACAATCAACTTACCTCTGTTTTCGCATTGAGCAGCTGCTGCGCATACTCTTTCTCCTTCCTAACCGACTCCCGCATCGTCTCCGCTGCCGCCGCCTTCTCCTTCCACCTATCGACCTGAACCAAGAACCACCAAGAAACCATCAGCGAAGCACGCAAATCACCAGCCCAATACGAGATCTGGCATACGCAGCAGCAGCAGCAGCACTTACCTCGGCGCTGAGTTTCTGGATCCCGTCGCGCTGCTCGTCAAGCACCCGGCCAAGGGATGCCGCCTTCTGCTCCAGCCGGGCGACCTCGGCGGCGAGCGCCTCGGGGTCGGCGTCCTGCGTTGATCCGGGGGACGATTGCGTCGGGCACGCGCCGGTGGACTGGAAAAAGAGGCGGGTCGGCGGGTGGGAGGCACCGCAGGCCCGCTTGCAGATGGGGCACGTGCCCTTCTTCTTGCCGCCCGCGCCCGGGCAGTACTCCAGCCATTGCTCTACGCTGCAAGAACATCCAAGAAGCCTCTCCGTTAGCCGGCCATTGCAAGGAGAGAACGGGAGAAGTCAAACGGATTTGGGGGAAAAGGGCAGGGCGAACCAGAGGGCGTGGAAGACGTGGCCGCAGGAGGGGAGGCAGTAGAGGTGCTGGTCGGAGAGCGGACGGAGGTCCTCGTAGCAGATGGTGCAGACCGGCCACGATGCGGCGGTCATGGCGGCGGCGGTGGCATCCAGAGGGGGGCGGGCTCCTCTTCCTGTGATTGGCTTTGGGTCGAGGGAGGGAAACGAACAGGTTTCGCATTTTGTTCCGCGGGAAAATTTTGTGGCGGGAAATTTTTGTATAGTCGATGCTTAAATGGCATTTTTTTTTTTTGGCCGATAATGGCTCCAGATTAACACATTTCACGAACAGATCCCCCTCATGTAGGAATATGTGCATATCTGATTGAAAGTAAATTTCAAAGAATTTTAGAGGATTGTAATGTTGGGATATAAAGCAATTTTTCACAAAGTTTAATTAACGAAATAAAAACCAGAAAATTCCATTGAGATTTTTAGGATTTGGTAGACTATACGCTGCCGAGTGTCGAAAACGTGGACACCACGAGAGACCGACGTTCACTGCCTGATTTGTTCGGTACATGGTGTGGGAAGTCCCTACGGATCCGGCTTGATAACAAAGAAGATAGGAAACACGACACAGAGCACACAGACACGATTTTTATCCAGATCATGTCATCCGAGATGGATCCCTACGTCCTGCATGTCTGGCTGAAATTATGGTGGATGGGTAATGTGAGTACAAGGATGAGGTGGATGAATCGCTCCGGGAGTAGGATTCGTCCTGGATACCCTGGCAGTTGGTCTTCTCTTCTCTGTAGCGTGTGACCTCCTTTCCCTCCCTTTCCCTCATGACCGCATGTCTCATTTTATCTTTCGGGACCCCGACAGGCGTTCGTGGTATGGTCGACACTTGGCAACCGTCGTGCCACCTGTCCCTGCGAGGTGGCAAAGCGGGCAGCGGTGGCGGTGACAGCTGGTCCGAGTGATCTCCACGCGTCACGCCAGTCCTGCCGAGGGAGCATGTGGTTGTCCCTCGCCCTGGCTATCCGCGGGCAGAGGCTTCTCGTCTTCGTGGTGGGCCCTAGGGATCCCCAGGTGGTCGACTCCCGGGAGCGGGCTAACCATCATGGGAAGGGCCTGCCATGGGCCCACTCGTCATGCGATCCTTTGCACCCCCGCCCGGCGGGGTGTCAACAATAGCCCTAGCCCCGGTGTGGCATGTCAGCGGAGAGATGACGGGCTACGCCCCTTCCAGCGTGGGCACGCAGCGTGCTTTAGGTGCTCTCTGCAAAAAAGAAAGACAACCCAAAAGAGGGCCACTATGCCTGAATTAGACCTTTCGAATGTCCTGAGGAGACGCGGGGTGTCACACGATGCCTTGACTCTCGTGCGTTAATTGCCTCGGGACCGCGGCTCCGTAGGGAAGTGATACATTGCAAACGTATCTATAATTTTTTTATGCTCCATGGTTGTTTTCTACCCAATACATTTTGTTTTTTACGTGTTTTCTATCGTTTTTCGGATGTTTTCATTGACTAACATATTAACGATATGCTTCAGTCCAATTGTTGTTTTCTGTTGTTTTTCTATTTCAGAAAGTTCTTAAAGAAATATTCTCAGAACAGACTGAAAATCCACGAAGATCATTTTTTACCCGTAACGAAGACGGAGTAAAAAGAAGAGCCGGAGGGAGCCAGGGCCCCCCAGGGGGAGCCAGGCGCGACTTGGAGACCCTGGCCACCGCCTCTCGTCTCCTCTTCGCCTATAAGTTGCCTTTAACCCTAATTTTATCGGGACGGAGTTATTTTCCACGAAACATACAAAGAGGCGTCGTCACCTCGAAAGTCCAATCTAGGGCTTCTGCAGCCATGTTCCGGCACCCTGCCGAAGAGGTGAATCGTTATCAGAGGCATCTACATCGTCATGATCGCCTCCGGACAGATGTGAGAGTAGTTCATCTCAGGACTACGAGTCCATAACAGTAGCTAGATTGTTGTTCTCTCCACTATGCCTACATGTTTAGAGTCTCGTGAGCTGCCTCACATGATCGAGACCACCGTTATGTAATTGTGCATGTTGTGTTTGCTGGGATACGATGAACTGTGAGATTGTGATTATTTTTTTCATGTCATTCTGATATGCTTCACTTATATTCGTAGAAAGTTTTAATCTTGTCTTGCAATGCTCTCCCGTGTTTATGATTACCTTGGCCACGTAGTTGTTTTCACCTCCAAGAGAGGGTTTATATGCTACATGGTAGGTTCATGCCTCCCTTACATCTGTGCTCGAGTGACAGAAATGCGACGGATGGGGCATGTGTTGTTGCTACTAGGGAGAAAACAGTGGTGCTCTTGTCTATGGACGAGGACCACTACTTACATTATGTATTGTTCTTAATGCATTTATCTGTTGCACACAAAGCAATCACTTTGTTGTTGCAACTTAATACCATATGCTGCATAGCTTGCTTGAGGTGGACTTTTAGATATGGATGCATGCTGGATAGCGGTCCATATGCCTTGACGTAATGGCTACAATGTTAGAACTCGTGAATTATATCTCGTCATAATAGTATTGTTATACGTTCATGATTTGTCAATTGCCCAGCTATAATTTATTCACCCAACATGTTTTTTCTTTGGAGAGACACCACTAGTGAACCCATGGCCCCCGGTCCTATTTACTCATATTTGCAACCTTCTTTAAAGCATTTTCGTAATTATTTCCTCGTTGTTCCATTTTTACTTTATTTATTACTTTTCAAGACACTATACGTTTAATTCTCTAGTTTTCAGCAAGACCGGAAGAGTGACAATCTTCCCGAAAGTTGGGCCAAGAGAGAGTTTGTGTTTGTGTGCAGGTTCCACGCTTGTTGACGCGCCAGATAACAAGCAACCTTCTCCAAGACTACAAAGTTTTACTAATTTGATAAACCTTGGTTCCTTAATTGGGGAAATTTCCGTTGGACTACATCGTACGTTCTTCTTGGGGTCTCCCAACGACCGTGTATTCACGTCAGCATCAGGAAGGCAGGGGAGCGGGCCCGCCACACCATAGGGAATGGCAGTAGTTAATGTGTGGGGGAGTGGAACTGCCTGCTGCGGTACCCCTCTCCGATCTTATAACCGGACGTCCCCCTTTACAGCACCGTTATGCTCCCCACTTCCCACCTTTGTACTGCTTCTTCGACCTCCCACCTCCCTCACCCTATGGGGCTAGGGGTGAAGAAAGGAAAGAGAGGAACACTTCCAACATGTCTGATTGGGAACTTAATAAGGAGGGTTGGAAAACCACCAAGGCGTTATTCCCGCCTGGATGCTCCCAAGCCGACGTTGATAAACTCGCCCAGGATTTCGCGGCGAGGTCGGGTGATGCGTGTGAACACACGTTCGTTGGGAGACCCGAAGAGGAAGTATGAAGAGTGCAACAGCAAGTTTCCCTCGGAAAGAAACCAAGGTTGAATCAACCAGTAGGAGGAAGGAGTAACTTCAGAAAGTTGATGCAGCTGAGATGGCAGGGCGCACTACCGGTTCAGCAGCAACGTGGAACCTACACAACACAAACAATTCACTTTGCCCCAACAAAGCCGTGAGGTTGTCAATCTCACCGGTTTTGCTAATAACAAAGAGGTTAAATGTATGGTGTGGAAAACAATATGAGAATACTATGAAAACAGTAGCACCAGTGTGAAAACAGTGAAAGCAGTATGTGTATTATCAGTATGAGAAAATAGACCAGGGTCTACGGTTCACTAGTGGTATCTCTCCGTGAAAGATAAATAAAATATGTGGTGGACAAATTACAGCTGGGCAATTGACGGAAATGAAGGTTGCACCGTAGTGCATATGCAAGACATAAATATTACTATGTTATTCATGCGGGCATTACAAAAAATACATAGACCGTCATCCAACTGCGTCTATAAATAATAATCCACCCTCCGAATATCATCCGAACAAACGTTGGGTGTTAAGTTGCAATCAAAAGATTATCGCAGTAAGCAAAGTGCGTAATGTAAACAATGTAAACTCAGTAAAAACCATTGTTTTCTCCCTAATGACAACAACACATCCTCCATCCGTCACGCTTCTGTCACTCGAGCACAGATGCAAAGGAGGCATGAACCCACTATCGAGCATAAATACTCCCTCTTGGAGTTACTAGCATCTACTTGGCCAGAGCATCTACTAATAACAGAGAGAATGCAAAATCATAAATAACATAAGCATGAAGATAACATGATAGATTGATAATCAGAAGACATAAGCATGGCGATGGACGCCCGAGGGGGGCACACCACCCCCATGTGTGGCCGGGGGGCGCCGCCCTATGTTGTGCCCCCCCCCCCCTTCGGGCCTCTTCGGGACTCTGTGGAACCTTTGTGGATTCTAAGACTTCCGGGCTTCGGATTTTCCAATTCCGAGAATATTTCGAAAACATCTTTTCTGAAACTAAAAACAACAGAAAATAGGGAACTGGCTCTGTGGCATCTTGTCAATAGGTTAGTCCGGAAAATCGATAAAAATGACATAAATTGTATAGCAAACATGTACTCCCTCCATCACAGTTTACAGGGCACGCACGTTGTTCAACAACACACTTTGACCATTAATTTAGTCACAAAAACTAAAATTTTATATCACAAAAATTATATTATTAAATCCTTCATTTTAATATAAATCTAGTGGTATGATTTTATGACAAATAATTTATATTTTGTTGACCAAATTTAATAGTCAAACTTTTTCTTAAACTGCGTGCGCGCCCTGCAAACTGTGATGGATGGAGTAGGAAACAACATGGAACATCAGAAATTAAGGATACGTTTATGACGTATCATCAGGCAATGAGCATGACGCCACCATAATCTGGCGCGCTGATACTCCGGCGGTGAGCTCACCCGGCTAGACGTCCCAGTCTTCAAGTGTTTCGTCCGCGCGGGCGTGGTGCCGCTGATTGAACGGATCGTATGGGCACCTAGAGGGGGTGAATAGGTGCAACCTCCGAAGTTTAATACCTTTTCGATTTAGGCTTGACACAAAGGTAATTCTCTAGATATGCAACTACGGTGAATGTACCTATATGACAAGGATAAGCAAGATACAAACACAAACTAAAGCTAAAGGATGGAAGGAACCAAAGTGGAAGCACGTGGAGACAAGGATGTATTCCCGAGTTCCTCATTGTAATGGGAGTACGTCTCGTTGGAGGGGGTGTAAGCTTCGCCACGAAGGCCTACTCAACGCCATAAAGGCCTCACCCTATTCTCCGATGAACCTCACCATGAAGGCCTATTTCATCTTCCACTATTGGAATCCTTCAAGGAGGAATCTAGTGACTTTAAAATGAGTTGTGGGCACACACCCAAAGCTGAATTGGGGCTCCCAAAATCACCACAAATCTTATACAAGAAACACAAGTGAGAAACAAGAGGTCTAGGTTTTCCACCAGGAAACCGTAGACACAAATCGCTCAAGTGAATGAGGGGGAAATGAAGAACGTCTTGGTGAAGACGTCGATTAGGGCCTTCTCCTTCAATCCTCCGAAGATCAACGATGTTGGATATGAGGGATTGGGAGACCTCTTGAGGTTGGTGAGCTCTTTAATGGTGGACTTTAATGCTGGACGAGCTGGCTAGAGCTAGGAGAAGGAGGAGGGGTATTTATAGCCCTCCTCGAAATGTAGCCGTTTGACACGAATTTGGGGTCGGAATATACGGCCTAAGTAGGGGCGGAATATCCGGCCCCCGAGAATATCCTGTCTTCAAGTAAAATATTTCGGCCAAATTTTCGGGGCCACCAGAGAGCAACGCAGATAAGTCCTTAGCCAAAAAAAATCTTCACCCCGACATATCCGATCCTGAGCCAAATATTCCGACCTAAATTTTTGTCTTACCAGAGAGCGATGCAACTTGGTCCTTAGCCAATTTTCTGCCATTGAGACTCCACACCGGAATATCCGGACTCATCCAAATATTCCGGCTGGACCAGAGAGCGGCACAACTTGGTCCTTAGACGTTTTTCCAGCGAGAAAGCTCCACACTGGAATATCCGATCTTCTCCAAATATTCCGGTTATTCCAGAGAGTGATGCATGCTGGTCCTTAGCCATTTTTTCCTCGAAATCTTCCAGACTGGAATATCCGGCCCCTAAGCCAAATATTCTGGCCCAATAATCCGGCCTTGACAGAGAGCATCGCAACATGTTTTCTTTGACCTTTTTGGAGGATGATGCTTGTAAGATTTATCTTAGCAACCTGTATCACTTAACACCAAGTTAAATCATCACTAGTGTTGTTATTCAACACACAAAAACTAAGGGGTCAAGAAATGTTCTTTCAATCTCCCCCTTTTTGGTGTTAGATGACAACACACGGATTTGCAATAAAATCAAACCACAACAAAATAGCCCCCCCTAAATATGTGCATACTTAAATTCAATGGAATAAAACATACTAAGGGGTCACACATAATATAATAGGTTCCAACCGAAAGAAAATGGTTCAATAAAGGAAAATAGTTCAACATACAAAAAATGCACACAAGCTCTCAAAGACCGACAAGCGCAAATGCTTGTGACCGACCCATGCAAATCCCATGAGATATCCTAACAGAACTACTTCTCCCCCTTTGGCATCAAGACAACAAAAAGGAAAAAAAGCGATGATACGACCCAAAGGATCAATCTGAGTCATCATCTTCCGCATCATCTTCTTCATCAAGGGACGCATACTGCTCAACCTCTTCCGATTCATCATCCTTGTCCTCATCATCATCAGCAACAACACGGCAAATAGTAGCATGAGAGGAAGCAACACGAGAGGTGGAAACATCATCAGGGAAGAACTCCTTCTCAGCATCAAGCCAGGGGGTACTGATATGCACTCCACTTATCATATGGAGTGGGAGTAGGAAGAGAAGGAGGAGACGCAGTAGACCCACTGAGGCGATTGAACAAACAACGATGTCGCCTAGAGGGTGTGAATAGGCGATTAAAAATTTTCTGGTTAAGGCTTGTTAAATGCGGAAATAAACTAGGTGTTTAAATTAACAAGCACACAACCTAAATATTCTAGGCTCAACTATGTGCACCAACAACTTATGCTAAGAAAGACAAGTAACAATGTGATAGCAAGATAAATGACTTCAAGCGCGAAGGCTATCACAATGTAAATTGCATAAGTAAATAGCTTGAGTATAGAAATAACCGAGGCACACAGAGACGGTGATGTATTCCTGAGTTCCTCCTTTTGAGGGGAGTACATTCTTTGGAGGGGTGTGAGATCGCCACAAGATGCCTACTCAATGCCACAAAGGTCTCACTCTATTTTTTGATGAACCTCGCCACAAAGGCCTAGTTCACCTTCCACTATTGGCAACCTTCAATCACGAGGCACGCATCCACAACTTAATTGGAGGCTCCCAAGAACACCACAAGTCTTCTAGGGTCCAAGACCCAAGAGTAAAAAGTCCACAAACTTTCACTTCCACGAATCCTCGTGGAGAGAGCAAACCTATGCAACCAATGCAAATAGCAAGAGCATAAGTGATCAAATCCTTTACTCTCAAATTCCAACAAAGCAAAAAATGCTTACGGGGGAATAAGAGAGGAATAACAAAGGAGGAGAAACGCCAAGAACTCCAAGATCATGATCTACTAGACTTCCCTCACTTAAAAGGGAGATGGATTGGTGGAAATGTAGATGTAGATCTACTCTCACTTTTCCCTCAGAGATATGCAAGGGATTGAGAGGAGGCAAGCTTTACAAGGTCAAAAATAGTGGGAGAGAGAGAAACGTGCTTGGGAAACTTGGGGACCAATGGGGAAGAAGACCCCTTAAATAGGTTCCCTAAAAAACTAGTTGTTTGAAGTGCAGGAATTCAACAGGATATTCCGGTTCAAACTTGAACAGGATATTAAATTTCCGGTCAAAATTTCTAGTTGGAAATTTCCGGATCCCATCTGTCCCAAAAAACTTTAGGACTTAGTTGTTTCCGGCTGGCCTCTTCAGAACCGGATTTCCCGGTTGAACCAAAATTTCCGGTTAGCTTCTGCATCCATGAGGATGAACCTGAAACCCCATAACTTTTGCGTTGGGACTCCGTTTTTTATGATCATTGGCTCGTTGAATTCACAACGAAGAGATATACAAGATCATGTGGAGGAACATCATTGACCAACAATGGAACTTAAAACAAAATGGGGAAAGGTTTACCCTCTCTAAAAGGAACAACCGGTAAAACCTCCAATACCGAAAACGCACATAACTTTTGCGAATGAACTCCGAAAGAGGTGAATCCAATTGGGTTGGAAAGATAACAAAAAGGAATATCCAAAAAAAAAATAGAATCTTGATACGTCAAAGAATGGAGAAGTTACCACACATGGAAGGTGTGGGAACATTCTCAAAGACGAACCAGATATTTTCACCACCGAAAATGCAACAAGTTTTTCTTACGAAATCTGTTTTCGATAAACCTTGGCTTGTCATGAAGATCACGACAAGCACCAAAACCCCATGAAGATAAAAGCCAAATAATAACCAAGAAAGATGGTATGCATGTATGCAAAGATTTGAGATGTCCGTAACGATTCGATCAATTTACTCACTTAAGAGCCCCCTATTGATAGTACGACTAACGATCCTATAACCCGATCTCCCAAAGGCATGAGACCGGTAAAATAGAAAACCTATAAAGATCGTACCTTTGCCTTGAAAATTCCAGTTTAGCTAGATGATGATGATCTTGACTCTCTCAAGTTGGATCCTTTTTTTATCGTGCTCGCTTGCACATGCTCCGCTTGATGAAGACTTGCAGGTTCCTCCCCCATACACCATTATGGGAGAGACTATCTCCCCCATACATCATTATGGGAGAGACCCTTTTCGGAAAATATTCAAGAGGAAACAATCTCCAAATGGGTGGCAAGCATCAAGCATATGATTTCTTGTAGATGATTCACTTGAGCTTCCACGTCAAGCTTGATGTTGAACACCGCTTGACTACATAGACTATGGGCTATATTAAATCTTTATTTTGATGCATTCCCATGGAAAGATACCTAAGCACACGTAGAGATGCCACACACACACATACCATGGGTTAGTTCACAAAGCTATATGGACAATTTCCTACCATACCACAACATACATAATCCCACTTGGTACATCTTGCAGCTTTGTGTGTTGATCACTTGCTTGATCAACCTTGAATATTTCATTCTCTCTTCATATGATGATGTCTTGAAGATAATAATGAAAGATCACCTAGTCCTTTTCTTAGAGACACTTGCAATAAGCTCAACTCTATCCATGACCATTCTTCATATAAATCCTTGAATATAACAATGGTCATCATTAAAGCTTCTAGACTCCAACACATGAACCCCAATATTTTACCATGTACAAGATCTATAAGAATATCTCAATGCAAACATTAGTCCGTAAGCATTGTCATTAATTACCAAAACCACATATCCGGCACCATGCACTTTAAGTGGTGAAGTATAAGCTACTGAGTGTGAGCCATGTTGTGATCACGCTGATAGGCATTATACTGCTCACGATGAATATCCACCTTCATCCACAAGGTGTTCCTCCGAAACCAACTAAGATTCTTGATATTAGTGCCAATGGATCCTGATGAAGGAGGGACCTAGTTGCGACCACGAGAACAAGCACCACTAGCACGAGCACCACTGGACCGAGCATCACCCATAGAGGGAGCGGGAGTAGCAGCACATGCGACTATCTCTTCATGGAGAATCTATTGGGCTTGTGATCCACATAGCCCTCTGTCAGATCATAGTCCTTTATGATATCATTGATGAGCATCATGATCAAAGGACCATAAGGGATGGTTAACCGGGACACCATAGTATCGTGCATCTCATGAAAGATGTAGTCCATCACACCTACCGTGAAATCCTTGGTTGGGTATTCATTGTTAACAATCTCATGTGCCAGGAGGAGAAGATAAATAAGTGGACCATGGAGAGAATCCTTGTTGTCACCACTAGGATCGGTGTTCTCCCTAAAGACGCACACAAGAAGGTCATATAGTGGTAAGAGACCCTTGACCAAGCCAAGAGTACCATCATATCCATACAGATCTCCCAACAAGTTCATGTCAGCCCTCTTAGGAGAATAAAGGCGAATACCACCGCTGAAGGGGTAGCCAACAACTATAACAAAGTCAGGGAATGAGGCCTCACATAGAGCAACCCCTGCCATCCACTTCATTGTACGAGCATCATCACTTGTCATGACAAGAATGGCATAGAATTGCTTGAGGATGGTAACACCGTAGTTTCACTGAACCTGCATAATATGGTGAAGCCCCATCTTCCTAGTGACCTCCACAACTTCAGCAAACTCAGCCTTGGAACCCAGAAGCTGTATATTGACAGATTCCATGGCGTGGACAGGAAACTCTAATGTGTGGTTGATGTGATCATAGATATGCTTCTAATTCATGAATAAGAAATTCCTATCCGTGATGCTTTCATCCCTCTCCTCATCCTCAAACTAGTCCTTTTGCCTCAAAGCAGAATAGTCCACACTGTCCATACCCTTGTAGTTGATCATCTTCTCCTTCCCCTTTTTTAGATTAGGTCCATTTTCCATATGCCTGACTTTCCTGACAGACTCCCTCTTCTACTGACGAGTCACACACTCATCAACCAAGACACCTTCCTCATTAGGATGAAGATAAAATGATGAGGACATCCCTAGATCTTCACCAATTCATACACATGATGATGTTGCTGTTCAAGATAATAATAATGGAGTGAGACTTAGACCAATGAAAAGATCAAGAACCAAGTTATTAGAATAACAGGTGAACTCACTCTTAATAGAATATGTTGTTTGTTCTTATGAGAATTTTATACTACCTAAATCTATGCATTTATGTACGATCAGGTTTATTGATGACACAAACATGGATGGAGGAGAACACTAAGAGGATCTGGAAAACAAGATGGAACTGCTGGAAAACAAGAAGAAGCAGCTGTAAAACAAGAGGATACTTGAGGAAAACAACACACACTAGCTAGCAAACAAGGTTTACAAGATGGAAAATAAGCATAAGTTGCTGGAAAACAAGGGAGAGGATGGCGCCTAAGACCCTATTGATGCGCCAAGAGAGAGTCCTAATGTTAATTGGGACGAGGACATGTGTGTCTTTTAGGCTGAACCCAGTTGGGTCAGTTTGTATCCGAGTATGAGTCTATGTTTGAGCCCAAATCGAAACATTAAGGAGATGTTGCGCCGTACCCCTTTGGCCGCACCCCTCCCCCATATATAGTTAGCCAATGCGAGTTAGAGAGAGGATAGTACGTTAAACATAAATCCTATATTTCATAGATTGAACTTGCTTGTAAGAATTCATCTTGAAGTATTGATACTTTGCAAATTCTATGTGTTATTTATTGTTCCATTGGGAATAAGAAGATACAGGACCACTTCGTAGTCAGTGGCTACTTTGTGCAAGAGTGTGTAGTTGAGAATATCCAAAGGGATTGATTGTTATTGCATTGGCATCAGGGATTAGCCAAGGAGAGTTTTTAGTGTAGCACTAGTTATCATATCATCCGCCATGTTTCGAGTTTCTCATAGAGAAGATCGGGCCACCCCATATCAGAAAACTTGTGCACGCGCTTGGAAGGACCATGACCGGAACTCGAAGAGCCATCTGTGAACAAGAATCATAGGAGAATAGTAGAAAGATAAGTACACACAAATAATTTTACAGAATGTAAAAACACACTAGAGATGATACACACGTGTCGAAACTACTTAGTCCTAGATGAATCAAAACTAAAAAAAAAAAAAATTCAACTGATTCTGGGGGGCGGAATATTCGGCCACCCAGAAATTCTGGCCCTTGGGGTGGGGGGGCGGAAATTCCGTCCAATCAAAACTTTTTAGAACCGATTCGTAATTACGTCTAAAAGTAGATCGACCACAAGTGGATCAAAACTAATGTATCTACATTGCAGTAGGTTACAATGGGATCATCTACCCCAAGAACAAAAGCAAATAACTCCACACAAAAGTTAGGGTGACATGCACCCAAGATCTAAAGGAGGTGGAGTTACCCTCATCCATCTGAGGAACCGCTTGGAGGAGAAGATGCCCGGAGCGACGGAAATGAAGATCCGGAGGAGCCCGGAAATTCCGGTGGTTGAATCACCTCTAGCGAGGTGGAGGCGGTGGCAGGGAGAAGTTTTTGGAGGAGGGGTCAGGGTGAATGAGGAATTCTTCCAAGAACCCCTCACCCCTATCCCCTTATGAAGGAGCTAACTGCTTAGGGCAGAATATCTGACCTGAAAGGGTGGATATTCCGGTCTGCCGTGCCAACACCTAAAAAACAAAAAGCACAAGTTGTGTGTGGAAAGAAATGTCTTTTTAGGTGAGAAAGGCTTAGGATTATTTGTCCAAACTGATGGTGGTACTTCACACCCAATACTTGCAAGATGCAATCGAATAAAAACCAAGATTAAATGTGTTTTCCATAAAGATAACAAAAACAAAAGTATAAGGAGTCAAATCCAAATAAAGCATCACTAAGAACCAAATCTTCACAAAGAAGAGGTTGGTGGCCTAGACCACTAATACGTCTCCAATGTATCTATAATTTCTGATGTTCCATGTTGATATTATGCCAATTGCTACATGTTTTTTATACACTTCATAGCATTTTTATGCATTTTTTGGGACTAACCTATTGACAAGATGCCACAACGTCAGTTCCTGTTTTACTTGTTTTTAATTTCTGAAAAGTTGTTCTGGAAATATTCTCGAAATTGGACGAAACAAAATCCAAAGTCCCTATTTTTCTGTCACGTACACAGAGTCCGGAGGAGACTCGAAGGGGGGCAGGGAGGCGGCCACACCATGTGGCGGCGTGCCCCTGCCCGCGCCACCACTGGGCGTGGGACCCCTGGGCACCCACCTACATTTCCCCACCTATAAATTGTCTTCCTCGGGAAGACCCTAAACACCCGAGCCTCCATCCACAAAAATTTCTATAGCAGCTGTCATCGTCAATGCTAGTTTGGGAGGATTCTTAAGCTCTTCCCGGCACCCTGCCGGAGAGAGGAATCATCACCGGAGGGCTCTTCATCACCATGCCTGCCTCCGGAGTGATGCGTGAGTAGTTCATCCTTGGACTACGGGTCCATAATAGTTTCTAGATGGTTGTCTTCTCCTCTTTTGTGCCATCTTATGAGTTTCCTAACATGATCAAGATCATCTTATTGTAATGCTACATGTTGTGTTTGCTGGGATCCGATGAATATTGAATACTATGTCAAGTTGATTATATATCTATCATATATGTTATTTGTGATCTTTCATGGTCTCTCCAAGTTGATGCTTGTGACTCCAAGAGGGAGTATTTATGCTAGATAGTTGTTTCATGCCTCCGGTAATCTGGGAGAGTGACAATAACTTCTAAGATTGTGGATGTGATGTTGCCACTACGGATAAAACAACAATGCTTTGTCTAAGGATAATTGTATTGTTTACATTAAGCACTTTACTTAATGCAATAATTTGTTGCTTGCAACTTAATACCCAAAGTTTGCTCGGATGACGTCTCGAGGGTGGATTATTAGTCATAGATGCAGTTGGATGACGGTCTATGTATCATGTTGTAATGCCCAAATAAATATCATAGTAATCATGATGTCATGTATATGCATTGTTATGCATTCTCTATTTGTCAATTGACCGGCTGCAATTTGTGCACCCAACATGTTTATCTGTTATGGAGAGACACCACTGGTGAACTATGGACCCCGGTCCATTTTTTACACTGATAACACAACCTACTGCAAACACTGTTCTTTTTCTACTGCAAACATTGTTCTCATTTCATTCACTACAAACAAGCACCATTTTTCACACTATACGTCTAATCCTTTGTGTCAGCAAAACCCGTGAGATTGGCAACCTCACTGTTTCGTTGGGGCAAAGTATCTTGGTTGTGTTGTGTGCAAATTCCACGTTGCTGCTGAGCCTGGTAGTGCGCCCTGCCATCATCAGCTGTCAACAACCTTCAGAAGTTATTTCTTTCTCCTACTGGTCCGATTAAACCTTGGTTTTTTTCCGAGGGAAAATCTTGGTACTATACTCATCATACCTTCCTATTGGGGTCTCCCAACGAACGTGTGTTCACAGACCATCAACCACCATGTAAGAGAGTATGGTATGTCACCGTGAAGATTTAGCTTGGGTGCCTAGCCAATTCTCAGTAGTTTAGCTCACAATTCATGAAGTGAAAATAGAGATATAAATGATTTTTTTTACTTTGGGCATAATGGGGGAGGGCAATAAATTAGGACAACACTCCCCCTGTGTCCATGCCTACACCTAGACTCAAACATATAGTCAAATATAAGTGTGCATGCAAGATACTCAAATCAAGCTCCTTGAATCTACGATATTTAGCTTATTCTTCAAGAACATGAATCTTGAATCATCAAGGGGATTCGTGAATATATCGGAAATTTGATCCTTGGTGGGGACATATGCTAGCTCAATATCTGCAGTATGCAATTTTTCTTCTTAGAAAACCAACTTACCAAGGACCTACCAAGGAATTGGAAAGCCCCCGGAAGTTGATTTACTATCATCTTGATTACTAACCCTATCCAAGTCTGTGTACCCATTGAGAGAGAATTGCGCCCCCTTTGGGTACCAAAAACCAAACCTTGAGGTATGAACCAAATACCTAAATATCCTATGGACCGCCATTAAATGGATTTGCTTATGAGTCGCTTGATACCTTGCACACACTCCTACACTCAACACAATATCGGGTCTAGATGCACAAAGGTAAAGAAAAGAACCAATCATAGAGCAGTACAACTTTTTATCCACATATTTTCCATCCGAATTGCGCTTGAGATGACACTTGGTTTGCATTGGAGCGAACTTCTCCTTAGCACCTTGGAAATTGAACTTCTTGAGCATGTCTTGGGTATACTTGGCCTGAGAGATGAATATTCCTCTACTCAATTGCTTGATCTCAAAGACAAGGAATAATTTGAGCTCTCCCATCATAGACATCTCAAACCTTCCAGTCGTAAGATTTGAAAATTCATCATTAAAAGCTTGATTAGTTGAGCCAAAGATGATATCGTCAACATATAGTTGGCATATGAAAATCCCCCCTTTAACCCTTTTTGTGAAGAGGGTGGGATCGATTTTCCCAACTTCAAACCTAGAGTCTTTCAACAATATTCTAAGGTGCTCATACCTTGCATGTGGTGCTTGTTTAAGCCCATAGAGCACCTTATCGAGCTTGTATACATGGTTAGGAAAGTTGGGGGTCCTCAAACCCCTATGGTTGCTTAACATATACCAACTCTTTCAAGTGACCATTAATAAATGCACTCTTCACATCCATTTGTTGCAATTTAAAGTTATGATGAGATGCATATACAAGAAGGATACAAGGAGAGCCACAGGAGCATAGGTTTCATCAAAGTTAATGCCCTCCACTTGGGAATACCCTTGATCTATCAATATTTCCTTGTTCCTTATGACAATGCCATGATCATCTTGCTTGTTCTTCAATATCCACTTGGTGCCAATAACATTGTGACAATCTTTGGGCTTCTCAACTAGCTTCCATACTTTTTTGCGCTTGAAGTTATTGAGTTCATCAAGCATGCTGGTGCCACGAAAAAATACAGAACGCTTGCTTATTTCGAGTGCCCAAATAGTTTGATGATTTTTCCACGTGCATATTGTTATCACTTGACTTGATCCTAATATAAGTTGTTGTGTGAGTTGGATTCCTAGGATTATTATATTTTTGTTCTTGAAGCTTAAATCATCTTTAATATAATTTGCACAGTGGATTGTTTTTAGTATTTATTCGTTAAAAAGTTTTACTTTGTTCTTCCTAATGGTTTATACATTACTCTATCAACTATAAACCACAACGTTTATTCATTTGGTCTTAACTTACATATTCTTTTACAATTATGATGATCAAGTTTATGTTGGTACCATGTCACCTTAGAAATTATTTGTTTTCATCGTTTACCTACTCGAGGACGAGTAGGACGTAAGCTTGGGGATGTTTGATACGTCTCAAACGTATCCATAATTTCTGATGTTCCATGCTGTTTTTATGCTTTATGCTACATGTTTCCTATACACTTTATGTCATTTTTATGTATTTTCTCGGACTAACCTATTGATAAGATGCCACACAACCCGTTCATGTTTTCTGCTGTTTTTAGTTTCAGAAAAGTTGTTCTGGAAATATTCTTGGAATTGGACGAAACAAAACCCAGAATTCTTAGAAAGTTTTCACGTACACGGAGTCCGGAGGAGACCCGGAGGGGGCCTCAGGGCCCCACACCATGAGGCGGCGCCCCCTGGCCGCACCCAGGGGTGGTGTGGGCCCACTGGCCGCCAACCCATGTTGCCCTCTCGCCTATTTATACCTCCCAGAGGGTTAACCCGAAAGAGACAAGCCTTTTCCACCAAAAACATCTGTAATCGCCGTCATCGTCAACCCTAGTTTGGGAGGGTTCTGGAGCTCTCCCCAGCACCCTACCGGGAGGGGGAATCATCACCAGAGGGCTCTTCATCACCATGCCTGTCTACGGAGTGATGCGTGAGTAGTTCATCCCTAGACTACGGGTCCATAGCAGTAGCTAGATGGTTGTTCACTCCTCTTTATGTGTAACATCCCAGGTTTTGAAAATTCTGAAACCTTCATGCATTCATGAGCATCATAGCATCTCTGCATTTTGTTTGCATAATTTTTTTCTTTTATTTTGCTAAGCACAAAATTTTAGGTGTTACTACCTATTAAACCACATTTTGAATTTAAATACTATTTCAAAATAAAGTATTTTATTTTTGGGAATGAATAGTACCAAAATGTTCCTTATGTCCTAAGCTTTTCAAAACATATTTTTATATATTTTTTCAGAATTGGTTTGGTTGAGTTTTGAATTATATTTGAACCAATTGAATTAAAAACAGAAAAGAAAAGAAAAAGAGAAAAAAAACAGCGCACCGGCATAGCCCTTTGTTTTCCCTCTCTCTCCCGTTCTCGGCCCAGCCCATCTCCTCTCTGCTTTTGCTCTCACGCGCGCATCAGCAGAGAAGAACGGCCCAGCCCAGCTGGAATCTAAGCCTGCCCCGGCTCTTACCTCTCCCTCCACTCTGTGACATGCGGGTCCCACGCGTGACATAGCCCTTACGTCACAGATGATGTCTCCCCATCCGCATCGCTCCCGAGCCGGACTCTGCCGCCGTGCACGCCCAGGACGCTACCACCGCCTCTCCTCGTGCCCTAGCCCCTCACGCACGACTAGGAGCCTATAAGAACCCGCCCTCGACGTCCGTGACCCCCTCTGCAAAACCCTAGCTCCACCCCCGCTCGAGAATTGTCCCGGCGAGCTTCTGATCTCCGTCGCCCCTCCGTCATCGCCACGGTGAATTCCGGCCACCCTACCCCTCTCTCTGCCCCTCTCGGTTCCTCTCGGTGTCGCGCACCCCTTGACATATTTGCGTGCATTTTCGCTGAGCAGATTGTCGCTGACAATCGCGTCCAAGCCCGCCCGCCGCCCCGCACTTCTCCGACGAGCCATCCCCGACGGGAAGGAAGTGAGGGAGCCAACCACCGCGCCATAGAGTCTGCGTCGTCGTCCTACGCCTCCTGGTAAGTTCTGCGCTCCCCCTGGAACCATAGGTTAGCGGAGCCGTGCCCGCGCTCTCTTCTGCCGCCGTGCATCCACATTTCCGGCAAGATCTCCGGCGACCTAGATGAGGAGAAGAATCCGCGTCCGTCAGATCTTCATCCGAGGGTTCATAGTTGAAGGCCGCATCAAAGCGGTACGGAGGAATCTCGGCCGCACGATCTTCTTTAGATCTAATGCTCCGCGGAGCACGATCCACGTGAATTGTTCCCAGCCAATCACAGCGCGCCATAGCCCTCGCCTCGGATCGATCACTTTTCTAATTAAAACAGAATAAAACAGATTTATTTCAAAACTTCAAAAAAATCACATCTCGGGTTATGTTTATCTAAATTCAATGATTTTGGACTTTTTGAAATCAGCACAATGTGTAGATTAACCTAGTCTATTGAAATTTCAATTTTGTAACGTGCACTCGTGTGTTATTTGTAGATCTCTATTAATCACTATTTTGGGCATAACTTTTAATCTATAAATCCTTTTTAGGTCAAATCAATTGCTATAGTTTTGTTTTGATGTCCTCTATCCAGTAGAATCAAAGGAAAAAAATTGTGCAACTTTGTAACTGAAACCCTTTCAATCTTCATATTAGCCTATATTAAAACCCAATACTAATAATTATAATTTGATAATTAAATTGTTTTGCATGCATCATGCCATGTTATTAACATCAGATTACATCATTGTTAGTATATTGATAGTTGTAAATTTTGTGCATTAATCTGATCATTGCATAACATGGATACATATTTTTGTATTGTTATTTTGTTTTCTATGGTATGTTTGTTTTGTATGTTTATGTGTGGCTTGTTTTGCTTGTTTAGATTGTGAAGAGGAGCAAGTCTACTCTTGTTGTTGTTATTCTTGTTGTGGTTGTTCCTCCTATTGCCAAGGCAAGTGACACACCATTAAATCTCCTATATTTTTACTATGCATTACTAGTGTTTTTGAGTAGGATGCATGATAGGGAATTTTTACTAAGTTATTATTATGCTATGAAAAATCCCAAGTACTGTGTAGCAATCCTTTAGACTTGTTATTTTGGAGACTTAGTACTTAGTAGATGCTTAGCATTGCTGCAAATTTTGTTTACTCGATGTTGTGGAAAAATTCTAAGTATAAACTTCAATGAATCACCTGGGTGGATTTGGTTGTTTGGTTGATGAGAGTTGAGTGTCTCCCCGAGGGGAGTTCACTTGAGAAATGACACCTAAGAACAAAGAGATTACCAAGTCCTCTAAGTTTAGTAGCTTCCCGTGCAGCCCTTTGACATATGGGCTCTGTCTTGATCAACTAAGTTGTGAGAGTTCAGCCCATGCTTGACATGAAGATGTAGCGTAATTATAGGTGGAACGGGTCTTGCTGTGTGGGTTGAACCTCTCCTTCTGAAAGATCTCATCTCAATTCTCTCCTTTCCATGATGCACTATGTGTGTATAGGATGTTTGGGCTAATTGAAGACAAAAGGGTGAAAGTGCACAACCTCTGCAGAGTTAGAAACTATGATCATAGCCGTGTCCCCGGTAATGGACGACTTCGAGCAGCTGGACAAGGATGGACAGAAGAATCTCAACACCTTTTTGAAGAAGTAAAATTTGGCTAAGGAAATATTAGTTGTGGTGCTCATGGGTGTGTCCCATGGTGCCGATCTTTGAGAAGAAAACTCTTTTTCAAAAGTGTCAGGGAAAAACTTGCTTTTTGCAAATAGCCTAAACTCTACCAACCAGATATGCATGTAGTTTAGACTTTCTATTTTATATCCACCATAGTGTCATTTGCCAGTACATAAAATTGTTGTAACATCCCAAGTATGAAAAATATCCATTAGAATGTTTGCTCTCTGTTATTTTATGTTTTGCATCATGGCATCATGTTCATTGCAATTGTTTTGCTTGTTTTCCTCTTGTTTTCCTCTGTTTTCATTTGTTTTCCTTTGTTTTCTATTTGAATTTCAAACCAAAATTCAAACCTTTTGTTTCATCCTTGTGATGTTACAATTTCCAAAATGATATTTCAAATCAAAACAATCAATTGTTTCCATCAAACCATAAGTTTCAAACTATTTAAAACTGGCTTTTAATAATTCAATCCATTCAAATTCAAATCACATTCACAAACAGCACCCCAAATTTGAAATTATGAACATTACCAAAACAATTATAATCTTTGCTTCCAACTAAAATTATATGATCACCCTATTTAAAACCTTGTTTACATTAATCAACTTAATCTCAAAAATTCATCCAAATTCAATTAAATTACAAACAGTTTTACTTTTGAACTTTTATGGAAAACAAAAAGTGTCAAATGGGTTCTAACACAATAACTAGCTCACACAAAATTTTCCTAAATATTTACTAACCCAAAACATACCTTTTTCTTCCATTTTCCAATTCAGCAAAAAAAAAAAATAGAACAAAAAGAAGAAATAAAAAGAGCATACCATACGTCAACGGAAGTATCTGGATTTCTACGGGATGGTTTGCGCAGACGATGAATAGTAAGAGAATGGTTGTCACACGTTTACGTGTTGGCCTGCTCACATTGAGATGCGGGTGCCGGTATTTCCCGTAAGCCAGTTATCTACTGTTTAACGGACTGTGAGTATCCCCTAGAAGTCCGGGTGCGACAAATGGTATCAGAGCCTGTCTGCCTGTAGGATCCCTTTTTACTGGTCGCAGTTGAGTCTAGAAACTATTTTATAGCTATATAGGAAAAATGAAACGTGAGAGTAGGAATTCTGTTCTTTTTCTTCTTTCCCCACCCACCCTCCCTTTTCTGGTAAGGAAGTGCAACGTTGTTTTTCCCTTCTCATCTAAACTTTCAAGATATGATTTCACGATTTCTGGTTTCTCTAGGATGGTTATATCTACTAGTCCATAGGAATGGAGGTGGTTGTGACATGATTTATCATGTTGCCTACTCATGATTGAGAACGGAGGCGTGTAAGCCCCGGAAGCAGATCCTCTATTCCTTAAGCAGTAGATATTGATCCTTTAGAGGCCCGGATGGGTTTTCCGTAGTACCTCAGGAGTTTTGTTCTCATTTTCCCCGATGTTGATATCCTGTTCTTTTCAACATCCTTTTCGTCCGTGGAAATCTTGTTGTTGTTTTCCACTTCAATTCTTCTACCGGCGTCTACTCAAAACTTCCCAAATATCAAGTCTATCTGGCCAGAAAGGTTGTTGTTGTTTCGAAAACTTCCAGGCTATGAGAGCTGGCATTCCTATCACCTGGGGTTGTTTCGAGGAAGCATTCCCGAAGCACCACGTTCCAGATAGTCTATTCTCCAAATGAATCAAGTTCCATTCAGCTATACACCCTCGATACAAAACCTCTACCTTTACTCGAAAATGTTCCGGTGGTTTGCGAATTCCCTGACGTCTTTCTAGAAGAGTTGCCAGGAATGCCTATCGTCTTGAACTTCCAGGAAAAACTATCCAAGGTGCACGATATGTTTCAAGTGTCACAGTTCAAGAGGATCTTCGCAAGAAGTATCCGGACCTTTTCTTTTCTCGGCAGGAATCTCGGGGCGCGATTCCTTCAAGGGGGGGCGTTTTGTAACATCCCAAGTATGAAAAATAGCCTTTAGAATGTTTGCTCTCTGTTATTTTATGTTTTGCATCATGGCATCATGTTCATTGCTTTTGTTTTGCTTGTTTTCCTTTTGTTTTCCAACAGTTTTTCTTTGTTTTCCTTTGTTTTCTATTTGAAATTCAAACCAAAATTCAAACCTTTTGTTTCATCCTTGTGATGTTACAATTTCCAAAAGAGTATTCAAAATAAAACAATTGTTTGTTTCCATTAAAGTGTGATTTCAAAACTGTTGTGTTGTTTCTATAAAAATGCATCCAATAACCAAACCCTTTTCAAGTTCAATTACTTTCCAAAACAGCAACTCTGTTGAAAATTATGAAAATTGCAAAACAAATCAATCAATTGTTTCCATCAAACCATAAGGTTCAAACCATTAAAATTATGGCTTTTTATAATTCAATTAACCCAAATGTTATTTCAAATTCAAATCAAATCAATCCCACTTGGCACATTTCAAATATGGGTTTAAAAATTAAAATCTGGTAAACAAATTAAATTCAATAATTTTCATAATTGCTTGGGCTTAGTAAATAAAATTTGTCTATTTTAAAAATCAACTGAAACCATATATGAATTTCAAACACCAAAATTCAAACTATTTGTCATCTTTCAAATTGTTGAAAATAATTTAAACTACCTTGTTATTTGTTGTTTTGTTAATCAATAAAAACATTTTATAAAATAAAAACACCCCAAAACCCCCCCAAATTCTATTCCTATCTCTCTTTCATCCTTCACAAAAATAAATTAAGGAAAAAAAATAAAAAAAATAAAAAGAGGTGAGAGAGGCAGCCAGCCCATCTATTCCCCAGCCCACCTTTCCTTCAGCCCGATACCCCTTCGAGGGGTTGTCATCTTCCTCCCCCCCGATGTCACCCTCTGTACGACTCCATCACCACCACCCGATCACCTCCTCCTCCACCCGATGGCTGGCGGTACGAGCTCGAGGCCACCCTTATAACCTAACCCCCCGAGCCCCTGCTAACCCTAACCACTCACCACCCCTCTCTCCGACTCACTGCCGCCATCTCCCCCTTTCTTCTCCCCCCGATGTTCTTCTATTTCTGAACAGAAACCAGTGCACCATCACACCTCCTCCCCATAGCCCCGACCATCACGGTCACCTCGAGGATCTTCTGTCCCCGGGAATGGAACCGGCACCCCTCCCGCTCCGAGATCGCTGAAGGCCTCACCGCCAGTTACGGCCCGAGTCGACGACGCCGTCGACGTTTCCTCCGCCGCCGGCCACCTCTGTCCGCCCTGCTCCTCCTCTGTACCCTCGAGGTGAGCACCTCGACCCCTTCCACCCTCTCCTCCTCCCGCGCGCACCACACTCGCCGCCAGCCCCACGACCACCCGCAGCAACCACGGCCACCGCGCGGACCGGCCGCGAGCAGCAGCTCGCCGGCAGCGATCGATTCCATCCGCTCGGGTTCAGTTAGCGAACTGAATAAAATTCAGTTAAGACCCGCGGCCACACCTCTTACCCCCCGCTGCTCCCCTTCCTGACAAGAAACCGCATCCCACCGCAGTGGTAGCAACCCCTTTGCGCGCAGCAGAGCGCAGGGGTTCGATCCCTCCCCTGCGCAATAAAACCACACATTTTTATTTTATTTTGTTTGCTTACAGAACTTGTCAGAAATCACCAATAGGTCCTTGTAAATTATTTCTAGCCCCTGCAAAATATTTTCCAAGTCCCTAGAGGTGATAAAAATGGCAGAATTACACCAAAACTTGTAAAATGCATAAGTAATTCATCCCAACTCCAAATTCAACATTTTTAATATGTTTTCTGTCCCAAATTAAATGGTCTATCCAAATATAAAATTTGTTTACTGTTTTGAATATTTTAAATTGGTGAAATATTTAAAAACTTGCTTAATTCACTTAAACTTGCAAAATTCATAAATTGAGCATAAAAATTCCAAATTCCACAAACTAAATATGTTTTCCAATCAACTTTTCATGTACTTTCCAAATATAAATTTTGTTTGCTGTTTTGAATAATTTAAATTGCTGAAAACAACAGTTTCTTTTTTATTGCATTTAAAATTGCCAAAATAATAACTTGCTCATTTTAAATCCAATTTCAACAAATGAAATATGTTTTCCATGCAAAATTAAACCACCTTTTCAAATATAATTTTTTTTTTCATGTTTTGAATAATTAAAATTGGTTAAACAATTTAAACCTTGTTTAAATCATTTAATATTGCTAAATTCATAACTTGATCAAAACAAATTCTTTTGGGACATATAAAATATGTTTTCAAACCACAAAAGTATAAACTTTTCAAATATGAATTTGGTTTAATGCTTTGAACAAATAAAAATTCCAATAAGTTCATGTTTGAATTAAATTCATTTAATTCTTGCTTAAACTTGTTTAATTCATAAATAATTTATTTGAAATCCTTTTTCAACAAGTGAAACATGTAATCCACCTAAAATTTGGTGTTCTTTTCAAATATGAACTTTGTTACCTATTTTGAACAATTCACATTGGTGAAAACAACAAATGTTTGTGTGGCACCTTTAAGGAACCAAAATTTCCTAACTTAATGAATGAATTTCCAAACTTGGTAAACCTTTTTTCCAATTGGTTCTATTGTTGTTATTTTGCTGTTTTCCTCATCCATGCATCATACTAATCCACTTCCACCAATTTGTTAATTGGAAAACAAATGTTTCAACCAAAATTCATGGGCTTTTCATATGCAACTCAAAATTGCATATGTGTCCATTAAAATTGTGTTACCATGGCAACTAGTTTATTTTGATGCATCCCTTAACTTGACATGCATCATCCCATGATTGTGCACTATGCCATGTTATTGATTGTTTATCTCTCTGCGTTGTTTGTTTGCTTCTTCTCGGATACACGACGACGTTGAGACCGACGATACTTACGACACCCCTTCTAAGGAGTTAGCTCAGTACCGGGCTACTGGGTTTGCAGGCAAGTATTCACTCACATGAACCATCGTGTTCCTTTCAACATTGGATACCGATACTTTTCCGTTGTCTATTCTGCTAGCCCTATGAATAGTTGCTTCTGTTACGAACCTATCACATGAATCCCTTAACCCTGATATTGCCTCACCTCCATACCTATAACCTTTTGCTTGTTGCCCGTGTCTTACTAGCATGCTTAGGGCTGTTTTGCTCGAGTCTGTTATCAGTTACTTTCTGTTATCATATCTGTTTATATTCTGGGGCTCGATGTTAAACAAACAACCTGTTAATTTGAGGTAATAATAATTTGCTGATAAGGCACCGGCAGGAGGCCCGGCGTGGTTTTGAGGCCTGCTAGTGTCGACCCTAATTAGGAAAAGGGTCTTGTCTACTGATCCATGATGAGCGCACTATCCGCATGTGGGAAGCGTGTATGGGCGCCCCCCTCAATTTGATTCGATTCGCATCTCGTCCAAATCACCACACTTAGTTCGGGCTTTCCATTTGATGCACGCATATGCAGGTACGAACCCGAGGCCAGGGTGGAACTTTTGTAGTCGACATTTAGGGCGGCGTGGTCTTCCAGTGCTATGAGGGTCCCCTTTTCTTCGTGGGGCTCGATTAGCCGCGCACGCACAGCACGTGGTGCTTTGGGCTTGATGCGAAGAAGAGTTGAGTTGTGTAGAGTGTCTCGCTTGGTGGGTTTGATTCCCGTCTGGCGGGATATTCTTACGTGTACGGCCAAATTGGTGCACCCCTGCAGGGATAAATCTTCTCGAGAATCCGTGTTTTCCGCGGTTATGGATTACTTGGTGAAAGTACTGGCTAACAAGTACTCAGGACAACTTAAACCTAATGATTAACAACCTTACACCCAATGATTAACAACTTGACTAGTAATAGGCTTATTGACACAATAATCTGAACCATCATTAATCCAACTGTGTGAGTTATCCTCGGATTGCTTCTTTGGATAAGGGGCGAGATCCAGGATGGGTTTGTTTGGAATTAGTTGATAGGTTGGTTACGATACACGATCTTATCTCCTTTCTGATAGCCGGAAGTGGTAGTAACTCTGTAGTTGGTTAGAGCAGCCAGTTGCAGCATCTTTTATATCCCCTTCCTTCCATTGAACCCAAAGCATCTGTGCTTGGTGTTGACGGGTTACACTTTGGTGAACTGTGAGTCTTGCTTGCCAGTACGTTTATGTACTGACCCCTTTGGGGCTGTGGTTTCCGCAGACGACGTTTCCGAGGATCCCCATGGTGGCTACTACGTGGAGTATGACGAGACTGCTGACGAGTAGATAGCGGACCCGGGCAGGATCCGAGACTTCGTGGATGGGCTCCGTCTTTTCGTTTCCGGCCTCTTAGGCCTATTTGGATCTTGTCTGTACTCAGACATTTTGGATGCTTCCGCTGTGATGTAATGATGAATTGTTGGGACATGTGTCCTCTGGATGATTGTATTTGCTATCTCTGCTCTAATGAGAGCTATTTGCAACTTATTTCCATCTTTTGTGCCGTAGAGGTCTGTTGTGATATCACTTGTTCCAATGCCGTTGACGTACCATGTGTGTATGTTTTGAAGTACGTCAACGGAAGTATCTGGATTTCTACGGGATGGTTTGCGCAGACGATGAATAGTAAGAGAATGGTTGTCACACGTTTACGTGTTGGCCTGCTCACATTGAGATGCGGGTGCCGGTATGCCCCGTAAGCCAGTTATCTACTGTTTAACGGACTGTGAGTATCCCCTAGAAGTCCGGGTGCGACAAATGGTATCAGAGCCTGTCTGCCTGTAGGATCCCTTTTACTGGTCGCAGTTGAGTCTAGAAACTATTTTGTAGCTATATAGAAAAAATGAAACGTGAGAGTAGGAATTCTGCCATTTTTCTTCTTTCCCCACCCACCCACCCTTTTCTGGTAAGGAAGTGCAACGTTGTTTTCCCTTTGTCACCTAAACTTTCAAGTTAGGTTTTCACGAATCCTGGTTTCTCTAGGATAGTTATATCTACTAGACCATAGGAATGGAGGTGGTTGTGACATGATTTATCATGTTGCCTACTCATGATTGAGAACGGAGGCGTGTAAGCCCCGGAAGCAAATCCTCTATCCCTTAAGCAGTAGATATTGATCCTTTAGAAGCCCGGATGGGTTTTTCCGTAGTACCTCAGGAGTTTTGGTCCAGTGTTTCCCGTTGTTGCTTCGATATCCTGTTCTTCTCAACATCCTTTTCGTCCGTTCAAACCTTGTTGTTGCTTTCCACTTCAGTTCTCTACCGGCGTCTAATCAAAACTTCCCCGATCGTCTGCAGATGGATCTCAGTTCATCCCGCATGGTTCTTGAGAGCATGTTGTGAGAGCACTGCCGGTTATCCGGAGATGCTGAGAGACATGGTCACTTATCTGGGGTTCCGTTGGGCACCAGAGTACCAGGTCTACGAGCAGCAACGAGAGTTTGACCAGACCTACTACCAGGCTATCGTCTACATTCTGTCAGATGATGGCATGAGCGTTGTCCACCGCTACGAGGCAGTAGGTTCCACAGTGGATATGGCCGTGCAGCAGGCAGCTTACGTGAGTCTCACCGTCCTTCATGCTGACTACTGGGGATTTGACGATTCTATCTATCGCCACATTCCCCGTGGTTACATCACTTCGGAGGGAGCTCACTTCACTCTCTACGACAACCTGGATGTCTACGAGCATGATAACACCAGGCTGCACACCACTGCTCAGTTTGTGAGGCACAGTGATGCAGTTGCCACCACACTTTCTCAGGAGTTGGCCTCAGTCAGAGAGCAGCTCTACCTTGCTTTGACTCGTCTGGCGACGTACACCACAGACTTTGTTGGAGATGAGCTCTTTGCACGTTTCGATCAGCCAGTTGGACGTCGTCTGCCAGATGCTGGAGGTTACGAGCCGATCAGAGGTCCACTTCTCAACCTCGGTGCTGGTTACACCGGGATTCCATGTTTTGGAGCACAGGGAGTCGACGCTATGTACTTCACCACACCTAGAGTCGCTCTCAGGCCACGTCAGATCTATGTGGATCGTCGTTCTACCTACTTTCGTGGGCCTCCTCCTCACCGTACCCCTCGTCGTACTACTCACCGCCGTCCTGCGTGATGAGCATGGGAGTACCGATGTATCCATTCATAGCTATGTTTAGTTATCCTTTGGCTTTCGAACCATGTATTGGTGTTGGATATTCTGATGTATTTGAACATGTGATGATGTACCTGTTGGTTATCTATTCATGCGTCGGAATAATCTCTCTTTCGGTTTCCAAGTCTATCTGTTTCTGTTGTTGTGCTAAAATGCATGTCTATTCAGGATGCCGCCAACAAGGAACAACCCGCCTGAGCCACCGCCAATCACGGAGCTGTTGACTCAGATGACTCAGGTCGTGACGCAGATGGCCCAGATCCAGGCTAACCAGCACAACAACCAGAAAGCTCCACGAGTCAGCATCAAGGAGTTTCTGAGTCTGGGGCCGAGAGCTTTCGTGGCAACACGGGAGCCTCTGGATGCTGATGACTGGATCAGGGAGATGGCCAGGGCTCTGGACATTGCTCACGTTGCTGAGGAAGACAAAGTCAAGTATGCCACCTACCTACTGAAGGGTCAGGCAGCTACCTGGTGGGAGAACTACCAGACCATGAGAGCTGGCTATCCTATCACCTGGGGTTGTTTCAAGGATGCCTTCCTGAAGCACCACATCCCAGATGGTCTCATGGAAAGGATGCGTGAGGAGTTTTGCTCTCTCAAGCAGGGCAAGCTGGACGTCATTGGCTATCAGAATGAGTTCAATCGCCTCGCTCGTTACGCTGGTGATGAGGTGTCCACTGAGGCTAAGAAGATGGCAAGGTTCCGCCGAGGTTTTAACCCGGAACTCAAGTACGCCCTCACCAACATCAAGGCCAAGGACTTCGAGGAGCTCGTGAACACCGCGCTCAATGAAGAAAATGGGCGCAAGGCGTTCGAAGAGTCCCGCAAGCACTCGCGTGAGGGTGGTTCCTCCTCCAACATGACCACCCCTCCGCAGAAGCGCCGCATCTGGGTGCCAAATGGTGCTGTCACTCGGGCTCCATATGCCCAAGATTCTCCAGGCTTCGCTTCCCGCCCACCCAACCCATCTCAGATGCAGGCTCAGAGGTTCTCAATGGGGCAGCCAAGGCCAGATGCACCTCGTGTCGTCACTTACAAATGCAAGCAGACAGGGCACTATGCTGATAAGTGCACTTAGAGGCAGCTACCTCCACCACCTCCTCGCCCCAAACACCAACCAGGCAATGGTGCGTGCTCCTCCGGCTAAAGCCTTCAACTCCAACAACAGGCCTGTCGGGAGGACCGCGAGGGTGAATCATATCAAGGCCGACAAAGCCGAGGAAGCTGCTGACGTCGTTCTCGGTACATTCCCCGTAAACTCTAACCCAGCTAAAGTGTTGTTTGATACCGGAGCATCGCATTCTTTCGTGTCAAAGATCTTTGCGACATCAGTTAAACTACCTTTTGTCGGTTTGGGTTCCCCGCTAGTAGTAAACTCCCCTGGAGCAACTATGCAAACTTCCAAGATCAGTCATGAGAATCAGATTCTAATTGGAGGTCACATATTCCTTGCTTCCCTCATTCTGCTTGGCAATTCTGACATTGATGTCATTCTTGGCATGGATTGGTTGAAGGCCAATAAAGCTACGATTGATTGTGCTCAGAAGTCGATAACTCTGTTCCACCCTTCTGGCCAGATAGTCTATTCTCCAAATGAATCAAGTTCTGTTCAGCTATAACCCTCGATGCTAAACCTCTACCTCTACTTGAAAATGTGTAGAATTTGTCGCACCCGGACTTCTAGGGGATACTCACAGTCCGTTAAACAGTAGATAAATGGCTTACGGGGCATACCGGCACCCGCATCTCAATGTGAGCAGGCCAACACGTAAACGTGTGACAACCATTCTCTTACTATTCATCGTCTGCGCAAACCATCCCATAGAAATCCAGATACTTCCGTTGACGTACTTCAAAACATACACACATGGTACGTCAACGGCATTGGAACAAGTGATATCACAACAGATCTCTACGACACAAAAGATTGAGATAAATTGCAAATAGCTCTCACTAGAGCAGAGATAGCAAATACAATCATCCAGAGGACACATGTCCCAACATAACATCATTACATCACAGCGGAAGCATTCAACATGTCTGAGTACAGACAAGATCCAAATAGGCCTAAGAGGCCGGAAACGAAAAGACGGAGCCCATCCACGAAGTCTCGGATCCTGCCCGGGTCTGCTATCTACTCGTCAGCAGTCTCGTCATACTCCACGTCGTAGCCACCATGGGGATCCTCGGAAACGTAGTCTGCGGAAACCACAGCCCCAAAGGGGTCAGTACATAAACGTACTGGCAAGCAAGACTCACAATTCACCAAAGTGTAACCCGTCAACACCAAGCACAGATGCTTGGGTTCGAAGGAAGGGGATATAAAAGATGCGGCAGCTGGCTGCTCTAACCAACTACAGAAACATGCTACAACTTCCGGCTATCAGAAAAGGGGATAAGATAGCGTATCGGAACCAAATAATAACCTCCAAACAAACCCATCCTGGATCTCGCCCCTTATCCAAAGAAGCAATCCGAGGATAACTCACACGGTTGGATTAGTGATGGTTCAAGTTGTTGTGTCAATAAGACTATTACTAGTCAAGTTATCATTTAGTTAGGGTGTAAGTTGTTCTGAGTACTTGTTAGCCAGTACTTTCACCAAGTAATCCATAACCGCGGAAAACACGGCTTCTCGAGAAGATTTAACCCTGCAGGGATGCACCAATTTGGCCGTACACGTAAGAATGACCCGCCAGGCGGGGAGCTAACCCACCAAGCGAGGCACTCAACACAGCTCAACTCTTCTTCGCATCAAGCCCAAAGAACCACATGCTGTGCGTGCGCGGCTAATCGAGCCCCACGAAGAAAAGGGGACCCTCATAGCACTGACCACGCCGCCCCAAATGCCGACTACAAAAGTTCCACCCTGGCGCCAAGGGTTCGCACCTGCACATGCATGCATCAAATGGAAAGCCCGAACTAAGTGTGGCGATTTGGACGAGATGCGAATCGAATCAAATTGAGGGGGGCGCCCATACTCGCTTCCCACATGCGGTTAGTGCGCTCATCATGGATCAGTAGACAAGACCCTTTTCCTAATTAGGGTCGACACTAGCAGGCCTCAAAACCACGCCGGGCCTACTGCCGGTGCCTTATCAACAAATTATTATTACCTCAAAATTAACAGGTTGTTGTTTAACATCGAACCCCAGAACATAATCAAATAAGATAACAGAAAGTAACTGATAACAGACTCGAGCAATAACAACCCTAAGCATGCTAGTAAGACACGGGCCCAAGCAACGGGGTTATAGGACTGGAGGTGAGGCAATATCAGGGTTCAGGGTATCATGTGATAGGTTCAGGCAATTTTTCATAATCATTCTTATTCTGCCCTTTTTAGTAAACAGAGAAAAACATGTTCAAAATTATTTCAATTGTGCCCAACTAAAATACCAATGTGTAGAGTTTGTTAAGACAAATTTTTAGAGTCCAAGTTCGTTAAAATTGGATGAGTAGAACTAAAGTTATGAAATTCCAAAGTTTCCAAATTTTATTGCATTTTCAGTAATTAATTATTTAGTGCAAAAATTGTTACAGAAACAGGTTGCAAACTTGGCATTAATAGAAGGAGCACAAATTTATGAATCCATAGTATTTTGAATCATTCAAATTGGAGTGATATTCAATTTTAGATGGATTTTAGAAGTAATGGGCCAGATCTGAGTTTCTGAAAATTTGGGCAGAAAAGAAAAAAGCAGTAAAAAAAGGTGTGGCCTTGGGGGTTCGAACCCTAGACCTGAGGCTGTGCGCAAGGGGTGTTGACCAGTGGGGTGGTGTGTTGTTTCTTGACAGATAGGGGATCTGTGGGGGGTTAAGGTGTTGGAAACTGCTACTGAACCAACTCGAATAAAAGGAGCAGAAAAAGGTGGGGGCTGGGATTCGAACCCCCCACCTCTGGCTTGCGCGCAACAGCAGCTAGCCACTGCGGTGGTTGTCTGAATCGTGACAGAGAGGGGAACTCGGGGGGGGGGATATGGTTCAGTCTAGGCGCGATTTTAACTGAACATGAACTGAACCTCGTTCAGTCGCTGGCAGATGGTCGCCGGCGAGCGCTGCGCTCGCCGTGGCCGGAGGGGCGCCGTCCGCGGGGAGCTGTGGGGCGTGGATGCGAAGGGAAAGGGAGAGAGGCAGCAGGCCCAACTCTCCCCTCAGCCCAACACCTCCCTCAGCCCAATACCCCTTCGAGCGTGTCTTCCTCCTCTGTACGGCTGGCCATCGGCCATAGCCACGTACACAGAGAATGGAGGAACGGCTGATGCTCCTCCTCCTCCCCCTATAAGCTATGCCTATCCCCCCTAACCCTAGTGCTTTTCTTCCTCCCCCTTCCCTCTCCCCGCCGTTTTCTCTCTTCCTCTCTCTCTCTTTCTTCTCTGTAACCTCACCTCTGTACTGAACCCACTCCACCCGAAAATCACCTCTCCTTACTCCGGTGATCACCGACGTTGGGGGCCCCCTCCGGCCAGGGAGAGGCCGGGAATGGAACGCCCTAGCCTTCCTCGTCCTCCTCGCGTCCACGGCGAGGGCGGGGACGCACCGGAGCGCCGCCGCCATCCGCCCCATGTCGCCGGCGACGACCTGCTCCAACCCGTCCGCCTCCCTCTGTATCTCCATCGTGGTGAGCTCCCCTCCTCGCCTCTCCTCCCTCTCGCTCGCTTCTCTCTCCCTTTCCCTTCGCATCCACGCCCCACAGCCCCCCGCGGACGGCAACCCTCCGGCCACGGCGAGCGCAGCGCTCGCCGGCGACCATCTGCCAGCGACTGAACGAGGTTCAGTTCATGTTCAGTTAAAATCGCGCCTAGCCTGAACCATATCCCCCCGAGTTCCCCTCTCTGTCACGATTCAGACAACCACCGCAGTGGCTAGCTGATGTTGCGCGCAAGCCAGAGGTGGGGGGTTCGAATCCCAGCCCCCACCTTTTTCTGCTCCTTTTATTCGAGTTGGTTCAGTAGCAGTTTCCAACACCTTAACCCCCCACAGATCCCCTATCTGTCAAGAAACAGCACACCACCCCACTGGTCAACACCCCTTGCGCACAGCCTCAGGTCTAGGGTTCGAACCCCCAAGGCCACACCTTTTTTTACTGCTTTTTTCTTTTCTGCCCAAATTTTCAGAAACTCAGATCTGGCCCATTACTTCTAAAATCCATCTAAAATTGAATATCACTCCAATTTGAATGATTCAAAATCCTATGGATTCATAAATTTGTGCTCCTTCTATTAATGCCAAGTTTGCAACCTGTTTCTGTAACAATTTTTGCACTAAATAATTAATTACTGAAAATGCAATAAAATTTGGAAACTTTGGAATTTCATAACTTTAGTTCTACTCATCCAATTTTAACAAACTTGGACTCTAAAAATTTGTCTTAACAAACTCTACACATTGGTATTTTATTTGGGCACAATTGAATTAATTTTGAACATGTTTTCCTCTGTTTACTAAAAAGGGCGGAATAAGAATGATTATGGAAAATTGCATAATAAATTCAATAATCACCCTAAAATTATGTTTAATAGCTCAAAATGTTCAGTGAAACATTTGCTACATGTTCTCAACCTTTTCAATGCAATTGGTTACTGTTTTGAATATTTTAAATTGGTGGAATATTTGAAAACTTGTTTAATTCACTTAATTTTGCAAAAAGCATAACTTGGGCATAAAAATTCCAAATTCAACAAGCTAAATATGTTTTCCATCCCATTTTTCATGAAATTTCCAAATATCAACTTTGTTTGCTGTTTTGAACAATTTAACTTGATGAAAACAACTGTTTCTTATTTATTGCATTTAAAATTGCCAAATTAATAACTTGCTCATTTTAAATCCAATTTCAACAAATGAAATATGTTTTGCAAAATTAAACCACCTTCCAAATATAAATTTTGTTTCATGTTTTGAATAATTAAAATTGGTTTTTGTTTTTAAATCATTTAAATTGTTAAATTCAGAACTTGGTCAAACTAATTTCTTTTGGGACATATAAAAATATGTTTTCCAACCCTAAAAGTATAAACTTTTCAAATATGAACTTCATCTAATGTTGTGCACAAATAAAAATTCAAATAAGTTACTGTTTGAATTAAATTCTTTTCCTTCTTGCTTAAACTTGTTTAATTCATAAATAATTTATTTGAAATCCTTTTTCAACAAGTGAAACATGTATTCCATCTAAAATTTGGTGTTCTTTCCAAATATGAACTTTGTTACCTATTTTGAACAATTAAAATTGGTGAAAACAACAAATGCTTGTGTGACACCTTTAAGAAACCAAAATTTCTTAACTTAATAAACAAATTTTCAAACTTGTTAAACCTTATTTCCATTTGGTTCTATTGTTGTTATTTTTCTGTTTTCCTCATCCATGCATCATGCTAATCCACTTTCACCTATTGGTTAGTTGTAAAACAAATGTTTCAACTTAAATCCATGGGCTTTCCATATGCAATCCAATTGCATATGGGTCCATTTAATCATGTTGCTATCTTGTCAACTAGTTTATTTCTATGCATCAATTAAATTGCCATGCATCATCCCATGTTTGTGCATTATGCCATGTTATTGATTGTTTCTCTCTGCGTTGTTTGTTTGCTTCTTCTCGGATAAACGACGATGTTGAGACCGACGATACTTACGACACCCCTTCTAAGGAGTTAGCTCAGTACCAGGCTACTGGGTTTGCAGGCAAGTATTCACTCACATGAACCATTGTGTTCCTTTCAACCTTGGTTACCGATACTTTCCGTTGTCTATTTCTGCTAGCCATATGTATCGTTGCTTCTGTTACAAACCTATCACATGATACCCTGAACCCTGATATTGCCTCACCTCCAGTCCTATAACCCCGTTGCTTGGGCCCGTGTCTTACTAGCATGCTCAGGGTTGTTATTGCTCGAGTCTGTTATCAGTTACTTTCTGTTATCTTATTTGATTATGTTCTGGGGTTTGATGTTAAACAACAACCTGTTAATTTTGAGGTAATAATAATTTGTTGATAAGGCACCGACAGGAGGCCCGGCGTGGTTTTGACGCCTGCTAGTGTCGACCCTAATTAGGAAAAGGGTCTTGTCTACTGATCCATGATGAGCGCACTAACCGCATGTGGGAAGCGAGTATGGGCGCCCCCTCAATTTGATTCGATCCCATCGCCACACTTAGTTCGGGCTTTCCATTTGATGCATGCATGTGCAGGTGCGAACCCTTGGCGCCAGGGTGGAACTTTTGTAGTCGGCATTTAGGGAGGCATGGTCTTAGAGTGCTATGAGGGTCCCCTTTTCTTCGTGGGGTTCGATTAGCCGCGCACACACAGCATGTGGTTCTTTGGGCTTGATGCGAAGAAGAGTTGAGTTGTGTTGAGTGCCTCGCTTGGTGGGTTAGCTCCCCGCCTGGCGGGTCATTCTTACGTGTACGGCCAAATTGGTGCATCCCTGCAGGGTTAAATCTTCTCGAGAAGCCGTGTTTTCCGCGGTTATGGATTACTTGGTGAAAGTACTGGCTAACAAGTACTCAGAACAACTTACACCTAACTAATGATAACTTGACTAGTAATAGTCTTATTGACACAACAACTTGAACCATCACTAATCCAACCGTGTGAGTTATCCTCGGATTGCTTCTTTGGATAAGGGGCGAGATCCAGGATGGGTTTGTTTGGAGGTAGTTATTAGTTGGTTCCGATACGCTATCTTATCCCCTTTTCTGATAGCCGAAAGTTGTAGCATGTTTCTCTAGTTGGTTAGAGCAGCCAGCTGCCGCATCTTTTATATCCCCTTCCTTCCGTTGAACCCAAAGCATCTGTGCTTGGTGTTGACGGGTTACACTTTGGTGAATTGTGAGTCTTGCTTGCCAGTACGTTTATGTACTGACCCCTTTGGGGCTGTGGTTTCCGCAGACTACGTTTCCGAGGATCCCCATGGTGGCTACGACGTGGAGTATGACGAGACTGCTGACGAATAGATAGCGGACCCGGGCAGGATCCGAGACTTCGTGGATGGGCTCCGTATTTTCGTTTCCGGCCTCTTAGGCCTATTTGGATCTTGTCTGTACTCAGACATGTTGAATGCTTCCGCTGTGATGTAATGATGTTATGTTGGGACATGTGTCCTCTGGATGATTGTATTTGCTATCTCTGCTCTAGTGAGAGCTATTTGCAATTTATCTCAATCTTTTGTGTCGTAGAGATCTGTTGTGATATCACTTGTTCCAATGCCGTTGACGTACCATGTGTGTATGTTTTGAAGTACGTCAACGGAAGTATCTGGATTTCTATGGGATGGTTTGCGCAGACGATGAATAGTAAGAGAATGGTTGTCACACGTTTACGTGTTGGCCTGCTCACATTGAGATGCGGGTGCCGGTATACCCCGTAAGCCATTTATCTACTGTTTAACGGACTGTGAGTATCCCCTAGAAGTCCGGGTGCGACAAATGGTATCAGAGCCTGTCTGCCTGTAGGATCCCTTTTTACTGGTCGCAGTTGAGTCTAGAAACTATTTTGTAGCTATAGGAAAATGAAAGTGAGAGTAGGAATTCTGTTCTTTTATTTCTTTCCCCACCCACCCTCCCTTTTCTGGTAAGGAAGTGCAACGTTGTTTTCTATTCTCATCTAAACTTTCAAGTTAGGATTTCACGAATCCTGGTTTCTCTAGGATGGTTATATCTACTAGACCATAGGAATGGAGGTGGTTGTGACATGATTTATCATGTTGCCTACTCATGATTGAGAACGGGGGCGTGTAAGCCCCGGAAGAAAATCCTCCATTCCTTAAGCAGTAGATATTGATCCTTTAGAAGCCCGGATGGGTTTTCCGTAGTACCTCAGGAGTTTTGATCTCATGTTTTCCCCGATGTTGATATCCTGTTCTTCTCAACATCCTTTTCGTCCGTTGAAACCTGGTTGTTGCTTTCCACTTCAATTCTTCTACCGGCGTCTAATCAAAACTTCCCAAATATCAAGTCTATCTGGCCAGAAAGGATGTTGTTGTTTCGAAAACTACCAGGCTATGAGAGCTGGCATTCCTATCACCTGGGGTTGTTTCGAGGAAGCATTCCTGAATCACCACATTCCAGATAGTCTATTCTCCAAATGAATCAAGTTCTATCCAGCTATACACCCTCGATACAAAACCTCTTCCTTCAATTGAAAATGTCCCGGTGGTTTGCGAATTCCCTGACGTCTTTCCAGAAGAGTTGCCAGGAATGCCTATCGTTTTGAACTTCCAGAAAAGCTATCCAAGGTGCACGATGTGTTTCACGTGTCACAGCTCAAGAGGATCTTCCCAAGAAGTATCCGGACCTTTTCTTTTCTCAGTAGGAATCTCGGGGCGCGATTCCTTCAAGGGGGGCGTTTTGTAACATCCCAAGTATGAAAAATAGCCATTAGAATGTTTGCCCTCTGTTATTTTATGTTTTGCATCATGGCATCATGTTCATTGCAATTGTTTTGCTTGTTTTCCTCTTGTTTTCCTCTGTTTTCCTTTGTTTTCTATTTGAATTTCAAACCAAAATTCAAACCTTTTGTTTCATCCTTGTGATGTTACAATTTCCAAAATGATATTTCAAATCAAAACAATCAATTGTTTCCATCAAACCATAAGTTTCAAACTATTTAAAACTGTCTTTTAATAATTCAATCCATTCAAATTTGTATTCAGATTCAAATCACATTCACAAACAGCACCCCAAATTTAAAATTATGAACATTACCAAAACAATTATAATCTTTGCTTCCAACTAAAATTATATGATCACCCTATTTAAAACCTTGTTTTCATTAATCAACTTAATCTCAAAAATTCATCCAAATTCAATTAAATTACAAACAGTTTTACTTTTGAACTTTTATGGAAAACAAAAAGTGTCAAATGGGTTCTAACACAATAACTAGCTCACACAAAATTTTCCTAAATATTTACTAACCCAAAACATACCTTTTTCTTCCATTTTCCAATTCAGCAAAAAAAAAATATAATAGAACAAAAAGAAGAAATAAAAAGAGCAAGGGAGAGAGGCAGCAGGCCCAACTCTCCCCTCAGCCCAACACCTCCCTCAGCCCAATACCCCTTCGAGCGTGTCTTCCTCCTCTGTACGGCTGGCCATCGGCCATAGCCACGTACACAGAGAATGGAGGAACGGCTGATGCTCCTCCTCCTCCCCCTATAAGCTATGCCTAGCCCCCCTAACCCTAACCCTAGTGCTTTTCTTCCTCCCCCTTCCCTCTCCCCGCCGTTTTCTCTCTTCCTCTCTCTCTCTTTCTTCTCTGTAACCTCACCTCTGTACTGAACCCACTCCACCCGAAAATCACCTCTCCTTACTCCGGTGATCACCGATGTTGGGGGCCCCCTCCGGCCAGGGAGAGGCCGGGAATGGAACGCCCTAGCCTTCCTCATCCTCCTCGCGTCCACGGCGAGGGCGGGGACGCACCGGAGCGCCGCCGCCATCCGCCCCATGTCGCCGGCGACGACCTGCTCCAACCTGTCCGCCTCCCTCTGTATCTCCATCGTGGTGAGCTCCCCTCCTCGCCTCTCCTCCCTCTCGCTCGCTCCTCTCTCCCTTTCCCTTCGCATCCACGCCCACAGCCCCCGCGGACGGCGCCCCTCCGGCCACGGCGAGCGCAGCGCTCGCCGGCGACCATCTGCCAGCGACTGAACGAGGTTCAGTTCATGTTCAGTTAAAATCGCGCCTAGCCTGAACCATACCCCCCCCGAGTTCCCCTCTCTGTCATGATTCAGACAACCACCGCAGTGGCTAGCTGCTGTTGCGCGCAAGCCAGAGGTGGGGGGTTCGAATCCCAGCCCCCACCTTTTTCTGCTCCTTTTATTCGAGTTGGTTCAGTAGCAGTTTCCAACACCTTAACCCCCCCACAGATCCCCTATCTGTCAAGATCAGCACACCACCCCACTGGTCAACACCCCTTGCGCACAGCCTCAGGTCTAGGGTTCGAACCCCCAAGGCCACACCTTTTTTTACTGCTTTTTTCTTTTCTGCCCAAATTTTCAGAAACTCAGATCTGGCCCATTACTTCTAAAATCCATCTAAAATTGAATATCACTCCAATTTGAATGATTCAAAATCCTACGGATTCATAAATTTGTGCTCCTTCTATCAATGCCAAGTTTGCAACCTGTTTCTGTAACAATTTTTGCACTAAATAATTAATTACTGAAAATGCAATAAAATTTGGAAACTTTGGAATTTCATAACTTTAGTTCTACTCATCCAATTTTAACAAACTTGGACTCTAAAAATTTTTCTTAACAAACTCTACACATTGGTATTTTATTTGGGCACAATTGAATTAATTTTGAACATGTTTTCCTCTGTTTACTAAAAAGGGCAGAATAAGAATGATTATGGAAAATTGCATAATAAATTCAATAATCACCCTAAAATTATGTTTAATAGCTCAAAATGTTCAGTGAAACATTTGCTACATGTTCTCAACCTTTTCAATGCAATTGGTTACTGTTTTGAATATTTTAAATTGGTGGAATATTTGAAAACTTGTTTAATTCACTTAATTTTGCAAAAATCATAACTTGGGCATAAAAATTCCAAATTCAACAAGCTAAATATGTTTTCCATCCCATTTTTCATGAAATTTCCAAATATCAACTTTGTTTGCTGTTTTGAACAATTTAACTTGATGAAAACAACTGTTTCTTATTTATTGCATTTAAAATTGCCAAATTAATAACTTGCTCATTTTAAATCCAATTTCAACAAATGAAATATGTTTTCCATGCAAAATTAAACCACCTTTCCAAATATAAATTTTGTTTCATGTTTTGAATAATTAAAATTGGTTAAATAATTTAAACCTTGTTTAAATCATTTAAAATTGTTAAATTCAGAACTTGGTCAAACTAATTTCTTTTGGGACATATAAAAATATGTTTTCCAACCCTAAAAGTATAAACTTTTCAAATATGAACTTCATCTAATGTTGTGCACAAATAAAAATTCAAATAAGTTCATGTTTGAATTAAATTCTTTTCCTTCTTGCTTAAACTTGTTTAATTCATAAATAATTTATTTGAAATCCTTTTTCAACAAGTGAAACATGTATTCCATCTAAAATTTGGTGTTCTTTCCAAATATGAACTTTGTTACCTATTTTGAACAATTAAAATTGGTGAAAACAACAAATGCTTGTGTGACACCTTTAAGAAACCAAAATTTCTTAACTTAATAAACAAATTTTCAAACTTGTTAAACCTTATTTCCATTTGGTTCTATTGTTGTTATTTTTCTGTTTTCCTCATCCATGCATCATGCTAATCCACTTTCACCTATTGGTTAGTTGTAAAACAAATGTTTCAACTTAAATCCATGGGCTTTCCATATGCAATCCAATTGCATATGGGTCCATTTAATCATGTTGCTATCTTGTCAACTAGTTTATTTCTATGCATCAATTAAATTGCCATGCATCATCCCATGTTTGTGCATTATGCCATGTTATTGATTGTTTCTCTCTGTGTTGTTTGTTTGCTTCTTCTCGGATAAACGACGACGTTGAGACCGACGATACTTACGACACCCCTTCTAAGGAGTTAGCTCAGTACCAGGCTACTGGGTTTGCAGGCAAGTATTCACTCACATGAACCATTGTGTTCCTTTAAACCTTGGTTACCGATACTTTCCGTTGTCTATTTCTGCTAGCCATATGTATCGTTGCTTCTGTTACGAACCTATCACATGATACCCTGAACCCTGATATTGCCTCACCTCCAGTCCTATAACCCCGTTGCTTGGGCCCGTGTCTTACTAGCATGCTTAGGGTTGTTATTGCTCGAGTCTGTTATCAGTTACTTTCTGTTATCTTATTTGATTATGTTCTGGGGTTCGATGTTAAACAACAACCTGTTAATTTTGAGGTAATAATAATTTGTTGATAAGGCACCGACAGGAGGCCCGGTGTGGTTTTGACGCCTGCTAGTGTCGACCCTAATTAGGAAAAGGGTCTTGTCTACTGATCCATGATGAGCGCACTAACCGCATGTGGGAAGCGATTATGGGCGCCCCCCTCAATTTGATTCGATTCGCATCTCGTCCAAATCGCCACACTTAGTTCGGGCTTTCCATTTGATGCATGCATGTGCATGTGCGAACCCTTGGCGCCAGGGTGGAACTTTTGTAGTCGGCATTTAGGGCGGCGTGGTCTTAGAGTGCTATGAGGGTCCCCTTTTCTTCGTGGGGCTCGATTAGCCGCGCACGCACAGCATGTGGTTCTTTGGGCTTGATGCGAAGAAGAGTTGAGTTGTGTTGAGTGCCTCGCTTGGTGGGTTAGCTCCCCGCCTGGCGGGTCATTCTTACGTGTACGGCCAAATTGGTGCATCCCTGCAGGGTTAAATCTTCTCGAGAAGCCGTGTTTTCCGCGGTTATGGATTACTTGGTGAAAGTACTGGCTAACAAGTACTCAGAACAACTTACACCTAACTAATGATAACTTGACTAGTAATAGTCTTATTGACACAACAACTTGAACCATCACTAATCCAACCGTGTGAGTTATCCTCGGATTGCTTCTTTGGATAAGGGGCGAGATCCAGGATGGGTTTGTTTGGAGGTAGTTATTAGTTGGTTCCGATACGCTATCTTATCCCCTTTTCTGATAGCCGGAAGTTGTAGCATGTTTCTGTAGTTGGTTAGAGCAGCCAGCTGCCGCATCTTTTATATCCCCTTCCTTCCGTTGAACCCAAAGCATATGTGCTTGGTGTTGACGGGTTACACTTAGGTGAATTGTGAGTCTTGCTTGCCAGTACGTTTATGTACTGACCCCTTTGGGGCTGTGGTTTCCGCAGACTACGTTTCCGAGGATCCCCATGGTGGCTACGACGTGGAGTATGACGAGACTGCTGACGAGTAGATAGCGGACCCGGGCAGGATCCGAGACTTCGTGGATGGGCTCCGTCTTTTCGTTTCCGGCCTCTTAGGCCTATTTGGATCTTGTCTGTACTCAGACATGTTGAATGCTTCCGCTGTGATGTAATGATGTTATGTTGGGACATGTGTCCTCTGGATGATTGTATTTGCTATCTCTGCTCTAGTGAGAGCTATTTGCAATTTATCTCAATCTTTTGTGTCGTAGAGATCTGTTGTGATATCACTTGTTCCAATGCCGTTGACGTACCATGTGTGTATGTTTTGAAGTACGTCAACGGAAGTATCTGGATTTCTATGGGATGGTTTGCGCAGACGATGAATAGTAAGAGAATGGTTGTCACACGTTTACGTGTTGGCCTGCTCACATTGAGATGCGGGTGCCGGTATGCCCCGTAAGCCATTTATCTACTGTTTAACGGACTGTGAGTATCCCCTAGAAGTCCGGGTGCGACAAATGTACTGGTCTCTTTTGGGGGCTGCATATTCCAACGTGCAGGAAATTCTGATGAAGAGGTTTGATCAAGTGCTTGGACTCGAGTCTACACCCCACATGTAATGCCCGTGGCGCATGATTGAAGATGGAGGCTCATTGCTACTTTTATTTCTGTTGTTTAGAACTCTGAGTTTTGCTAGTCTTTCAAGACTATGCACTTTGTAATAAAGCTATACTTGGCTATTCTGGATCGTTTGTAATAATTTTGATACTTCTGCAATGATAATTTACATTTAGTTCTGTGGTGCTAGCATCGATCCAGGGACTAGCACCTAACACAGTAGTTCTTTCATTATTAAATGTGAGGGCGCTACATTATGCCTCATGTTTAGATCTTGTCAGATGCCTAACATGATCAAGATCATCTTATTGTAATGCTACATGTTGTGTTTGCTGGGATATGATGAATATTGAATGTTATGTCCAATTATTATCAATCTATCATGTTTTTTCATGTGTATATTATTTATGATCTTGCATGCTCCCTGTTTCTAGTAGATGCTTTGGCCAAGTTGATGCTTGTAACTCCAAGAGGGAGTACTGATGCTCGATAGTGGGTTCATGCCTCCCTTTCACCCACGCTCGAGTGAAAGAAACGTAACGGGTGGGGGATGTGTTGTTGCCATTAGGAAGAAAACAACAATGCTTTGTCCAAGGATGATTTTATTGTTTACAATACACACTTTGCTTAATGCAATTATCTGTTGCTTGCAACTTAATACCCAAGGTTTGCTCGGATGACACTTTGAGAGTGGATTATTAGTCATAGATGCAGTTGGATAACGGTCTATGTATCTTGTTGTAATGCCCGCATGAATCACATAGTAATCATCATGTCATGCATATGCACTACGGTGCAGCCTCTATATCTGTCAATTGCCCAGGTATAATTTGTTTACCCAACATGTTATTTATATGTTTTGGAGAGACACCTCTAGTGAACTGTGGACCCTGGTCCATTTGTTTACATTGATATACAACCACTGCAACCAAGGTCACTCACATACTTCCTCGAAAAGAAACCAAGGTTGAATCAACCAGTAGGAGAAAGAAATCACTTCCGAAGGTTGATGCAGCTGATGTTGGCAGGGCGCACTACTAGTTCATAAGCAACGTGGAACCTACGCAACAAAATCAAATCACTTTGCCCCAACGAAGCAGTGAGGTTGCCAATCTAACCAGTTTTGCTGAAAACAAAGATGTTGAACGTATGGTGCGGAAAACAATACTTGTTTGCAGTAGATGAAAAGAGAACAGTGATGGCAGTAGGAAAATAGTAGTAATAGTATGAAAACAGTGATTGCAGTGTTGTATTATCAATATAAAGGAAATAGACTAGGTCCACAGTTCACTAGTGGTGTATCTCCAAAACAGATAGATAGCATGTTGGGTAAACAAACTACAGCTAGGAAATTGACATATATAAAGGTTGCACCGTAGTGCATATGCATGACATGACGATTACTATGTGATTCATGCGGGCATTACAACAAGATACATAGACCGTTATGCAACTGCATCTATGACTAATAATCCACCCTCAGAATGTCATCCGAGCAAACCTTGGGTATTAAGTTGCAAACAACAAATAACCACATTAATCAAAGTGTGTAATGTAAACATCGTTGTTTTCTCCCTAATGGCAACAACACATCCCCCACCCACTATGTTTCTGTCACTCGAGCGTGAGTAAAAGGAAGGCATGGACCCTCTATCGAGCATAAATACTCCCTCTTGGATTTGCAAGCATCTACTTGGCCAAATCATCTACTAGCAACGCAGAGCATGCAACATCATAAATAACATACACATGAAGATAACATGATAGATTGATAATCATTGGACATAGCATTCAATATTCATCGGATCCCAGCAAACACAACATGTAGCACTACAATAAGATGATCTTGATCATGTTAGACATCTCACATGATCTAAACATGAGGCATAAAGAGGAGAGAACAACCATCTAGCTACTACTATGGACCCGTAGTCCAAGGATGAACTACTCACGCATCATTCCGGAGGAGGGCATGTTGATGAAGAGCCCGCCGATGATGATTCCCCCTCTCGGCAGGGTGCCCGAGGGGGAGCTCTAGAACCCGCCCGAACAAGGGTTGACGATGACGGCAGCTGCAGATGTTTTTGGTGGAAAAGGCTCAAGTATTTAGGGTTAACCTTTTGAGAGGTATAAATAGGCGAGAGGGAAACATCGGTGGGCGGCCAGGGGTCCCACACCACCCCTGGGCGCAGCCGGAGCGGGGCGCCGCGCTACGGTGTGGGGCCCCTGTGGCCCCCCTCGGATCCCCTCCGGACTCCATGTGCGCTATAGATTTCTAAGACGTTTGGTTTTCGAATCGTCCAATTCCGAGAATATTTCCAGAATAACTTTTCTGAAATCAAATACAACAGAAAACATGAACTGACTCTATGGCATCTTGTCAATAGGTTAGTCCCAGAAAATCGATAAAAATGGCATAAAGTGTATAGGAAACATGTAGCATATAGTATGAAAACAACATGGAGCATCAGAAATTATGGATACGTTTATGACGCATCAACATCCCCAAGCTTAGTTCCTACTCGCCCTCGAGTAGGTAAAGAATAATAATAATAATAAAATTCTGAGGTGACATGCTACCAACATAAACTTGATCATCATAGTAATGTAAAGCATGTAAACTAGTATCAAACGAATAAGGGTTGTGGTTTATATTTGATATCAAATAGAATAATGTATAAACCATTAGGAAGAACAAAGTAAAACTTTTCAATGAATCAATACTAAAAGACAATAAAGCATGCAAGGTTTATTAAAGATGATTTAAGCTTCAAGAACAAAAATATAATCATCTAAGACATCAAACTCTCACAACAACTCCTGTTAGGATCAAGTAAAGCGACAAATGGACGTAGGAAAATCATTAAGATATTTGTGCACTCAAAACAAGCAAGAGTTCTGTATTGGTCCCTAGCACCAGTATGTTATGGCTAGAAGAACATTATGGAGGGTTTATATGGTCAATGGAACAAAGTCTCACACAACTGAAAGTGATCATTAGACAAGAGGAAGTCTTATAATCGAAGTTATGCAAGGAGTAGTAATTGCCACACAACGGATGCACATAGATCGATAAGTGTATGAAAGCTCTCCAATGGAACTAGTGCGGGGTGCATCCAACTTGCTTGCTCATGAAGACTTAGAGCACTTTTGAGGAGGCTCATCATTGGAATATACAATCCAACTTCTATAACGTAAAGTTCCCCACATAGTTATGCAAGTCATAATATGAAAACTCTCTCCAAACTAAAGTAATGATGCTAACCAAGCACAAGTGTGGAATAAATGATAGTAGTGTTGCCCCTCTCTCTTTGGCCCTTTTTTTTGGGGCTTTTCTCTTTTTTTAATATATAACCTCACTGGTAGGGGCAACACTCTATTTTACAATGAATCATCACACTTTTAGTACTTATAACTCCTACTGAAATATCGCTGATGTATATAAAACTAAATGCTCCTGCCAGTGTAGCAATATGCAAAATAACAATGAAGCATGACATCAAGTAACATAATGAAGATGGATGTTGTATGGCAATATATATCGGAATGGCTATGGAAATGGCATGGTAGGTGTGGTGGTTGTTTTGAGGAAGAATTTTTTTGGCTTATGTGTAGAAGAACAATGTTCTCCCACGTGGTTTGGATGCACCGGTGAAGTTTGCACTAACTCTCAATGTGAGAATGAGCAATGCGCAGTACCGAAGAGGCTAGCAAATATGGATGGTGGGAGTACCAGAAAACCGCAACATAGAACTCACAACTTAAAAGATTACAACTAAAATCATGATCTTACAAGGCATAATGAAAATCACTTCAAGAGGGTCCATGACAGTGACAAGTCACTGTTAGATACCCCGACCATAGCGCGTAATAAAAAGCATGTCGGATACATACCGATTAGGGATATATCCGGCATTGTCCTAAAGAGCCGGATTACCAGGGTGGCATGTTGGTAATGGATCACAGTCCATTAGGCGGCCCAGTAAGCTGACGCGCCGAAACCGCATTCTAGAAGAACCCGGACCACGACCCAAAGTGGTGTGGCTTGGAGTAGAAGACAGATTCCTTACTTTCCAAGTTAGATACTTTCCGTAGTCTTCTAGGTTTCCTTTCTGTAAGCCCTAACCCGGCTATCTATATAAAGTCGGACGGGAGAGAAGAAAGACAAGAGAGAATTAGCTAGAAGCCAACTCGCCGAGAAGTTGATCCTCGTCGAGTTAGCGAAACCCAACTCACATTGTACTTTGTATACTTGAGGCTTCATCCCTGATTTAGTGAGATTGCAGGAGTAGGAACACCGCCTAGTTGCGTCGTACCGAACTGGGTAAAATTGGTGTTCCTGGTTGTCGTATTATCACGCCCCCCACGTCTCTACCGGTAGTCTCATGGTACCATCGTCTATGAACTCTACTACGATGTCTCGACAGTTGGCGCCCACCGTGGGGCTGGCGACGTCAGGCGTTATGTTTCGATTGGAGATACTCAGCGGAATCATCATTACCATAACTGTCAAAAGCTTGGAATTCGACGACGACGTCGGGCGCTTCCTCGACAACGGTTCGTACATGCCAGCACGGAATCAACTAGTAAGTGCCTGCGTTTTACCGATTGGATATGCAAACATATTTATTGGATTAACTACATAGGTAATGGAATTCTGTGGTGGAAGAAAATTTATCCCACCCGCCCTATACCCAGTTGAAGAAAACTATGTTACCGGATTCTGCTCAGATCGCCAATACCCTGCTGAAATTGCTGCCTCTTCGGAGATGTCCGCAATCAGATCTCACTTTATTGGCATGGTGCAGTCCGAGGTCGCTGAAAACACAGATGAAAGCAATCCCATGGAAGAGGCAGACGAAAATAATCCCACGGTACAAGTGGAAGATCCGACACCGTCAATGAGACGATGAACTCGGAAGCCGACTCTGTGTTAGCTGTCTTGGAGGCAAGATTAGAGTCGGAACCCGGATCTGAAGACATAGATTCCGAAGATGAAGAGGAAGATTCTTTTGAGAGAAAGGTCAAATCTACGCAGGGGAATTTCCATGAAGTTCTTATGGCAAAACCGGCTGAAAACACGGATGTCGAAGATTATGAAGATCCCAAAGCACCTCCGCCAGATAAGGAAAGAGAGGATGGTGAAACCAGTCCAATTTACCCCCGATGTCAAAGAATTGACAGAGGATGAACCTGGTAAAAAACCTCCCTCTTCCAAAAAGAAAAAGAAGACTGCCAAGAAACTCCAGTATAAACTCCAGAAGAAAAAGTTGGCAGATATTGCTAACCAAAACCTGGAAGTAGGAGGAGGAAGCAAAGTCACACCTGCGGAGAAGAAAAAGAAGGAAATCCTTGTCCCACAAATGTCGGAACATGACGAAATTGATCTAATTCAAACTCCAGTGGGACGTGACGAACCCCCTGAAGTGCTGGAAGCCGGAAGACAAGCTCTACAGCGGCAACAACAACATCTATTCAGAACTCGGGAAAACATCTTCAAAACCCAGGCTAGCATTAAGTTGCAGCAGGAAGAAATTGAGGAATTTGAAAGAAGGAATAGATTTGGCATAAAACCTACACGGTTACCCGGAATTGCAAAGCCGGATGTGCTGCCATAAAAAGAACGGTTCCAAAACCCTTCTTGGCAAAGACAGGTAAATGACACCAATGCCAAGGGCGAACGCATATACAAAACCGCAGCCGAAAATGCGGAGGCCGCGTTCGCCATCCTTAACGATGATCTGTACTCCAACGACAAAAGGCTTCAAGGGGTGTACGCTTTCTTAGAAAAAGCATTGCAAGAGCAACAACGAGGGAAGGCAAGATCAGGGAAGTTGCATGACGACTCGGCCCTATGCAAAACTGCCACATGCGCCGCTGGAGCACCTGGACCGGGCGAACCTGGAGATTCAGACAATTCTAAGGAAACAAAAGGAGATCCAGGAAAGGACAAGAAAATCCCAGATCATAAGGATGCAACATCCAGGATAGGATCCCATTTGCCGAAAGGTGGAAATAATCCCCGTGATCGGGAGGAACAAAATCGGAACGACGGAAAAATGATGCCACCTCTGAGACGCCTAGCTGAAAAGGCTGGAAGATATGACACTCCTCAAAGGCGTGAGAGATCCCGTACTCCTCTTAGGAACAAAGAAAGGCCAAGGAGTAGAACTCCACCTTATTCCAAATGACATGATAACGGACGAAATAAGGATAATCCCGGAAGAGCGTACTCGCGCAACAATGGTCCAGAAAGGAGCAGATCCCCTTCTATCCATTCAGCCGGCAGATATTCCGCTCACGTCGATAAGGCGGAAAGAGATGATCTATACTTTGAACCTAAGAGTTTCACTGACATGATCCGAAGAATAACTCTACATTCCGGCTTCGCCAAAGTTGGTTTAACCTACCAAAAGTATACCGGAAGTACGAACCCGGATACAAGGCTTTCGGACTATTATACTGCCGTCCAGATTAACAAAAGGACAAATGTAGAGGCGATAAAATTCCTCCCCTAATGTTGCTGGATGGAACCAGAGATTGGACCAACGGGCTTCCGTCAAGAACCGTGGATTGCTAGGATGATATGGCTAGAGTATTCACTCAGCATTTTCGGGGTACATACAAACGCCCTAAGAGCATCAACCAGCTAGATCGCTGCGTCCAGTTTGAAGATGAGTCGTATGCCGACTTTATTTCAAGATGGACAACAATGAAAAATAGTTGTTCTGGAGTACCTAATGTGCAAGCAATGCATGATTTCATCAACGGCTTAAAACCCGGTCCTGTACTGTTCATGGTTGGTTCAGAGGAGCACAAACATCTCGGGTCTATGCTTACCACCGCCAATGAGCATGCAACGGCCAAAGACGACATCAGAGCGAGAGGTGGAAATATTGATGCTTTGGCTCAGGCCAAAAAGACGCCTCGTTCTGAGAAAAAAAAAGGTACTCCAGAAGCACAGCCAAATCCCAAAGAAGTTAACTTACCTTTCGAAAGGATAATGGCAGCAGATGGAAGGGAAGAAACACAGAACCTATCTCCTACTCAAAGGAAGAGTGGGAAAAGATTAAGTCGGAAAACTGTGTCCATCATTCGCAATTTGGGAAACCTACCCATACCAATGCGCAATGTCGGCTTAATAAGCACATGAAAGGCATTGCAGGATCCGGGAACAAAGGGAAGAATTCCAAAAGGAAGTTCTCCAAGCAAAAGCCAGAAGATGAGAAGGAAGAAAGTGAATCGGACACTGATGAAAAAATCCAGGAACAACAGCGGAAAGGTGAGCCAAAATTCCCGAGAATTGAATAGGCGAAAAGAACACTTCGAGAAATCAACGCGGTTGTGCCACCTACACCCAAATTCTTGAAGTATTCAAATACGCCAATAACCTGGGATCAGTCTGATCATCCCAGAAACATCCCAAAACCAGACACACAAGCTCTAATCGTAAGACCTATTGTTCAAAATACTAGGCTGTAAAGAGTGCTGATGGATGGAGGATCTAGGATCAACATTACGTACCTAGATACACTGAAGCATGTGCGCATCTCCGAGACCCAGCTCAATCACAGCAACCTACGTTTACATGGCACCGTTTCAGTCAGACAAGCACATTCTCTAGGAGAAATTTCCCTAGATGTAACCTTTAGAGAAAAAGAACACTTCTGACAGGAAAAGATCTCATTCGAGGTGGTGTCGTTCGAAAGTGTATACCATGCAATACTCGGACGCACAGCTTTCGCCAAATTCATGGCAAGATCATGTTATATCTATAACAAGTTAAAGATGCCAGGGCCAAAAGGAGGAGTAATCACCATATGTGGAGACTTCAAATTGGCAAACGAGCTGAAAAAATGAAACACCCTTTGCGCCGAACAGATGATAGCAAAAGAGGAATTGAAAGAGCTGGCAAAGGAAGTATTGCCGACAGAAATGCCGGCAGGAAAAGAAAGCCGGAAGCCGACATATAGCTTCAAAGCATCAGAGAATACAAGACAGGTTATCCTAGATCCCAAATATCCAACAAAGTTCGTCATAGTGGGAACTGGGATGACGGACAATTAGGAAAGCTCGCTCGTCAAGTTCCTCCGTGAGAACTGGGATACCCAGGGAACTTGCTGAGCATCAATTAAAGGTGATTCCAGGATCAAAACCCGTCAAGCAAGGTCTCCGTCGATTTGATGGAAGAAGACGAAGGGTTATTGGCAAGGAAATTATCCGGCTTCTAGCAACCGATTTTATGCGGGAAGTAGTACATACTGATTGGTCTGCGAACCCGATATTAGTCCCGAAGAAGAATAGTACTATTTTTAGGATGTGTAAAAATTACACGGGATCGAACAAATTGTGTCCGAAAGATAGGTTCACGTTACCGCGGATCGATCAAATAATATATGCCACTGTTGGCTCTGAGCTTTTATGCTTTTTGGATGCTTATTCCGGGTACCATCAAATACACATGAAAAAAGAAGATCAAATCAAAAACTCTTTCATAACACCCTACGGAACATACTATTACATAACCATGCCTTTTAGCTTGAAGAACGTGGGTGCAACATACCAGTGTTGCATGCAACGTTGTTTGCATAGTCAGATTGGCAAAAACATGCACGTTTACGTGGATGATATTGCCGTCGTTTCCAAGGAAAAGGATACACTCCTTGAAGATCTTCGAGAAACTTTCGAAAATTTGCACACTTATAAAATGAAGTTGAATCCATTAAAGTGCGTATTCGGGGTTCCCTCACGAAAACTTATGGGTTTTATCGTTTCTCATAGAGGAATATAAGTAAACCCGGAAAAGATCAAGGCAATATTGAATATCACAAAGCCTGCGTGCTTAAAAGATGTCCAAAGATGGACGGGTTCTGCAGCCGCGGTCAGCAGGTTTATAAGCCGGCTAGGAGACAAAGTTGTGCCATTATACAAACTCTGAAAGAAATCCGACAAATTATAATGGACAGAAGAAGCGGACAAAGCATTAACCCAGCTAAAGGAAACCTTGATGAAAGCTCCTATTTTGGCATCCCCAAAAGACGAAGAAACCATGTTAGTGTATCTTACAGCGACAAACAGGGTTATTAGTGCAGTGATAATTGTGGAAAGGCGAAAAGATGTACAAAGCATACCAGATCAATACCTGGTGTATTATGTCAGCGAAGTATTCTCCGAGTCAAAGTGAAGGTATCCACATTATCAAAAGCTGGTATTTGGCGTGTTTTTCGCATCTCGAAAACTTCGCCATTATTTCCAAGGACATTCCATTACACTGGTAAGCAAAGGACCACTAGGGGATATCATAAACAATGCGAACGCAACAGGCCGAGTAGCAAATTGGGGCATTGAGTACCAACCCCGAACGTCAATTAAATCCCAGGTGTTGGCAAATTTTGTCGTTGATTGGACAGAAGCAATGGAAAACACACTAATGCCGGAATCGGAGTATTGGATCATGCACTTTGACGGATCCAAGATGAAAGAAGGCGCTGGAGCTGGTGTAGTGCTTAAATCTCCAAAAGGTGACATTATGGAGTATGTATTACAAATACACTTCAATGCCAGTAACAACGTGGCAGAATACGAGGCTTTGCTTCATGGCTTGCATATTGCAAAATAAATAGGTGTCAAGCGTATACTTTGTTATGGTGACTCGGATTTGGTACATCATCCGCTAAACCAAACATGGGATGCCAAAAGCCCCATCATGGCCGAATATCGAAGAACGGTTGATGAATTCGCCATTTCCTTCCTGGGATTTGAAGTACTTCATATCAAAAGGGAAGAAAATTGGAACGCGGATGCATTAGCCCGCATGGGCTCGGAAAGAGTGAAAAACCTACCACCTGGTGTGTTTGTCCAACACTTGCTTAAACCATCAATTAAAGGTGGAGATGTTGATTATCCTCTTGTTTCTGAGTCAGTTGAAGTTCTTCTCGTTAACCCGGATTGGACAATTCCATACTTAAATTTCTTAGTTGATCAGAAGTTCCTGAATGGAGCATACGGGGTCTTGCTAAGGCAGATACAACGCCGATGCAAAGGATACACGGTAATTAATGGTTGCCTGTATAAACGCAGCACTATCGGAATTTTTCAGTGATGTATTTCGCTAGAGGAAGGCCGAGAAATCTTGCAAGAAATCCACGCAGGAGATTGCGGACATCATGCACAATCAAAAAACATAGTCAAAAAAGCATTTCGTGCAGGGTTTTTCTGGTTGACAGCCAAGACAGACGCGGAACACATAGTAAGCACATGTGCCGGATGTCAGTATTACGCCAAGCAGACAAATATGCTAGCTCAAGCACTCAAAACTATCCCTATAACATGGACATTTGCGGTCTGGGGGCTAGATATGATGGGACCATTCAAAACTCAAAGAGGCAGATTACACATCTACTCGTTGCAGTAGATAAGTATACCAAGTGGGTGGAGGCGAAACCCATCAAAAAACTTGACGGTGTGACTGCCAGAAATTTCATCATTGACGTAGTCATGAGATACGGCGTTCCACACAACATAATCACTGGCAAAGGGACAAATTTTTCTATTGGAGAGTTGGCAAAATATTGCCGACAAACGGGAATACGCCTAGATCTTGCATCTGTGGCACACCCACAATCCAATGGGCAGGTTGAAAGAATGAATAGCTCAATCCTGCAGGGAATACGCCCAAGACTCGAATCTCCTCTTCATAGAGCAGCTGGAGCATGGGTAGAAGAATTGTCTTTCGTGCTTTGGAGTATTCGAATGACGCCAAATAGATCAACATGGCGACACCGTTTTCCTGGTTTATGGCGCAGAAGCAGTGCTTCCAACGGACATGCTCCATGCTGGCCCAAGAGTGCAGGCTTACAAAGACTCGGATGCCGAAAACGCATGACATGATGCCGTCGATCTTTTAGGAGAAGAACGAGAGCTTGTGCTTCAAAGATCCGCTATTTATCAGCAAGGATTATGACGATACCATAGTCGGAAAATCAGACACCATTCTTTCAAAGAAGGTGACTTAGTGCTAAGATTGGTGCAAGAAAGGAATAAAAAATTAGCCCCAGTCTCGGAAGGACCATTTGTCATTAGCAAGGCTATGAAAAATGGATCATACTATCTTTTAGATATTCGGGATACGAATGATGATCCTAAAAGACCAAATCAAAAAAGAAAGAGAAAGATAGATGTCGAACTAGGAGAGGCAAAGAGACCCTCGAGCATCAAGCAGTTACGTCCTTTCTACACTAAGTTCAATTTCTATGTAAACATATTTGAGATCATGAAATAAAGTTGTCAGAATTCATGCATTACTGTTTTTATCTGTTTATTTTCATACAAATCATAAGTCCGTCTTATCTATTTCCCAATGATCTTTCAAAATGCTCAACGTTAACCCGAATTGTGCATGCATGCTCGGAGTTATAAAACTGAATGCTTTGCAGCCTAAGGAGGCTTAAGGAAACCTAGATTGTGCCTGCGTACCTGAGTTTCATACATTTTCAAAATTCCTTACTTTTTAATAAGTTTTATCTGATTGTTTATGTAAGGTCTCCCAGAACCACTGTTCAAGGACACCTCCGATATGCATACATTCACGATCCCAGATCACACCAGTCGTGAACAACATATCAAGTTGGTACACATATACAATATCCATTACACGGTTACACAAAACACTTACAAAAGAGACATGGTCACATGACCAAGTCCACACAACTGCCACGTAGGGCAAACACACAACACACACAACAGAAGACTAAACACACAAACGTAGTAGAGCCCAAGTCACGCCTTAACCTACAGGCCGTTGTCGAATCTGCATCTCAACAAGTCCCTCGGGTGAACCCATAGGGTTTCGATTAGGAGAACCTGTGGGCGCTGGTGACAATTGTCGGCTAAACAGGGGGCTCGATTTACCCAGGTTCGGGGCCCTCGTAGAGGTAAAACCCTTACTCATGCTTCTGACGATCTGTATTCACGAGTGGATCAGTTACAATGGGGGGTTGCTCAAGTCGAGAGTATGATCTCGATCTCAAGGCTTTGGTGGTGCGATATTGCTTGTCCTCTCCTGGTGGTTCTTTTGGCCTTATATAGGTGGTCAGGTCCCAAACCGTACCCGGGGAGGACTCAAACCCTAACCTAAAGTCGGTTACAAGTTTCCTAACTTGACCCGCAAGGCCTTGCGGGTGGGCTTCAGCTGGGCCTTCTAGAATAGCATATGGTATCTCCTCTTAGGCTTAGATCTTGGGCCTTGGACCGGGTATCCTTACTCGATAGGTCCAGGGTTCATCCCTTCGTCAGTAGCCCCCGAGCGTTTACTCGATTGATATTTTCTTGTCGGGTAGACGCTCAAAGTCTTGTCTTGAATTCCTTCGGCTGATTGTTTCAATCGGTTTCCGTCTGGAGGGCGTGTACCCTGTGTGACGAGTCCTTATGCACGAGTATCGGGTGAGTAAAGTGCCTGTATTTTTTGGCTGTTTTCGCAGAAGGGTATGGCTCAGTAGCTTGGCTCTCCCGAAAGCTCAGGGCCAATTAATTGTATATGGGGCAAAAACAGTTCCGGCCTACACAGATTCGAGACCTCCGAATCGAACCCGATGAGGTGATCATTGCGACTGGGCCGTAGAGGTCTTATCGAGTCGAATTTAACCTATGCGGGTACCCGGCGCGTTGATGGCTAGGTTGAGACTCCAAATGCAGAGTGTGTAGCTAGTGGCAAGCCTTCTTCCCCACGAGGGTGACTCGAGGGTTTATATCGAACTCTTGGGGAGCCAGTATTTCAGCAGTTGTCTTCCAAGCTTCCTCTAGGATCCTGCAAACAAGTAGAGAATTTTGTGCCCTCAACCTCACCAAGTGGTTGTCAAGCACAAGGTGTGAGACTTCTAAATTGCAATGCAAAACTGAAAGTAAATGTGCAATAATTAAATCTACTACTAAATGCAAATGAGAAAATAAATATGCAATAGATTGTTTTTGTATTTTTGTGATGCAAGTGGTGATGGAGATAATGTAAATTCGAATTGGAGATGCAAGTAAAGTAAATTGCAGCAAAGTAACTAGAGTGTTTTCTTATATTTAAAATAGTACTGGGGTTCATGGTTTCACACTTGCATTCTCTCAAATAAAGTGGTAGACGGTGGACATAAAGAATTACATGTGAGATTACAATAGCATGTTTAACATGGAGTACTTTCATATGGGCATCACGTCCTAGCATAGAGATCTCTACGGTCATATTGATCCCTCTTATACTCCACCAAGATGCGAAATAAATCATAACACCTCGATAATTAAGGAAAAACCAGAGTATAGCTTTAAGCAATGTGACATGAAGTTGAAGTAAGAACTTGCTAGATCTAATCATGGAGATTGATTAGTGTCACTTCAAATCCCCGGTAACAAGGTACTCCTTTTTATCCCTAGTGAGGTAACTAAGAAAGGTTTAACAAAACCTTAGTGGATCGCTGAACTTATGTCACTTTCACAGCACTAGCCACCCCCCGTTACTCCAACTAATGCACCCATCACCCCACACACGCTCTCAAGAACTAGATTGATCAAAGCTAGCAAATAAGAACGGGGTACATAAGATACATCTACTCAAATAACTCAAGAGAAACAATTGCAATATCAGATTCAATAACTCATAGAAAAGATCCACCACATAGGAATTACAACGGTGCCCGTAATCATGTGAGGCAGCTCATACGGATCTAATTAGTGAAGCACATAGAGAGAGAGATACAAGTGCTACTTCCACAAACCCATAGCCCTGGGGTGGACTACTCCCTCTTCATGGAGATGTCGATGGAGATGATGTTGGAGGGGTAGGAGATCACACCGGCGGTGCCCCGCCGGAGTTTTCCCCCTCCAATCTGGAACTTCTGGTCTCTGTTTCGGTGTTTTGGTGTTTCGGCGGCGCTCTTCTCCGTAAGGGTACGGGGGACCCTTTTTATAGTCGGTTTTAGGTCAAGACGGAGTCGGTAAGTCGAAGATGGAAGGAATTGGGGCCACATGGGCCAAAAGGGGGCCTCTCACGCGGCCAAGGAATCTGGCCGCGTGGAGGGTCCTCTTTTGGGCCTCCTTGCCCAATTCTCGTGGATCCTTCGCCCGCAAGTCTTCTCCTTACAAGAAAATGACCCCCGCAGATTTTCAGGTGATTTCGCGGAAGTTTGCCCCCTGAAACGTCAAAAATATAGAAAACGGGGTTTCTGACAGGCAGGGTTAATTCCATAAAAGTTGGGGGACTTTGTAATTTAACCCCAAAATACTATAAAACATTGAATTATACCCTTATATGATGCAATATGTAATAGAGAACCATGTGAAAATATGCAAAATTCATCTATGCATTTTACATGCGTCACGCGTCCGCTAGGATTTTTCTTCGTGTTGTTGACACGGAAATTTACCGGAGGACGCAGCTTGAGTGCGATTCCAGGCCCTCAAGAGAGATCTTTTGGTTCTTACCTTCATATTTGAAAGAATACAACATCCGGATGTACCTAGTCGGCCGAACGATCCAGGGAGGGGATGTGAGTACATCGTATGATTGAGTGACAGGAGCTGCGCACTCGCGAGTTTTGTCTTGAGATATTTCGAATGAAGAAATCTCCCTTGTTTTTATGCACAAGGATTTTTGTTTTTGTTGTTTTCTGTCCATAAGAAAGAATTTTTCGTGTCTGGAAACCTTGTTATGCCCATACGAAAGAAAATTTCGTGTCTGGGGTTTTTATGCGAAAGAGTTTTCGCGTTTTGATATGCCCATACGAAGCAAGTTTAGTGTCTGGGATCCTACCCAAAGGATTTTTCGGTTTTGATGAGATGCACAATGACGTCATTGCGCACTTTGTTAGTCCTGACTTCTCCCGATGGGACGTGACAAAGTGAGAACAGAGTATGCTGTTTTTCCGCGAGCCGCGCGCAGTAAATGCGCACGATCTGTTGTTAAGATCGTGGCACGAAACAACTTTTACCGCCTCCTCGTTTCGGCTTCACACATGGCAGCCGCGATGGGTGCCACGTTGCTCGATGAACGGCCCAGATCGAGTGGCCCCGTATATATATACTGTCCTTAGGCGGAAAGTAAAAACCTCCCGGTCATTTGCTTCCTTGCCTTTCTTCTTCCTCGCACTCATCTTCTCCTCTACAAGCTCGCACCAGTTCCCATGGCGGGAGGAAGGAAACGCAGCGCTGCTGTTTCATCCTCGAAGGCACCTGAAGATGCTCCCGTGCCACCCGCCCCGCGCTCAGGCGACTGGCGCTCCGCCAATACGACGAATAAGAGCATCAAGGAGATGCAGAGGCAGGGGCTGCTGCCCCCCGAAACCGAGAGGCGAGTTCGCCTCGGCAAGAAAGAAGAGGTACCAAACCCTCACGCCAACGAGCGCGTGGTCTTCGCGGATCATGTTTCTCGCGGGCTTTCGTTTCCCCTTCATCCCTTTCTCGTTGGCTTGCTGTATGTCTACGGCATACAGCTCCACGATTTGCCTCCAAATGCAGTGCATCACATCTCGTGCTTCATTGTACTTTGTGAGTGCTTCCTGGGCATCCGCCCGCACTGGGGCCTTTGGAAAGCCCTATTCAAAGTGCGGATCTTCCGCGAGAAATCGCGGGTAGAGACTGAGCTTGGAGAGACGCTCCGCACTGGCGGCTTCGGGATCCAGGCAAAGTCGGATAGCTCCTACTTCGAGATGCACTTCATCGACTCCGCGCAAGGGTGGAGGAGGAAATGGTTCTACGTCGTCGACAACAGCGCGGGTGGATCTCATGAATTCCACCCGTTCGCTGTCTTGAAGAGGCGGAAATCCTAGGCGCACAAGCTCTCTATTGAGGAAAGTCGAGTCATCGCCCCGCTACTCGCCAAGGTAGCAACCCTCCGCGACCAAACTGCAGGAGTTGCGCTGAACGGCCTGCATCTGGCGAGTGTGTTCCTCAAGCGCAGGATCCAACCCCTCCAGGAGAGGCCCTCGGCCATGTGGGAGTACCAGGGCAATGAAGACCCCAGCCGTGTGAGCCGAGAAGAACTCTCGAATGCTGAATTCGAGAAGAAAATCGCGGCCATCACCAGGCTGAAGGTGGGCGAGTCCTTCCGCCTCTGCCCTATCGCAGCATTTGACGCTTCAAGGCTTGCTCCTTCTGGTGTAAGTTTTTATTTTCTTCCTTGCTTCATCTTCTTTCGCTATTCAAGAGTTTGTCGACTAAGTTTTTTCTTCTCTCTATCTTCTTATTTTCCTTCTATAGAGTTTGGGGGTAGCAGACTGCTACCCGCCAACTTGCGCTGAAGAGGCCTCGGACTTGCTGGCGAGCAACCTGGAGGTCCCTCTTGACACTAGCGTTGCCGAGGCCGACTCGAGTTCCGAGCATGGTTCTTCAGATGACTTGGAAGAGTCGGGTAGCGACCTCCACCACCGCAAGCGCCGCAGGGCGGGGGATGATGAAGCTACCTCCAAAGATAATTCTTTGGGTGGAGGATCTGAGAAGGCAGTCGAGCCTCTCACCGTGACTCCCTTTAACATACTTTCTCCTCGCACCACCAAGTCGAGGATCCCTACAACCTGGAATACTGACATGCTGGATGACAACGACGACGAGTGAGTTTTTCTATTATGTCTTCCTGTAGTCGAAAGTTTCTTCTCGCCCTTCCTTATGCTTCTGTTTTTTTATGACAGGCTTCAATCCATCAGCCCTGGCCAGTTTGCTTCCTCTGTCCCTTCCGCGAGGAAAAAGTATGCTGCGGCGGGCGAAACTCCAATTGCTAGGGCTGTCCAGAGTTCTCCGAGCCCAGCTCCGACAGCTGCGGCTACGGATTATACGTTGCCTGGCTTTGCGGGTGGAGCCTCGGCTTCGAAAGAAGCGTCGGGTAGCTCAGCCGACCCTCTGCGCACCGCCCAAGGCCAGGTAAACCTTGTTATTCTTTATTTTGCTTATTTATGATTTTTTATCGGGTGCACGACAGTGCTCCCGATGGGAGTAGCCCCCGAGGCTGTAGTCAATCGATTGCGATCGGCTTCACGCTCAATATTCGAGCTTTTCTCTTTTCTTGACTTTATCGGGTGCACGGCAGTGCTCCCGATGGGAGTAGCCCCCGAGGCTATACTCGACTGTTTGCAGTCGTGAATAGGCTCAATTTCTTTCTTCTTTCTCTGACTTCTTTGTTTCCTGTTTTGCAGTCTCTTCTTGACTCTCTCGCAGCCATTGGGTCGGTGCGTACTTTTGGCTGAGGCAGATTGCGTATCCCTTCGGTGGATCGTGATCGACTCGTCTCGGATGGCCAAGCTCTCCAAGGTAAATTTATCTGTTCCTTCTACCTATTCTTTCTGATCATGCGAATTCCCCTAGGCTGAAGTTTGTTGCTGTGTAGCTCAAGTTGACCTCCTAAAGGCCGAGAAGACTGATGCTATCACTCGGGTGAAAACCCTTGAGGCCGAGTTGGAGGCTGCTCGAAAGGAACTTGAATCCTCTCGCAAGCAGTCGACTGACTTCGAGGGAAAACTCGCTGAGGCCCAGGACGCTCTGAAGCAACTGGAGGAGGCTGGCACCAAACATGACAATGATCTTGTTGGCTTCATTCGCCCTCTGGCTCAGAAATTCGCTGGTAAGTCGTACTTCAATTCCCGTTGCGCTGCGATTAGATTGGTCGTCTTTTTGAGTTTAATGACGCTTTTTTGCAGATATCCTTGGCATTGCGTTGGAGCTGCCCGAGGTTCAGCGAGTGGACGCCCTGACGGATTCCTGCGCCCAGCTCCACAAACATGCGAGTGGGATCTGCTCCCTCGTTGGCGATGCCATTCGAGTGCTGAGGCAATTCCACGAGCGTCTTCTCGTGGATGTTGTGGTTCCGCCCACGCTCGATGGTCTTCTGAAGGTTTTCCTGGAGGATGATCTCCTTCAGGCTTACTCGGTTGCCCAGTCTGAGTGCGGAGCGAAGATTGCCATCCAGTTTGCGTTGGCGCATGGAATCGCAGGTCTGGACGAGGCGTACTCAAGTCTTCCCGTCGATGCTACCACAGGCAGAAAGGTAGCGCTTCGTCCCTCCGGCGATCCGGCTGAAGTCCTTGCTCAGAAGCTATCCGACTTGATTGCTCGCGCTAGTCGCAAGGGGCAACCTGTCGCGAGTGGAAGCACCTCTGCGGTTCCATAGGATAGACTTTATTTAGTTTGCTCTTATGATGTAATGAGCCTTGGGATGTATTCCCGTATTCTGCCTTTAATCGAAGTGTTCTTTGATATCTGAGATGTGATTTTTTGCGACTGATCGTTATGTGCTCCTCCCGATGGGAGTAGCCCCCGAGCACCTGTTTAATAAGCGGTTTGTATCTCGAGTGGGGTGTCTTGAAGTGTTCCTTAACTTTTCTTATCTCCTTCCAGGTAATAGGTGCTGGCGCGGAGTCCTCGAGTGGATCTGCTGTACAATTGGATCCTCTTGTTGCCGCTGCTAGTACCTTTGCTTCTCTCTGTGATCGCGTCAAGGATGGCGAACGCAAGTTGAAAGCTTTGCGTGGAGTGCCTGATGTAGCCAAGTCGAAGCAGAAATTGGCGGCCGAACGTGAGCAGTTTGTGATGGAAGAGTTGGCAGCTGTTGCCAAAGATATGCTTTGTAAGCACGTGAGCCCCCTATCACTTTGTTTGATTGCTTCCTTTTTCTTCTTTAACTCTCTGTAGCTTTCTTTGTAGTTGTTGAGCCTGACGGTCTATGTGAGGCGCATTGGGTAGATAACCATATTGCGCATGAAGCCGGTAGCTCAAAACCACGTGCAAATAACTTCTGGTCCGACCGCAGTCGAGGCTTCGTTCTGGCTACTTTGAAGTATCGTGTGGGCCAGGCGAAGATACTCGTTGATTCCTGTCACGAGGATCTGGTAGCTATGAACCGCGCTTTCTATCCGCTGGAGAGAGGTCCAGAAGACTTGAGCCAGCTACTAAGAAATTTCGGTCGAGTAGGTGAAATTCGCGAGCGCGTCCGTCAACAGCTGGTCTGCGGGTCCATAGTAGCACTTGCTTTTGTCGGATTATGGCATCCTGAGGTCAATTTTAACTCTGTGGCTATGCTCCCCAATGCTCCAATCGATATGACCTCTCATTATACAGTCGTTCGTCCTGCCGCAGAGGAGATTATTCGACTGACTTCTGAGGAGGTTAATCGAGTGTTAGCCGAGGAAACTGCTCATCGCCATATGTAATTGTAGGATGTATGTATCCTGTTGTTTTGTATAGTTCTCTCGAAACTTTATAAGGTGTCAACCTTGTCTATACCTTTGTACTTGTAAATTTTCTTATGATGCTAAGTTGGGCGTAGCCCCCGTGTGTTTGGGGTGTATACCTGTTGTTTAGCGTGTAAAGATCAAGAACATGAGTAGCTATGGTTGAGAAACCATGTATTTTATTAATATGACTGAGAAGCCATGTATTTTCTTTGAACTACAAGATGGCTAGTATAGCCTTATTTTTGCGAATGAGATAATCCTAAGGATAGAATTTGCGGAGGTGCGCAACGTTCCACGGATTGGAGTAGATGCCACCAGTCTTCGGGTTCTTCAATCGATAGGCGCCACTCGGGATAACTTCGTGTATTATGAAGGGTCCTTCCCACGGTGGACCGAGCTTGTGTCCTTCCTTCTGCTTGAGCCGCAGCACCAAATCTCCTACCACGAAAGCTCTATGGCGTATACGGCGACTGTGGTAGTTGCGCAGCGATTGTTGATATACCGCGGACCTTGCGAGTGCAATGTCGCGTATTTCATCGAGTGCATCCACATCTTCCGCGAGTGCCTTGTTAGAGGTTTCTTCGCTGTAAGCGACGACTCGTGGGGCGCTGAAATTGACATCTTCGGGAAGGACTGCTTCAGCTCCTTATACCATGAAAAATGGTGTGTAGTTTGTTGATCGATTCGGGGTTGTGCGGAGGCTCCATAGTACGGAGGGTAACTCCTCTACCCAATGCCCTGCCGCTGGGTGCAGACGATCGAGTAGCCGTTTCTTTATTCCAGCTGAGACCAATTCATTGGATCGCTCGACCTGACCGTTGGTTTGTGGGTGATCCACTGGGCGAAGCTGAGGGTGATTCCCTTTTCCTCGCAGAACTGATGTGTTTCCTTTGCTATGAAATTGCTTCCGTTGTCGGTGATGATGTTGTGTGGTATCCCAAATCTGCACACGATGGAGTCGAGGAATTTTATGGCGCATTGAGCGCTGGCCGAGGTGACTGGCATGGCTTCGATCAACTTCGTGAATTTGTCGACTGCTATGAGCAGGTGCGTATATCCTCCGGGTGTGGACTTGTGTAATGGTCCTACCATGTCTACCCCCATTGTGCAAAGGGTCAGGCGATTGGTATCATGTGTAGTTCCGTAGCCAGGGCGTGCGGCTTGGGCGCAAATCGTTGACAAGCGTTGCACTTGTCGACTAGGTCCTTTGCGTCTCTGGCCGCTGTGAGCCAGTAGAATTCTGCTCGAAAAGCTTTGCCCACAATTGCCTTCCAGCTGTCGTGGTGTACGCAATCTTCTTGATGTATATCTCGCAGTAATTCCTTGCCGTCTTCGGTGCTATGCATCTCTGCAATATTCCCGAGATGCTCTGTTTGTATAATTCTCCGTTGAGCACCCGGAAAGTTTTGCTGCGACGTACTATCTGTCGAGCCTCGGAAATGTCTGCTGGGAGCTGTTTGTTGGACAAGTAGTCGAGATATTTCTGCGTCTAGACTGGCTCGACCAGAAAAAAACTTGTCTTGAAATACAGTGACTGAGCTCGATTATAGCAATTTGCAGGCTAACCTCTGTCTCAGATGCTGCGGGTGCTCCCGCAGTCTTTTTGACTTTTACTGAACGTTTCATCATCCTCTCGAAATATATTCCAGGCGGTATGGGTGCGTTTGTGGACCCTTGTTGGCCAGCCTATCTGCTTCTTCGTTGCTGGACCTTGCGATATGTTTCAGCTCACACCCTTTGAAGGTTCCTTCGAGTAGGTTATACATGTCCCGATAGGCGATCATGTTTTGTGCGACAGCGTCGCATTCTTTCATAGTCTGTTGTACTATGAGGTTTGAATCTCCATAAATCATCAGCCGAGTGGCTTTGCAAGCAATCGCCATCTTCATGCCATGTAGCAGGGCCTCGTATTCTGCGTCGTTGTTGGATGCTGGATCGTCGGGTGGGAAGTCCAATCTTAGGATGTACTGCAACTTGTCTCCTCTGGGAGATATGAGGACGACCCCAGCGCCAGCTCCTTCGTTCCTTTTGGACCCGTCGAAATACATGATCCAGTTACTCGTGTATTCGGGTGGACCTTGACGGGGGGATAATAACCCGGTAGGCCAACTCTAAGGCGTAACCCGGCCCAAGGAACATGGTGCGCAGTTTGGTTAAGGATAATGAAGCTTCTGGAAGGCCCAAAGTTTGTAGGCCTCGTAACCCGGATTGTGGGTTACGGTAAGGACAGTTAGGGTTATAAGCGGTGTCCGGATAGGATTCAAGCTGCGCCTTGGAGACTAGGGCCGAGGGGGTACGGGTGCTTTATAAACCGACCCCTAGGTCTAGTTTAGATAGAGATCTAAGAACCCTAGCAATATCGCCTGATATCGAGCATCTAGTGTAATCCCAGAGTTGAGTTATTATATCAAGATCGGAGACTCGGCGACTTTGTTTGCCGGCTACCAGATCGAGTTGCATCATGTTTTCCTCTGAGCTAAACCCTCTCCCAAACGCCTGTGTCGTCTTGCCCCAAGATCAGTTACCCCCGGTAACGTCTGCCGTGATTATCCCACGACAGTTGGCGCCCACCGTGGGGCCTACGTCCAAAGGTGTTTACATCACGGGAGAAGCTCGGAAGAACATGGAGAATCTTGTCGTCGGCGAGATCTACATCGACCACAAAGGAGACAAGATGGTGGACGATTCCGGCTGGGGGCCAGAATCGGATCACCTCGAGTCCGGATCTACGTTGGCGATCGGCCGGATCAACATCTTCATCGGTATGGTACGTACGCCTGATTTAAAGGGACAATATCATGTGCATACTACAGGAACTTATAGCAGGAACAAAGAGACATCAAAACAAGCGGTAAACTCGGTTTCCTCGGCTGCGCCCGGATACCTTAGATGGACGGAACAAGAAGTAACGTGGAGTAGAAGAGATCATCCGGAAAGAGTAGAGCATCCAGGAGTCTTGGCATTGGTGGTTGCTCCACAGGTTAATGGTTACGAACTCAAAAGGGTCCCGATGGACGGTGGAAGTAGCATCAACATCCTTTATTGGGAAACCTTCTTACGGATGAGTCTCAAAGAGTCCCAGTTACAGAAAAGTTCGACAGTCTTTCATAGGATCGTGCCGGGTCACTCGGCGAGCCCCGAGGGAAAAATCACCTTGGAGGTTGCTTTCGGAGAATCGACGGATAATTATCGAGTTGAGTGGCTCACGTTCGAGGTGGTCAAATTGCGCAGTCCTTATCACGCGCTGTTTGGAAGACCGGCTTATGCCAAATTCATGGCTAGGCCGTGCTATGTGTATTTGCAGTTAAAGATCCCGGGTCCTAAACGGACCATCACCATACATGGGAACCGGGATATAGCGGCTGAGTGTGATGAAGGAGATTCAGTTATGGCCGAGCAAGCATGCAGAAAGGAAGAACTCGAATATTACCGGTCTCAAGTAAATCCGGATGATAGAACAGCCTTGAAAAAGCCGAATACTGAGGATGAGAGAGCAAAATTCAAGGCAGCACAAGACACCAAGAAGATAGATTTTGTCGAAGGCGATTCCACTAAGCAATTTACCATAGGGTCTAATTTGGGAAAAGAGCAGGAGAAGGCACTTGTGGAGTTTATTCGTTCAAATGCAGACGTGTTCGCCTGGACACCTAGCGACATGCCGGGTATCCCTACAGAGCTGGCCGAGCACAGTTTACATGTAGATCCCAAGTCCAGGCCCGTGAAGCAGGGTTTGAGGAAAATGAATGAGGAAAGAAGGAAGGCTATAGGCGAAGAGATCGCTCGGCTATTGGCAGCCGGCTTTATCATGGAAGTATTTCACCCGGATTGGCTGGCAAACCCGGTTCTAGTGATGAAAAAGACCAATGAGTGGAGGATGTGCATTGATTTTACGAGTCTCAACAAACATTGCCCAAAAGATCCGTTCGCGCTACCAAGGATAGATCAGATTATAGACGCAGTAGCTGGAAGCGATCTATTATGCTTCCTGGACGCATATTCCGGGTATCATCAGATTAAGCTCAAGAGGGAGGATTGGGATAAAACATCATTCATAACCCCTTTTGGGGCCTTCTGTTATAAAACCATGACGTTTGGATTGAAGAACGCCGGTGCAACTTACCAACGGTGTATTCAAAAGTGCTTCGAGGACCAAATCGGACGCAACGTCCATGCCTATGTGGATGATGTGGTCATCAAGACCAGGAAGGCGGAGACATTTATCGATGATCTAAAGGAGACGTTCAAAAATTTGAGGAGATATCAGATGAAGCTTAACCCAACAAAGTGCGTGTTCGGAGTTCCAGCCGGGAAGTTACTCGGCTTTATCGTTTCCGAGAGAGGGATCGAGGCAAACCCGGACAAAATCAAGGCCATCCAGAGTCTGAAAAAGCCGGAAAATTTGAAGCATGTTCAAAAGCTCACGGGCTGCGTAGCAGCCTTGAGCCGATTCATATCCAGGCTCGGAGAAAAAGCAATACCCTTGTACCGGCTCTTGAGGAAATCAGATAAATTCGTATGGGATCAAGAGGCGGATGAGGCGTTTGAAGCACTAAAGAAGCAGTTATCTGAAGCACCAGTACTAGCGGCTCCGGGTCCTAAAGAACCTATGTTGCTATACGTGGCAGCTGGCCCCCGAGCCGTCAGCGCGGTAGTTGTTGTGGAGCGCAAGGAGGACGGGAAGGGTTACCCGGTTCAGAGACCGGTTTATTACGTCAGCGAGGTATTATCAGAAGCAAAGCAGCGCTATCCGCATTGGCAAAAGTTGGTGTTCGGGGTCTTTATGGCTAGCCGGAAATTGAAGCCGTATTTCCAAGAACACCCCATAACAGTGGTTAGTTCAATACCAATGTCGGATATCATCAGAAACTCGGACGCGACGGGAAGAATAGCCAAGTGGGCGATAGAGATGGGGGATTATCACATCAACTACGAACCCGGGTCAGCAATCAAATCTCAAGCTTTAATTGATTTCGTTAACGACTGGACACATACAGGCATGACTATCACGGTTCCAAATTCCGAATCATGGATCATGCACTTCGATGGATCTAAGCAATACGAGGGATCAGGAGCTGGGGTGGTACTAACATCACCCAAAGGAGATAAATTGAGTTACGTACTACAAATTCACTTTGACTGTTCCAACAACGTGGCCGAGTATGAGGCCCTATTGCACGGCTTAAGGGCAGCCAAGGAGATGAACGTCAAGAGGATACGGTGTTTCGGAGACTCGGACCTTGTGGTACAGCAGGTGTCAGGAACTTGGGATAGAAAGGACGCAACTATGGAAGCATACCGCAGGGAAGTTGATAGGGTTGCAGGATGTTTTTCCGGGTATGAGGTGGAGCATATAGACAGAAGAAAGAATGAGGCAGCCGACGCACTCGCTAGACTCGGCTCGCGCAGAGAGCCGGTTCCACCTAACGTTTTCCTGGATGAATTATGGTGACCATCAGTTAAAACCGAGTCAGAGGAGGAATTGGCAAATCAAGACCCGGATTCAGGACTTGTGGCCACTGTACGTGCTATTCCCGAATGGATAGAACCGTTTTTGGCCTACCTATCGCGAGGCGAGTTACCACAGCAGGAGGTATTAGCAAGGCAAATTTTGAGGCGAGCAAAGGGATATTCTATCATCAATGGGGAATTATATAAGAGAAGCGCAGCAGGGGTCTTTTTGCGCTGCGTAGCGCCAGAAGAAGGCCGACAGATTCTCAAGGAAATCCACGAAGGCGACTGTGGGCATCATGCGTCCACAAGATCTCTCGTGGCTAAAGCTTATCGACACGGGTTTTTCTGGCTCACGGCTCTAGCAGACGCGGAACGATTGGTAGCAAGGTGTGACGGATGTCAAAGGTACGCTCGCCAAACCCATGTGCCAGCTATGGAGTTACGGACCATCCCGTTAACTTGGCCGTTTGCTGTCTGGGGTATGGACATGGTTGGCCCATTTCATATGTCACCATGCAAGAAGACACATCTTTTGGTGGCTATTGATAAGTTTACCAAATGGGTTGAGGTTATGCCAGTTACTAATTGCGAATCAGCCACAGCAGTCAAGTTCCTGAAAAGGATTATCTACCGGTTCGGGTATCCCCACAGCATAATTACCGACAATGGAACCAACATGTCCCTTGGTGAGATGGAGAAGTTCTGTGGCAACAATGGAATCCGGCTTGATGTTGCGTCAGTGGCTCATCCGCAGGCCAATGGACAAGTGGAGAGGGCAAACCAAGAATTGCTTCGCGGATTAAAACCACGATTACGAGTCCCCTGTGTCAGGGCAGCTGGCGCATGGGTCGAAGAACTTCCTTCTGTGGTTTGGGGTATCAATACCACGCCTAATAGATCTACTCAGATGACACCCTTCTTCATGGTCTATGGCGCGGAGGCAGTACTACCGAGTGATATTATTCATGATTCACCACGAGTATCAGCATACGTCGAAGTGGAGAATGAAAAAACCCGGCAAGATGATGTGGATATGTTAGAAGAGCAAAGGGAACAAGCCCTGGAAAGATCAGCCATATATCAGCAGGATTTACGAAGGTATCATAGCCGGCACGTGAAAACCCGGGTCTTCCAGGAAGGAGACCTGGTTCTGCGCCTGGTACAGTCGAACGAAGGAAAGCACAAGTTATCACCACCCTGGGAAGGACCGTTTATCATAAGCCGGAATTTGCATAATGGGTCATATTACTTGATAGATGCAAGGGAAGAGTCGACCACGGTTAATGACACCGCTCACACCACTTCATCTATGCAAGAAAGAGACAGACCGTGGAACGTGGCTCAGCTACGTCCATACTATACTTAGCAAAAATTGTGTTGGCATATGGAATTGAACGATGTAACAGGCAGCAGGTTTTCAGACGTACTCTTTTCCTATCCAGGGTACCCTTGGGGACTGGACGGGTTTTTAATGAGGCGGCTTGCTGACCTAGATTTTTCATATCAAGTAAAGAGGTGATTATCAAGAAAAGAGATGATTATTATCAGGTTCTATACTCTCAGTATGATGCGTATATTTAGGTCATGGGGGCTGGTCGCTTGGATAGCACAGTTACAAACTCAAAGACCCGGCCATGATGCCTATGAGTTATAAGGGCCGAATACTTGCAAACGAGTACGGCTACAATCTTATAACCGGACAAAGAAGTCCAAATTTCTTGGCTACTCTTACTTAAGCTCGATGTGACTCGCACTAAAGTGGCATGATTTGTTCGCTTACGATTACAGTCAGCCATGCAACCCGACGGGGCTTGACTGGCCACGTTTTCGTATGGATGTAACAACATGGTATCCACGCGAAAGCCGGCTTACAGTACAAGATAGTCAAAAGGGTCATCTAAACCACAAGTTATGCAGAGTACAAGGCTAAACAGCTGGAAACTCAACGATTATTAAGCATAACTTCAAATCCTACGTGAAACGACTCAGGGATATTTGTGAATTTAGCAGTAGGCAATTCGTTCTCCTTTCAAGATCAAGTGTCCTAGACTTGGAGATCCGGGTCCGGGTGACTTGAAATCTTGAAAAGAGAAAAAATTGCTTGTAGAATTCCAAAAACCCAAATATCCGAGTCTTGGGGACTTGGGGACTTAGAAGCAAATCCGCTTGTCGACACCCATGAGACCCAAATTGAGTTTCACAAAAGGAACAATAAAGAAAGCCGGATATCGAGAACAGACGAGCTCAATAATGGATAAATTTAAAAAGGCCGGAAGAGGCATAGAGTATATCAAGACCTTAGCGTGCATTACAAAATCCCGGTGAAAAGGTATCAAAGGTGCACAGGCGCACCACCCAAAATATAACTGTTTAAACAGCACGTTGGCCGACCGGTGCATAAGAAGAGGCATTAGAGATCAGATGTCACTCGGCATTCATCTTGGCCTTGCCCTTGCCATCATTGGTGGTAGCAGCAGCACCCGGATCAGCGGTACCAGCCCGTGCAGGAGGTGGAACGACTGGTGTTGAGGTAGCGGGGGCAGAGCCGGCTTCAGCTTGCTTCTTGGCAGCCTCCGCCCTCAATGCAGCAGCTTCCTCCTTCCACCGAGCCAGCATATCATACGGCTCGGGAAGATCTGACTTAATCGCTTCACCAGCAGCATCATATGCTGGAACGAGGATATTAACATCCAGGTCGTCAGCGATCACGCTGGCCGGGTAACGGACCTCCTTTTGGACGGCCTGAAAATCCTTCACCGAGAACTTGGACCCATCAAGCTTGAACTCTGGGAAGCCGCCCATAAGCTTCACTAGCTCGAGCTTAGGGAAATAAGCCTTGGCAAGAGCAAGCCCCCGAGTCACTCCAACCCGGCAAGACGAGCGTTTCCAGTGCCAAATCCACTCAGGAATAGTGGAGAAGGCATCCAGCATCCTCTTCAGATCAACATGTCCTTTACCCGGCCACCGTAATTCCTGAAGGATCCATTTGGTTCCGGCACATAGCTGCCGGATAACGCTCTTCATAGTTTTCAGCTTGGCAATGTCATCCTCATCCGGCATGGCTTCGTCCGGGCCTGAAAAAATGGAAACATAAGTCGGGAAAACTCTTGCTATCTATCAAAAGGATAAACCCGGAGGAGGAAACGTACCAAGTAAAGCACGATATGTGTCAGATATTTGGACAGAAAGGCTTGTTAGATCATCTTCTGCTTTGTGAGCCCTTTTCCTATATTTCCTCATTATCAGCCTATTCCTCCTGGCCTCAGCCTCGACTGCTTCACGCAGACCTACCTCCTTTTCAATGAGATTGGTGGCGTTTGCCAGTTTCTCCTCAGAATGAGTCACGAAAGACTGCATGGATGTAAACAAGAATTAGTCGGCTAGAGGGGCAAGTTGTCAGTCGCTTGTATAATAAAGTCCCAAGCAAATTGTGAATCAATTCACTCGGAACTTGGGGACTCGACAAGGGCACAAGCAACATTAGTCGGATTTACCTCGTGTTTGGCTATTAAAGCCCCCAAGATGTTTTCTTCATTAGCCCTTAAAGTGCGCAGGGTTTCCAGCATCTGGGCAAACGTCAGTTCCTCGGGTCGAGTACCGGAAGAGCCGGCTGCTTGGTCGCCTGGTGGGGGAGCTCTCCCCGCCCTTGGAGTCGAGACCCGGACAGTTTGAGTACCCGGGTTGGGAGAACCCATCCTTGTATCCAGAACCTCGATCTCCTCGTCCACTGGTTCCGATGAGGAAGGAGATCCGACGGCTCGGGGAAGCGGATTGTTCAGAGGGCCTTGTGCCTGGTTATTCGCCGTATCACCGCCAGTCGCGGCGTCTACGTTCTCAGTCGGCTTCTCTGCCCGATGGTTATCCGTCTCTACGTTTTCCGGGTCACTGACGGTGACTTGAGCGCTGAAAGAAAGATGAGAAAAGGCAGTTATTAGTGATGACGGTGGCTTGAGTGGAAACTTGTCAGACGTAAAAGGAAATCATGTAGCAAAAACTTACCCGGCATTCACGGTATAGTCCGGCGGAAGCTCACCGCTGGAAGCAGATGAGGTCGTCGCAGGGACCACTAACGGAACCCGGAATTGCCCGGCACATGGATGGTTAGGAGAAGGGTGGCGTTGAGGAGAGTCGGAAGGACGGGACGGAGGAGCACTGGCACGATGGACCGAGGGGGTAGAGATGCCCGGGTTAAGGGGATCTTCACCCGGGGAGCTCCGAGTTACTCTGCGCTTGGCTGGGAGAGAATCCTTCAAGCACGACGAATTTGATAATTGATGGTTAAGTCGTCGCATGGCGTCAAAGGAGTAAGGTTCAGAGGATAACGAGGAAAAAGGAACCTTGGACACTGCCCCTCTGGCCTTCCTCTTGGCTCCAACTGTTGCTTCTTGATCAGACTCGGTTGCCTCCGGGTCATCCTCGTTGGTCTCTTCGTCTCCCCCCCAACCGGGTGTGAGTTCGTGGGAAAAAAGGTAAACGGGAGGAAAATGATACAAGTAAAGATATACAAGTTCTGTGCAAATACCTTCACTATCATCAGCCGGCTCGTCCTCTTCTTCCGGGTCTCTGGAGGGGGGGAGGGTTCAACTCTCCAGAAAGGGTCATCAGCCTAAGACAAAAGAATGAGACTAAGGGTTAGAAGCTGTATCAAGTCAAAATGTGGAAATAAGTTATGAATATCGGATATTACCGCTGGAGCCGGGTTTTCCCGAGTAAATGGGGGTAACCCGGTGATGCCCTTTATCACCTCTAGCTTCTCTGTCAAGAAGCCCTTGATGGTCTTGTTGGTGTCACCGGTCGCAAAGCTCTTGGTGGAGTATCGGAGTGCATCTGTGGTGTGCCCCGAATACTCGCACATCAATTTGGTGCGGATGGAGTTGGGTTGGATCCGAAAATCAACCCATGTTTTTACCAAATTTAGCCCGAGGAGGCCTTGGGCTGAGAGGATGGCTATCTTGGTTAATGAGGGAAGGATCGCCTCCCTGTCTGAGTCTGGTGCAAAGGCATTGAAAGACTCGGAAGGTTCGAGGAGGCTTTCCGAGTAACCCAGCAGTTTCTTTTCGCCGTCTGGGGAGGTATCGTGGCAATAAAAGAAAGACATCTACCAATGTTTGACGTGGGAGTTTAAATTGAGGGTTGGCATCGGTGAATTCTTGCGGCGTTGGATGGATACCCCGCCGCAAGTAAGAAGTGCTCCGTCACCACTTTCGCGGCACGACTTACACTGGAATAGTTCGATGAAGAGAGTCAAACTTGGCGGTATGCACAAGTACGACTCGGATAGAACGATGAAATGGGTAATATTCAACATAGAGTTAGGCCCTATGTCGAATACCCGGAGGCCATAATGGCTTAAGACCTCCCTAAAGAAAGGGTGACCCGGAGGACAGAATCCCCGGGTCACATGCTCTACGAAGCAGATTACCTCGTTATCGGCGGGTGTGGGCCGGGTCTCGTTGCCCGGCACCCTCCAGTGAATGTCCTTCTGAGAAGGGAGAATTCCTAATTCGGCTAGCTCGTCCAACTTGGCCTTCGTAGCTGTGGAACGCCCCCAGTTGGCGGATATGGTTTGGGTAGTCCTTGCCTGAGTCGGCTGTTTTCCTTGTCGTTTGGGAGCCATGGGATCAACCTGCAAAACACAAGAAAAAGAGGCATAGGAAATAAGACCCGGAAGTGCTGGATTATCCGAGTATAAGGTATCAAGAAAGTACGAAGCTAAGAATTATCCGGGTATCACGCTATGAAGTGGAGATTACAAGGTATCCGGGTGTTAAGTACAATTGTGGAAATTATTGGTCACTTACGTATGGAAAAGCATTTGGGGAAGATGGATGGTTGCCCATGTGTCTACTGCAAGCAAAATAGCTGGAAAAGGAGGATTTTCCGGGTGTTAATGCAAGGAGCGGAAAATCGAGGAGGAATGGATCTAGATGGGAAAGTTTGCGAGCGATTTTACAAGAGATTTGGTGATTAGTAATGGTAGGAGGATGAGTTGTAACTATCTAGCAGGTGGTTGAAGGAGTTGGCGAGCATCGAATCGATCTAATTTGATGCAATCGGAAGAACGACTCACGGGTTGACCTAGATCCGATCCTGGATGAATTGAAAAATTGCAGGGCTAAATTAAACGGCTGCAAGAGGCTTACTGGAGAGATTGGAGTCTAGGGCGACGGCGGCGAGCAGCGTGGCTCGAATGCCCCTTCGCAATTCTTGGCGAGAGGAATGAAGGCGCGACGGTGACGCTTGACGGCGGCGCGAGATGGCTCGAGGGCGAGCGCGGCCGGCGGCGACCTTGCTTTGATGGCGTGCACGAGCTTCTCGCGGTGGTGTTGCAAGGGTGTAAGGAGCAAGGAAGGAAAGGGGAGGCTGAGGCGGAGTGATGGGTTTAGGGTTACCCTCTGAGCACTATTTATAAGGTGGGGGTGAGTCTATCTCAACGGCCGGAAACTGGAAATTGTGGGGTAATGGTTATCTACATGGATTCTGCGAGATATGCGCCAAGTATTGAGCAAAGCATTTGGATAAAAGAAAGAAGGAGATCTACCCCGTGATATCAGGATCGGTTATCGAGTATGGGATCTTGGCATTTTTATTAGGGTTTGGACCTGGAAAATTAAATCAAAGTATTTGGGGGAAAAACCCGGGTTACTATATGGCCACCATGGAGTAAGGCCTAGCTGTATATCAAAGCATCTTAACCCGGCCTCCATATGCCTGTGTGTTTGATATCTTTGCAGGGAATAGCGAGCGCTTCAAGGAGGCTCTGTGAAGCCCAAGCTATTCTGGGGACTACTGACGGGGGGTAATAACCCGGTAGGCCAACTCCAAGGCGTAACCCGGCCCAAGGAACATGGTGCGCAGTTTGGTTAAGGATAATGAAGCTTCTGGAAGGCCCAAAGTTTGTAGGCCTCGTAACCCGGATTGTGGGTTACGGTAAGGAAAGTTAGGGTTATAAGCGGTGTCCGGATAGGATTCAAGCTGCGCCTTGGAGACTAGGGCCGAGGGGGTACGGGTGCTTTATAAACCGACCCCTAGGTCTAGTTTAGATAGAGATCTAAGAACCCTAGCAATATCGCCTGATATCGAGCATCTAGTGTAATCCCAGAGTTGAGTTATTATATCAAGATCGGAGACTCGGCGACTTTGTTTGCCGGCTACCAGATCGAGTTGCATCATGTTTTCCTCTGAGCTAAACCCTCTCCCAAACGCCTGTGTCGTCTTGCCCCAAGATCAGTTACCCCCGGTAACGTCTGCCGTGATTATCCCACGATAGACCTGGTGTTTGTAATTCTGTCCACTCGCTTAGGAATTCCACGAGTACATGCGATTTCACGGAATTGCGTCCTGCGTATATGATATCCCAAGCGCCTAGCTCGATGCTCCATTTTGCGATTCTTCCGGATGCCATTGGATTGTTCATGATGGTACTGAGTGATGCGTCGTTTAGCACGTGGAAGTAATGCTTGAGCTTTCGGGCTGTGAGGACGACCCCGTATGCGAGCTTCTGGTAGTGGGGGTATCGATGTTTGCACGGCGAAAGCACCTCGCTGATGTAGTAGATTGGCCGTTGAACTCCATACGGTTTGCCGTCCTCGGGTCGCTCGACCACTATGGCCGTGCTGATGACTTGATTTGTTGCTGCTAGGTATAAGTACAATGGCTCCCTTTCTTGTGGCGTTGCCAGGACACGCCTACTCTGTAGTGTTCGCTTTAGGTCTGCGAATTCTTGTTTTGCTTGGAGTGTCCACTCGAACTTATTTGTCTTCTTCAACAGCTTGTAGAAGGGTAGTGCTTGCTCGCCTAGTCGTGCGATGAATCTACTCAAGGCGGCGAATCTCCATGCGAGCTGTTGCATGCCGCGAAGATTGGTTGGCTCTTTCATTGTTAAGATCGCTTGTATCTTCTCTGGGTTGGCTTCAATTCCTCTAGCGGACACCAAGTACCCGAGAAGTTGTCCTGCAGGGACGCCGAAGACGCATTTTGTCGGGTTGAGCTTGATCTTGTATGCGTTCAGAGCGTCAAATGTTTCTCTGATATCCTCGAGGAGCGTGTCCTCCACTCGAGTTTTGATGACGATGTCGTCAATGTACACTTGTACGTTCTTGCCAATGAGCTTGGCGAGGCATTTTTGATTGCAACTCTGATATGTAGCCTGCGTTTTTTAGCCCGAAGGGCATTGTCGTGTAGCAATATACACCGTGAGGTGTGATGAATGTTGTCTTTTCCTCGTCTTCCTTCTTCACCCTGATCTGGTTATATCCCGAATAGGCATCTAGGAAGGATAGGCGTTGACAGCCTGCAGTGGAGTCCACAATCTGGTCGATTCGTGGGAGGGGAAAGTTATCCTTGGGGCAGTGCTTGTTCAATGACGTGTAGTCGATGCACACACAAAGGATGTCAGTATTCTTCTTCGGGACCAGCACTGGGTTTGCTAGCCAAGTGGATATTTTGATCTCTCTGATGAATTTTGCTGCGAGTAGCCTGTTGACTTCTTCTCCGAGCGCTTTTTGCTTGGGCGATGAGAACCGTCGGGTGGTCTGCTTGATAGGCTTGGCGTCTTTGAAGACTTTGAGTGAGTACTCAGCAAACTCCCTGGGTATCCCTGGCATATCTGAAGGCTGCCGGGCGAAAATTTCCCAGTACTCACGGAGGAGTTCGACGAGCGCGCCTTCCTATGCTGGCGAGAGGGTCATGGACACCATCACCGTCTTCGCAGATTCTGTTGGGTGCACTTGATGCTTGCGGGTGTCACTGTTCGCGCTGAACTCGAGCTCTGGGGCGTTCTTCTTCGTGAGGGGCATCACGGAGTGGTCCGTGGTCTTTGCTATATCCTCCAGTTCCTCCTGCATCCCGAAAGATTTAGCGATTTCGTTGAACTCGATGTCCTACTTGTTGGATTTTTGGAAATCACCGTCGATGGTGATTGTGCCATATTCCCCGGGTAGCTTGAGCTTCAAGTAGGCATAATGTGGTACTGCCATGAATCTTGCGAACGCTGTTCGACCAAGAATGGCGTGGTACTGTGAAGGCCAGTCGACTACTTCGAAGTCGAGAAATTCTCACCTGTAGTTGCTTCGGTTGCCTAGCACCACTTCCAGATTGATTGTTCCGAGTGGGCGGATCGCCTTTCCTGGAACTATCCCGTGGAAGGATGTTTACGATTCTGTGAGTCCGTCCAAGTTCCTGTTCATCCGACAGAGTGTGTCCGCGTAGATGATGTTGATTCCGCTGCCTCCGTCCATGAACACGCGAGCCAGCTCGTAGTTGCCGAGTTGCGCCTGGATGACTAGCGCAGCGTGCCCTGGTCGATAGACCCGTGGGGGTGGTCTTCCTTGGGGCAAGTTATTGGTTGATCTGCCATATTTAGGTACTCGGGATTTGTTGGTGGGGCTTGCACAGCCATGCATATTTGTCGTGTGTTCGTCTTCTGGACCCTCCGAGATGGACAGACCTTTTGTATCATCCCCAAAAGTCCTGCGGGGTTCGGGTATGCGTTGCCTCCCGGGTTGGCGGCGGGCGGCGCAGGTAGTGCGGCTGGCACCACGTTTTGGTTTACTGGTGGAGGCAGGGGTTGTGGTGGTTGAAATCCCTGGTGTCCTCCTCCTGTGAGTTGCGGGTAGCCTTGACCAACTGCTGTTATGTTTTTCTTCGAGAAGGCCTCGTGTATTTCAATGAACTTTCGGCAATCCTTGAGAAGGTGTGTTGCCTTAGTTTTTCCTGTGCGCTTATCTGTAAATAGATGTCGCGTGTAGTATCCATCGAGGTCCTCCTCGGGAGTTTTATCCTCTGTCTTTGATTTCCATTCGCGATTTCCATGGCGTTCACTATCGCGATTTCGCGTGAATTCTGCCGCCACTAGTTCTTCTCGATCATCCTGATCGTAATATTTCATCCTCTTCTTTCGACCGTGACGGTCATCTTCGGGTGCTGGCAAGGATGCCCTCTCGTTGCGCACTGAGTCTTCTCCGTTGGCCCATCTGTCGGCTATAACCATTAGCTCTCCAATAATTTTGGGCGCTATTCGTCCCAGTTCTTCTCTGAAGGCTGTTCGTCGAGCGCACTTTGCAAAGGCTTCGACTGCTACTTCCACTGATATATTTCCTGCTGTGTTCCTGAGTGTGGTCCATCGCTGGATATATTCGCGAGTAGACTCGCCACTTTTTTGCTTACATGCTCGCAGTTCCTCGATGGTCGCTGGTCTTTTGTACGTTGCTTGGAAGTTCTTGCAGAAGTCGTAGTGTAGGTCGTCCCATGACCCGTAACAAGCCTTTGGTCTCGCTTCAAGCCAGCTGCGTGCTGCTCCTACAAGGTATAGGTTGAGGTACTGCATAGCTGTGTTCTTGTTCCCACGTTGGCATTTTACTGCCGTGAGGTAATCCGACAGCCAGGACGATGGTTCGAGTGAACCGTTGTATTTTGTTACTTCTGTGCTAAGCTTGAATCTTTTGGGTAGAGGCGCCTCGCGGATGCTGCGAGCGAAGCATAGTGCGCCGCAGGTCTCATCATCAGAAGAAGTGGATGGGGAGCGTGCGCGGTTCCTTGTTGCTCTGGCTTTGTCCACCTTATTTTGCGCGATGTCTGATCGCGCGTTGTATCCTGGTTGATCACGATTAGTTTCCTTCCTTGGCTCCTTGCTGCGATTTCGCGAGCGGTTGTTGTGATGTTGCGATCTGCGATCTCGATCCCGCGGGCTACCCTCGCTGCTACTCGGACTATCACCGCGTCGTCGGGCTTCTTTTCCTCGACCGCGGCGAGGTGATTTTTCTCTCCTGGGCGAGGTGCTCCTATGTCTGCGGGATGCTTCCTTTTCTTTCTGTGCAGCTGCTTTCCTGCGATCGTAGCAGGCGAGTTTTGCGGCTGCCATGCCCAATCCTTTTTGAACTTGCTTGTATTGCTCTGCACGGGGGTCGTTTTCCCCTGGTTGGTTTATATGCATGTAGGTGGCTGCAGCCAGTACCGCGGCGGCGGGAGTTTGCGGATGGACGTTTCCGTCCTCGTCGACGCGCATGAGGGAAGGTCCGAGTGATTTACTGATTCCCTTCAAGGATTCGCCATCCATGGTTGCGGTTCTTGATGCGTATCCTTTTCTCGCGGGACGATTCCCGATAGAAGGTGTCAAGGATAACACGGCTCAGCGTTGGCTTGACTCATCCGCTAATCTCCTCCGCTCGGCTAGGTCTATGCGAGCTTCTTTGATTGCAGTAGCCGCTCTCACTAGGCAGTCATATCCTCCCGAGGAGCTCCGGCTTCTGGTGGTTTGCTCGTGCGGATGGCCTCCTTTGCTCGGAGCCAAGCGGCTCGCGAGATGCCAATGTTAGTGTGTTCCCGTGCGATGTGCTCAGTTTCTTCGGGTGGATTTCCTGATCCTGCCATGCAGACCTGAGCCAGATATGGCTTGCGGGTCCTAGGCGTAGCTTGGAAGGCTCTCCTGATCCGATAAGGTTCCTCTGTGGAGAGGGTATGGAAGTTGCTGGTGTTGAGGTGGATGGACTCGCCGCTTTTCGCCAAGTCGCGATCCGCGTGATAGGGTCGCGAATCGACAGCTTCTCGGCTAGAGATCGACCCAGATCTCGATCCTTCGAGATCGGTTTGCTTGGGGAAGTGGAGGATCCCGTCCTTGTTGGTGTAGAACTAGAAGCTCCCGAACGTCAGGGTGATACTCTTCTCCAGGTCGCTAAATATCGGGCGTGATTCCGGCGAGTGAGGGGTGACGATGACTGATCCGATTCGGATCGGATTGGTCGGAGTCGAAGTCGCGGGGTTCCAACGTGAGTTTGTCGTCGATGAGGCCGAAGATGCCAGAGATCCAGCGCCCGCCTTTCCCACGGACGGCGCCAATTGTCGAATCTGCATCTCAACAATTCCCTCGGGTGAACCCATAGGGTTTCGATTAGGAGAACCTGTGGGCGCTGGTGACAATCGTCGGCTAAACAGGGGGCTCAATTTACCCAGGTTCGGGGCCCTCGCAGAGGTAAAACCCTTACTCCTGCTTCTGACGATCTGTATTCACGAGTAGATCGGTTACAATGGGGGGTTGTTCAAGTCGAGAGTATGATCTTGATCTCAAGGCTTTGGTGGTGCGATATTGTTTGTCCTCTCCTGGTGGTTCTCCTGGCCTTATATAGGTGGCTAGGTCCCAAACTGTACCCGGGGAGGACTCAAACCCTAACCTAAAGTCGGTTACAAGTTTCCTAACTTGACCAGCAAGGCCTTGCGGGTGGGCTTCAGCTGGGCCTTATAGAATAGTATATGGTATCTCCTCTTGGGCTTAGATCTTGGGCCTTGGACCGGGTATACTTACTCGATAGATCCAGGGTTCATCCCTTCGTCAGCCGCTGACCGGGAGATGATCCTAGCTCGCAAGTCCATCAACACTACCAAATTCCGCGCGGTCTAGGAAGTTTCAATAACGTTGAGGATGGGCTCCAAACCGTCGCTAAGGGCAATCGCGACGGAATGAAAACGTATCAGATCAACTGTCACAGACGATTCCGCGACGTTTATATGAACACTAAACCGTTAAGGTTATCCGCAACGTACAGCAAATCGTCGCCACTAGTTGGGCCGTCCGGACTAGGCCCAATAAGCATTAACGTTTTTATTTCGTCGCTATGAGGCGACACGTGGCAAACGAGTTTCTAACGGCCGTTATCGTAATCAACTGACGTGGCAAAACGTGGGAACATTTTTTTACGTCACCAGTCTTGACCAATGAGGCGAAACCATCTTATATTTACTAATTGGAGGCACCATTAATGACGCCATGTTAATCCACATCATCAAAATTAATTATGTCCATTAGATATTAGATTTACGGCTAGGATGAATTGTGCTAAAAAGTCGCGTATGACATTACAAATAATCTACCACGTTAGTCTGGCATGGAGTTGTACGTGTTGTGCGATCATGCAAAAAAAGAGCAACCAAAACGGTTAGGATGTGGACTCTTGAGCCGTGTGAGATAGTACAAAATCTTGACGGGCATATCGAGTTGTACGTGCTGTGAGGTCATGTGGACTCTTGACAAGTTTGTATCGTACATGCATGCAAAAGCAAAACAAAGGGATTGGAAGAAAAAAAGACACGAACGAGGAGAGTTGCGATCTAGCTAGAATCCTAAGCTTAGACGCTATTAGGCCGGATGAAAATAATCATGGCAAGCCGCCGCGTGCGTGCCTTTTTTCCCCATGTTTCTCTGACTCCAGAACAAAAGAAAAACAAAGAAGGAAACTAAGTGACGATGATGGATTTGGCAAGTTGCAGCCATCACGTTTCACCATTGTAAGGTACACCGTAGACGAGGCCATTTTTCTCCCATCGTGTGAATCGCGAGCAGCGGCGGCGGCAACCAGCCAAGCGATGCAACTTGCGGACTGGGAGGTTGGTAAGATAGAACCGGGCGTGCGCGTGTGTGCTCAATCAATCACCTGGAACCAAGGGCCCTATATCGTACATGCATTTTGATTGTCATAGTTTATACCATGATGGGAGGAGTCAGGCAGTGATGCAGTCGATTAGTAATGGTCTAGAAGCTGAGATGTGATCGGAAAGAGCAGAGGCCCAACAACAATATCGCTCTGGCTCCGGCCGGTGGCATGGTAGGTTAGAAAAAAAAATCATCGAATCTAATGGCCGTAAAGATACGTCTAAAGCTTGCAAATTCTTTAGGTGATGATCGGAAGAAACGTGCTGCTGCATGTATGAATTGTAAGAGAAGGAACCACTGTGTTATCTGTGAATATTGCCGGTCCAGCTCTCCGTTGAATCAAGATTAAGGAGCAGAGGGCTTCGAGAGATCATAGGACGAGCAGCGTTCAGTCTGCACTCGATGAAGAGAGCATCATCGGTTAATCCAGGCCGACTGGAATCTCGGAAAGACGTATTTGATTTGCAAGTGGGAAGGCAAAATAGAGTACTATCCGTAAGTATTTTACTGTAAATTTTCATGTAACTTCTCATATTTAATTAGCCAATATTTTCTTACAGTGCAAGTTTAATGTGCCTTGCAACTTAATTTTATCCCTTTATGAGAAAAACCCAAAAAATGCTACTGTTTTGCTCAGTTCTCCATTAGTGTGACTTCTACTCTCAACTGGACTAACAATCTTTCGACATTATTTAGAACAACGCATGTGTTATGTTTGACAGTGATAGGCCTAAACCTCCGCAAGGTCTACCCAAGGATACTTTATATTAGCTAGGTTCTGCTCCTTGGAAACAGCCAGGTTCGCTATTTATATTTTTTTTCATATAGCTTTCCTTTGGATTTCTGCATATATGTTTGCGTGATCTATCATCCCAAGATACGATTATTAATGTGGATACAAGGTACACCAAATTCATTATTCGTATACTAATACAGATTTCCATACTTATGAAAACAAAAACGTAAGTAAATTATTGAGTGGAATAAATTGACTTTTTTGCAAAGATTTACAACGGATAATCAATATATTTTTTTCCCCAAAAAATAGTTATCTAGAATTTTAGAGCACGCACATCACATACATACACAAAATATGTAAATAAAATAGGTGTAAAATACATACATCTGAACTTTGACGCACTTCAAACATAAATACAACAAAAATTCTCGACCAAAAGTCTACCACAAGTAGAATAAATAAAGTATCTCTTTTATTCTACTATCTTAGAATTTGGACCTCAAATATTTCCACACATAAGAGCAAAGGCTCCACGTACATATCCATCAAACATACAATAAAATAGCCCGTGCGGACGCACGGGTTATCGACTAGTGTGGACCAATCAAAATACGCCACATGGAAACAAAATGGTGCCACGTTGCCTTCTTCTGGGAGGAAATCTGTTCGTCCCGGGCTACCCAGCGACATTTTTTTCCGCCGCGAGTCTCGACCAATCAGGCGAGAGCATGTGGACCAATCAAAATACGCCACATGGAAACAAAATAGCGCCATGTCGCCTTCTTCTGGGACGAAATCTGCTCGTCGCGGGCTACCCACCGCCTTTTTTCGCTGCTAAACTCGTGGCACGTGCACCAACCAAATGGTGCCACGCAACTTCTTTTCCATGACGTTTTTTTCCGTCTCAGATTTGGGTGATGTCATCAAACGTGTCGGGGACGTTATTTTTACGTCGTCTAATCGCCCACTCATAGTAGGCCACGTGGGCTGGGCATACATTGCCACGTGTCGGTATTTGCCTTGACGGATTTTTACGTTACGTTACTATGATGTCGGTTTTGGTGCTATTTGGGTGGTTACATCATCGTTATAATTGCCAATTGCACACAGGCAGAAAAGAAACCACATAACAGGCATCAAATACTTAGTTTTTCTCACAAAATATGAAACCAACATACAGAACCACAATTTCAAAGACCACGCATCTGCTCAACCAGCATCTCAAGTAGGGCAACTCCTTCTAGTTGAGATTTCTTTAGCGCAGCTTGTTGCTTCCGAATGTCTTCCATATCAACTACAAACTTCAGCCTCAGTTGCTCGGATTCTGCTTTCGTCGTCCTCATATCAGCAATTGTTCTGCACACATTCACATCAAGCTGTGGTTCAAGCTCAGACCGTGAAAGACATGATTCCCCACGGGCCTTCTTTGAGAAAGTATGATTTACACTCTTCGGCATGACAACTTCACTATCATCCTCGTCCTCAACTTCTCAAGCAGATCGAGACATCACCCTTTTCTTACTTGCCTATCAAGCATGCAAAGAAAATAGATGAAAATAACATATGACAAGAATGTACAGAACATAGATGAAACTAGCAGATGACAAGCATGCACAAAAAATTGATGTAAACTAGCAGATTATAGTCAAACAACGGTGTGTGTCATGAACTAGCAGATGAGAATCATAGATGAAACAGCAGGTGTCAAGCATGTGAGGAAGATAGATGAAAATAGCAAATGACAAGCATGTACAAAAAATGATGAAAACTAGCAGATTATAGTCAAACAACGGTGTGTGTCATGAACTATTTGGGTAGAAAAGTGGAACCAATTGCTTGTTTGTGTTAGGTTAGGACCAAGGAACATGCAAAACAATGTTGGGCCCACCTGTTGGCAAGATTCCCCGAGTTCCGTCGGTTTCGGCAGTTTCGGGCTCTAAGTATTCCTTGAGCCTGCCAGAGAGAATCCGACGCCGGTGAAGCCCTAACAGAGAGAGAGGGAATCTTGGGAATCCAAGACCCATGACACACTATAACACACACGGTATGGCGTACCTTCTGATTTGGTTGCATTCAGACGATCTATAGGCCCCTCCCCGGAGAAACCATGGCCCCGCTGGGGGAAAATACGGAACTGTCGTTCTAGCCCCTCTACTTTAGGCGGAAGGGGGTAGAAAAGTGGAACCAACTGCTTGGTTGTATTAGGTTAGGCCCAAAGAACACCCAAGATAAGGGTAGGGACCACCTATTGGCAAGATTCCCGCCATTCCGTGAGATCTAGGAGTTTCGGGCTCTGAGTAGTCCTGGAACCCGTGAAAGAGAATGTGGCGCCGGTGAAGCCATAACACAAAGAGTGAGGGAACTTGGGCATCCAAGACCCATGCCACAATATAACACATAAGGTTTGTCATACCCTAGGATTGGGTGGGAATTCATACGCTCCAGAGCCCCTCCTCGGAGAAACCCTAGGTCTGCTGGAGAAAAAGAAGAAACTGCCGGTCTGGCCCCTCTACGTGAGCCGAAAAGGGTTGAAAAGTGGAACTAATTGCTTGGTTGTGTTATTTTAGGCCCAAGTAACACCAAATTAAATGGTAGGACCCACCTCTTGGCAAGATTCCCCCTGTTCCGTCAGATCCGGGAGTTTCAGGCTCTAAATAGTTTTGGAACCCGCTAGAGAGAATCCGACGCCGCCGAAGGCCTAACACACAAAGCGAGGAAATCTTGGGCATCCAAGACCCATGACACACTATAACACACATGGTATGGCATACCATGGGATTTGGTGGTATTCAGACGATCTAGAGCCCCTCTCCGGAGAAACCCTAGCCCCGCTGGGAAAAAAGACGGAACTGCCGTTCTGGCCCCTCTACGTGAGCCGGAAGGGGGTAGCAAAGTGGAACCAACTGCTTGGTTGTGTTAGTTTAAGGCCAATGAACACCCAAGACAATGGTAGGGCCAACCTCTTGGCAGGATTCCCCCCTGTTTCGTCACATCCGGGAGTTTCAGGCTCTAAGTAGTCCTTGAACCCGCCAGAGAGAATCCGACGCCGATGAAGCCATAACACACAGAGTGACGAAATGTTGGGAATCCAAGACCCATGAAACACTATAACGCACATGGTATGTCATACCATGGTATTTGGTGGCATTCATACGATCCGGAGGCCCCTCTCCGGAGAAACCATAGCCCCGCTAGGGAAAAAGACGGAACTACTGTTCTGGCCCCTCTACATGAGCGGGAAGGGGGTAGCAAAGTGGAACCAACTATTTTCTTGTGTTAGTTTAGGCCCAATGAACACCCAAGACAATGTTAGGGCCCACCTCTTGGCAATATTCCCCGAGTTCCGTCAGTTCCGGGAGTTTCGGGCTCTAAGTAGTCCTAGAACCCGCGAGAGAGAATCCGACGCCGGTGAAGCCCTAACAAAGAGAGAGGGGGAATCTTGGGCATACAAGACCCACGACACACTATAACACACATGGTATGTAATACCATGGGATTTTGTGGCATTCAGACAATCTGGAGGCCCCTCTCCGGAGAAACTATGCATAGCCCCGCTGGAAAAAAAAGCGGAATTGCTGTTCTGGCACCTCTACGTTAGGCGGAAGGGGGTAGCAAAGTGGAACCAACTGCTTGGTTGTATTAGGTTAGGCCCAAGGAACACCCAACAAAATGGTAAGGCCCACCTATTGGCAAGATTCCCCTAGTTCCATCAGATTTGGGAGTTTCAGGCTCTAAGTAATCCTGGAACCCGCGAGAGAGAATCTGACGGCGGTGAAGCCCTAACTCAGAGAGAGCGAGTGAATCTTGGGAATAAAAGAGCCATGCCACACTCTAACACACATGTTATGAAATTCTATGGGATCTGGTGGCATTTAGACAATCCAGAGCCCCCTCTCTAGAGAAACCATAGCCCCGCTGGGAAAAAGACGGAACTGCCGTTTTGGCCCCTCTACGTGAGCCGGAAAGGGGTAGGAAATTGGAACCAATTACTTGGTTGTGTTATTTTATTCCCACGTAACACCCAATAAAATGGTAGGTCCCACCTCTTGGCAAGATTCCCCCCGCTCCGTGAGATCCGGGAGTTTTGGGCTCTAAGTAGAACCCGAGAAAGAGAATCTGACACCGGTGAAGCCATAACACAGGGAGTAAAGGAATCTTGGGAATCCAATACCCATGCCACACTCTAAAACATAAGGTATGGCATACCGTGGGATTTGGTGGCATTCATATGGTCCGGAGGCCCCTCTCCAGAGAAACCATAGCCCCGTTGGGAAACAGACGGAACTTCTGTTCTGGCCCGTCTACGTGAGCCGGAATGGGGTAACAAAGCGGAACCAATTGCTTGGTTGTGTTAGGTGAGGACCAAGTAACACCCAATACAATGGTAGGTCCCACCTCTTGGCAAGATTTCCCCCCATTCTGTGAGATCTGGAAGTTTCGGGCTCTGAGTAGTCCTGGAACCCGTGAAAGAGAATGTGGCGCTAGTGAAGCCATAACACAAAGAGTGAGGGAATCTTGGGCATACAAGACCCATGCCACAATATAACACACATGGTTTGGCATACCCTAGGATTGGGTGGGAATTCAGACGCTTCGGAGCCTCCTCCCAGAGAAACCCTAGGCATGCTGGAGAAAAAGAAGAAACTGTCGGTCTGGCCCTACGTGAGCCGGAAAGGGGTAGCAAAGTGGAACTAATTGCTTGGTTGTGTTATTTTAGGACCAAGTAACACAAAATAAAATGGTAGGACCCACCTCTTGGCAAGATTCCCCCTGTTCCGTCAGATCTGGGGGTTTTGGGCTCTAAATAGTTTTGGAACCCGCTAGAGAGGATCCGACGCCGACGAAGGCCTAACACACAAAGAGAGGTAATCTTGGGCATCCAAGACCCATGACACACTATAACACAAATGGTATGTAATACCATGGTATTTGGTGGTATTCAGACGATCCAGACTCCAGAGCCCTCTCCGGAGAAACCCTTGTCCCGCTGGGAAAACAGACGAAACTGTCGTTCTGGCCCCTCTTCGTGAGCCGGAAGGGGGGTAGAAAAGTGGAACCAACTACTTGGTTGTGTTAGTTTAGTCCTAATGAACACCCAAGACAATGGTAGGGCCCACCTCTTGGTAATATTCCCCATGTTTCGTCACATCCGGGAGTTTCGGGCTCTAAGTAGTCCTTGAACCCGCCAGAGAGAATCTGACGCCGGTGAAGCCATAACACACCGAGTGAGGAAATTTTGGGAATAAAAGACCCATTAAACACTCTAACACACATGGTATGTCATACCATGGGATTTGGTGGCATCCAGACGATCCAGAGGCCCCTCTCTGAAGAAACCATAGCCCCGCTAGGCAAAAAGACGGAACTGCCGTTCTGGCCCCTCTACATGAGCCGGAAGGGGGTATAAAAGTGGAACCAACTTCTTGGTTGTAATTTGTTTAGGCCCAATGAACACCCAAAACAATGGTAGGGACCACCTCTTGGCAAGATTCCCCGAGTTCCGTCAGTTCCGGGAGTTTCGGGCTCTAAGTACTCATGGAACCCGAGAGAGAGAATCCGACGCCGGTGAAGCCCTAACATAGAGAGAGATGGAATCTTGGGCATCCAATACCCAAGACACACTATAACACACATGTTATGGAAAACCATGGGATTTGGTGACATTCATACGATATGGAGGCCCTTCTCCGGAGAAACCATGCATAGCCCCGTTGGGAAAAAAGATGGAACTGCCGTTCTGGCCCCTCTACGTTAGGCGGAACGGGGTACGTAGCAAAGTGGAACCAACTTCTTGATTGTATTAGGTTAGGCCCAAGGAAAACCCAACAAAATGGTAGGGCCCACCTCTTGGCAAGATTCCCCCAGTTCCGTCAGATCCGGGATTTTCAGGCTCTAAGTAATCCTGGAACCCGCGAGAGAGAATCTGACGTCGGTGAAGCCCTAACACAGAGAGAGCGAGTGAATCTTCGGAATACAAGACTCATGACACACTCTAACACACATTGTATGCCATACCATGGGATTTGGTGGCATTTAGACGATCCGGAGCCCCCTCTCCAGAGAAACCATAGCCCCGCTGGGAAAAAGACGGAACTGCCGTTTTGGCCCTCTACTTGAGCCGGAAAGGGGTAGCAAAGTTGCACCAATTGCTTGTTTGTGTTAGGCCCAAGGAACACCCACAAAAATGGTTGGGCCCACCCATTGGCAAGATTCCCCGAGTTCCATCAGTTTAGGGAGTTTCTGGCTCTAAGTAGTCTTGGAACCCGCTAGAGAGAATCTCACGCGCCGGTGAAGCACTAACACACACACACACAGAGAGAGAGAGAGAGAGAGAGAGGGAATCTTGTTAATACAAGACCCATGACACACTATACACACACACACATGATATGGCATACCATGGTGTATTTGGTGGCATTCAGACGATCTAGAAGCCCCTCCCCAGAGAAACCATAGCCTCGCTGGGAAAAAGACGGAACTGCCGTTATGGCCCCTCTACATGAGCCGGAAAGGGGTAGCAAAGTGGAACCAATTACTTTGTTGTGTTAGGTTAGTCCCAAGTAACACCCAAGACAATGGTAGGTCCCATCTCTTGGCAAGATCCCCCCCCATTCCGCGAGATTCGGGAGTTTCGGGCTCTAAGTAGAACCCGCAAAAGAGAATCTGACGCCGGTGAAGCCATAACACAGGGAGTAAGGGAATCTTCGGCATACAATACCCATGCCACACTCTAACACACACAAGGTATGTCATACCGTGGGATTTGGTGGCATTCAGACGATCCGGAGGCCCCTCTCTAGAGAAACCATAGCCCCGTTGGGAAAAAGACGGAACTGCCGTTCTGGCCCCTCTACGTGAGCCGGAATGGGGTAGCAAAGCGGAACCAATTGCTTGGTTGTGTTAGGTTAGTCCCAAGTAACACCCAAGACAATCGTAGGTCCCACCTGTTGGCAAGATTCCCCCCATTCCGTGAGATCTGGGAGTTTCGGGCTCTGAGTAGTCATGGAACCCGCAAAAGAGAATGTGACGCTGGTGAAGCCATAACACAAAGAGTGAGGGAATATTGGGCATCCAAGACCCATGCCACAATCTAACACACATGGTTTGGCATACCCTAGGATTTGGTGGGAATTCAGACGCTCCGGAGCCCCTCGCGAGAGAAACACTAGGTGTGCGGCAGAAAAAGAAGAAACCGCCGGCCTGGCCCCTCTACGTGAGCCAGAAAGGGGTAGAAAAGTGGAAATAATTTATTGGTTGTGTTAGTTTAGGCCCAAGTAACATCAAATAAAATGGTAGGACCCACCTATTGGCAAGATTCCCCCTGTTCTGTCAGATCCGGGAGTTTCGGGCTCTAAATAGTTTTGGAACCCGCTAGAGAGAATCCGACGCCGGCGAAGGCCTAATTAACACACAAAGAGAGGGAATCTTGGGCATCCAAGACCCATGAAACACTATAACACACATGGTATGGCACATACCATGGGATTTGGTGGTATTCAGACGATCCAGAGCCCCTCTCCGAAGAAACCCTAGCCCCGCTGGGAAAAAAGACGGAACTGTTGTTATGGCCCGTCTACGTAACCGGAAGGGGGTAGTAAAGTGGAAGTAATTGCTTGGTTGTGTTAGGTTAGGCCCAAGTAACACCCAAGACAATGGTAGGGCCCACCTCTTGGCAGGATTCCTCCTGTTTCGTCATATCCGGGAGTTTCAGGCTCTAAGTAGTCCTTGAACCCGCCAGAGAGAATCCGACGCCGGTGAAGCCATAACACACCGAGTGAGGGAATGTTGGGCATCCAAGACCCATGGAACACTCTAACACACATGGTATGTCATACCATGGGATTTGGTTGGATTCAGACGATCCAGAGCCCCTTCTCCGGAGAAACCATAGCCCCGCTAGGTAAAAAGACGGAACTGCCGTTCTGGCCCCTCTACATGACCGGAAGGGGGTAGCAAAGTGGAACCAATTGCTTGGTTGTGTTAGGTTAGCCCCAATGAGCACCCAATACAATGGTAGGGCCCACCTCTTGGCAAGATTCCCTCGCTTTGCTGGAACATTGATCTGTTGACCAGAAGTCAACCTTTTGGTCTACCCCTATGACCAGCGTCGGAAGGGGGTAGACCTCAATACTATTTTGCTTGGTTGTGTTAGGTTAGACCTAAACTACATTAATAACCAAAATCTAGCTATACTTTTAACAATATTCCCTCCGGTTTGCCCGAATGGGGGAGCATCGACGGTTCCAGACCTATAAGTGTAGTGCCTAACCTTCCTATGTGATGCCGGTGAAACCAGTCACACCTATGGGTAGTATATTGGACCCTCCCCACCTCGATCCCAGCACAGGTTTATAAATATTCTTAGTGCCCCACCATGGTTTACGTAGGATTCCGACACTTTAGAGCCCAACGCTCCACTAGAACATTGATCTGTTGACCAGAATTCAACTTTTGGTCGACCCCTATGACCGCGTCGGAAGGGGGTAGAACACAATACTTTTTTGCTTGGTTGTGTTAAGTTAGGCCATAACTACATTAATAACCAAAAATCTAGCTATACTTTTAACAGTATTCCCTCCGTTTTCCCCGAAAGGGGGGGGGGCATTGACAGTTTATAACTAAACTGGAGTAGTACATATATATTAGTAAGTATAGGTCATTACATTCTAATTAAAAATACGGCGGGAAATATAATTAGGCCTAAACTATCCTAGACGCCGGTTCGGCCGTCCTCCTCGTCGTCGTTCGTTGCCATGCTGGCCAGGTCATCGTTCGGCGCCATGGACGGGCCAGCCTCATCGTCGTTTGCTGCCGGATCGGGGTGGGCCACCTGTGCGAGACAGCGACGCCTAGCCCTGACTTGCACCCCCATCCAGTGCGACTCCGCTGCCTGCGAGCGGGCGCGCCCGCGCCTATCGTTGCGTGCGCGCGAGCGGGTAAACAGCCGCTGCAGCGCCTCCGCGTCCTCGACCCGGGCGCGATGTGCCTAAAGCGCCTCTCTTCGTGCCCGTGCGGCGTTGAACTCCTCGTGCGGCGCACTCTGGGCGGCCATGAATGAGGCAAACTCGTCCTCCCTCTGCGCGATGAGGGCGTGCTGCTCGCCGGACGCCGCATTGGCATTGAGCTGCTCGTAAGCCTGCCGCTCGGCGTCCATGAGGGCGCGGGCATGCTCCTCCCTCCGGACGGTCTCGATGGAAGCCTGAATGGCGGCAGCCTCGGCGGCTGCCCCGCCTCCTCGAACCCCGATCAGACCCGGCGAAACGCTTCCTCGTTGCGCCATGTGGCGAACGAGTTGTACGCCACCACCTGGTCAGGCCACAACGGAAGGCGCTGCTCCGTTTCCTGCGTCGCCTCCTGCTGCGGCAGCTCCGGCTCCTCCTCCCCACCCGTCTCCTTGTTGTAACCCCAATCGAAGGGGTCGTCGCCACTCCCGTCGTCGTCTCATGGCGGGTCTAGTCCACGGCGTGCCGCCTGCTGGGTGAACGTCACCCACAAAGTATGGAGGCGGCGCGGCATGGTATCGTCGATAGAGGGGAAGCCGCGTGGCGATGGGTGAGACTATGGTGAGGACGCGTCGGCAGTGGCGGAGCCAGGACTCAAACTCTGTGTAGTCGATGCGAAATTGTGTAGTCAAATACAACTTTTTAAACATTTTGTTGCATGACCTATGCTCTGTACCATTGAGAAAAGCTGGGTAGTCGGTGCACGCGTCGGAGCACGCGTCCCGTCCGAGTAAATGGCGACGACCTGCAAACCGCAATGACCCTGGCACCGCTTGGGGAGCCGGGAAGGCTGCATACCGCGTTAATGCTAGGCGTGCGGCAGAGGCGAAGCACCATCCCGCCGCCTGGTGCATGTCGCATCCCGTCGTCGCCATTACGCGCGGCAGGCTAACCACCACCTGCACGACGCCGTGTGCATGTCCAAGGCGTGTGAATGCAGAGGCGTGCTGGCACGTAACCAAATGTTCGTCACCTATGCTGCATACACATGGTAGTTGCATTGGCACGTACCATAAGACATTAAAATTAGGTTTTAATTGACTGAATGAAACCGTGGTGAAGCGAAGAGCAATTTCAGTTTTTATTTCAATTCATTTTGAGGTATTGAATGCCCTAGAGGAGGAGAGGAAGTTGACTGCCATGGATGCAGTATAACATACAACTTATGTAGGTGAACGTGGGAGGAAGATGACTGATGGGTTTCGGCCTGGCTAAGCTGTCATGAGGGGTCGGCCCATTAGGCTTTTTATTTTTGTTCATTCTAATTTTCTGTTTCCTTTACTAAGTTTTGGTTTAGCCAAACAAAGCAATTCAAATACAAAATCTTATAAATATGTAGTAATGACATATATCATTTAAAAATATTGAGTAAAATCTTTTCAGCACATTTAAAAGTTTGAAACATTCCCATTGTGCATAATTGCATAATTGACACTTTATGTCAATTTAAAATAGGGGCTTAACTAAAAATCATTTGTTGCTTAGAAAACAAGCTAAAACTAATAGTATTGAATGTAAAACATAATAAGTTGATTTCCATAACAATATGAATCATTGAAATTGGTTAATAAATATCAAATATTTGAACCAACACCATTTTATAAAATAGTGCTTGATTAAGGTAATTCAAAAATGCATTGGAAAATTATTTCTTTTGTAACAACCTTCACGGTTTGAAAATAGAGCCTTATTTGGATTAAATCAAAATACTTTGGAATAATTCATAATATTCCTTTTGCATTTGATTGTCTTGGATTTTGGTGACTTTCTTTTAACACGAAATAAAAATTTCAAATTTTAGTGATTTTTAAACATTCCAAAATCTTGGGATGTTACACTGCCCCCAAGAAAAAAGGGCAAGGCCTCTAGGCAGAATTACAAGAATAGTCAAAAGGACTGGTGCTCTCATCCAAGAGATGTTGAGATCGAGGATGATAGATTCTGGTGCATGGAGCAGTCCTACATATAAGCATATATCTATTCTGAATATAAGTTTCCTATCCGTCCCATGAACCCAACAAATCTGCAACAGCTCAAGGACAAGACAACTTTTGCTCAATGTGCCACCATTATAGATAGGTTTGCTCTTGATGACCTCATGGAGATTCGATGCACATACTATGTTCCCGCTGTGCTTCAGTTCATGTCTACCTTAGTGGTTGTGAAAGATATGCACCATTATTTGAAGTGGATGAATGTATTAACTTTCTGTGAGGTTTCGTTCCACAAGTTTGCACGTTTGTTTGGGTACAAGTGGCAGGAGCATCCTCCTATTGGTTACCGTATGCATGAGGAGAAGCCCTATTGATGGTTGACATGTATCACTCTAATGGTGTTTTTGGAAAGGTGGAAGGGCTCCTTCCCTTCTACAATAAGCTTGTGTGTATCTTTAGGTCCTTCATTGCATCGAGTGGAGGTAACAACGATGCCCTCACTAGCCTTCTTTGCAACCTGATGATTCTGGCTAAGCAATTCATTGAGGATCCCGATACTGAGAAGGAGTATCATGTGGATGTCATGGACTTCATCCACAACGAGCTATACAATGCCATGGTTGGTGGAAACACCACCCCCTATGTTCCATATAGCATGTTGCTCATCAATGGAACTTTGAATACTCAAGATTTCAGTAGGTTGGCTATGGAGGACCATCATTTTTAGAATTTGTACATCACTATGGAGAAACATCCAGTGGTTCATGCTTCTGCTTCTGCTACTAACAGTGGGTTCACGTGAGATGCCCGCACTAGTTCCACTGCTGCCCCTCGTGCTCATCCTATGGATTCTTCCTTTGCGACTTAAGTCAGGAAGCTCTCCTGGTTTCAGCGCAACATCCTTTGCATGAAGGTGGACATCCACAAGGAGCAGTATCAAGCCTACTGCAGAGATATCACCATTTCGAGCTCTCGGCATCAGATCCTTCACCACATGAGTGGTGCTACATGCACTCCTCCCACGGCCTCCTGTTCCATCTACCTATGATCAGTGGTCCTCTCAGGATGTCACCCCTTGGGCCAAGATAGAATTTGCCATTCGCTCCATTGCTTCCTCCAGCGCTCATGATGATGTTGATGAGGAAGATGTAGAAGGAGAGTCTGAGACGTCTACTGGGGATTCCTCCGAGGAGAATGATGCCTAGCTCTTCATGGGACACTAACATCACTTCTTCCCTCCTTTTTGGTGTTTCGGTGCCAAAGAGGGTAGAAGTAGTCTATTAGGTCTACGGGATTTGCATGGGTTTCGGGCACAAGTATGTTCTTTTGCCATTCCTTGAGAGCTTATGTCCATTTATGTTTTATGTTGTGTCTACTCTGAACTTTTTGCTATTTTATGTGTGGATTTATTGTTATTGCGTTTGTGATAGTATGGTATCCTAGGATCATTATTGGTTATCTATGATGAGGATGATCTTATTGTGCATTGTTTATTAACTTCACATCTATTAAATGCACAAGGTATGGTTTCAACTCTATCTCTCAACATAGATGTTATCATTGTCTTACGTTTGTATCATGTTGTTATTTTGTTGGAAAATTTTCCCCTCTTAAGTGTGTGGTTGCATATCAAAGGCAAACAAATTTTAGGCATACTTCTAGAGGGAGCAACCTCCACTCCCTGTTCAAACATGATCGTGGTATGTTTTTTATTTGCAAATCCTAGTATTGTCATCTAACACAAAAGGGGAGATTGAAAGAGCATTTCGTGACCCCTCGAGTTTTGTGTGTTGGTTAACAATACTAGCGATACATTTGATCAGGTGTTAAGTGGTGCAGGTCGTTAAGTTTATCATATGCATCGAAGACCAAATTGTGTGAAGATAGATCAGTTGTTGCAAGTTTCAGAAGATAGCCGGAAATTTCTGGCAAACCAAATTATCCGGTTTTGGAAAGCACAACAAAAACTGCTAAGGAATTCGATCTCTCTGGCACTGGAGGTGGCCGGAAATTTCCAACCAGAAATTTCAGGCAAACCAGATTATCCGGTTTCCTCCAGGGCATGGAGAAATCGGCTAAGGACCAAGAGTTTTCGAGACAACAGTCAGCCGGAAATTTCCAAGCAAACAGATTATACGGTTTTGGAGAAGTGCTCGAAATTTGGTTAGGTCCCTAAAGCGTTCCAAGACAGAAGCCAACCGGAATTTTGGTACCGGATATTTCTAGGAATGGGAAATTCTGGTTTTGGTCAACGGCGCCGGAATATCATGTTCAAGTTTGAATCGGATAATCCTGTTGTTTCCTTCTCTCCAACAACCACATTTCATGGAGGGGTATTTATATTTTATGCCCCTCCTTTGCCCAAGCTCTCAAGATCCATTTCTAGAGCTCACCAAAAGCAGGATTTCTCCCAATCCCTCCATCCATTTTTTTTTAATATATTTGGAGGATTGAAAGAGAAGGTCCCGATCTACATCTTCACAAAGCCATTCTTCATTCCCCCCTCATTCACTTGAGGGATTTGAGTTTAGGGTTACTTTATGGAAAACCTAGACTCCATTGATGCTTACTTGTTGATTAAAGTAAGATTGTCAGTGATTCTTGGGAGCCCCCAATTTGGTTGTGGGTGTATGCCTCAACCTTATTGTAAATGACTCTATTTCCGCCTCAAAGGAAATCAATAGTGGAAGGTGAACTAGGCCTTTGTGGCGAGGTTTATCAGAGAATAAGGTGAGGCCTTTGTGGCGTTGAGTAGACCTTCGTGGCAAAACTCACAACCCTCCAAGGAGACGTACTCCCCTCAAAAGAAGGAACTCGGGATTGCATCCTTGTCTTTGCATGCTTCCGTTATCGGTTACCTCGTTCCCTCTCCTTACTTTGTGTTTGTATCTTGTTTATTGTTGTTCTGGTCATATAGGTAAATTCACCATAGTTGCATATCTAGAGAATTTACCTTATGTAAGACTACATTGAAAAAGAATTAAAATTGGCCCTAGGACCTGTTTACCCCCTCTAGGTGGCCATACTACCCGTTCAACGTCGGCGGCGGCGGTGAATCTCGGAACCCATGCTACCGTCTCCTTTTGGGATTGCTATGTCCTCTCACTTTTTCCAATGCAAAATTCTCTTCCTATTTTTCTCATCCACCTCATTGGTATCTAGCCACTATACTTGTTAGTTTCTTGCCAAAAAAAAAGCCTAAAGCAGCTCACAAAATAATTAACATAATTCGAACTAGCCAGTATCTAGCCACTACACCTGTTAGTTTATTGCCAAAAAGATGAGAGCCTAAAGTAGCTCATGGAATAATTAACAAAATTCAAACCGAATGCAAACCGTCTAAATTCGAGCAGGCTACAAACGCATGACTTGCCACATATAACTATGTTCCATATTATAAGAACTACTCCCTCCGTACACACTAAAACATGTCTAAATAAGTTTTGTCTAGAAAAACAAAACATATTATATTTTGATACTGAGGGAGTACTACTCTATTCCATATTATAATCCGTTTTGTCAAACTAATTTATTTCAAAACGTTTTCCTACCCTAGCCGCCGCCAGGAGCCAGTCGACTAGGGAGGCGCTCGCCTTCCTCCGATCTCCACCGGCTAGGGCGCTGGTCCCCCCTCCAACTGCTGCCTCGGCGGCAGGAGGGAGGGAGGACCCCGTTCCTCCGCTCTGTAGTTAGGTTTTGGATTTGTGTGTCGTGGTGTGCTGTTGGGGTGGTGGGAGCAGTGCCCGGATGAATAAATCTGCCTCAACTCCACTCCCACACCGGCGACGTCCTTCATGGAGGCGTCTCGGAGTTGATGGCATCGTGTGTTTGTCGACAAATCGGCAAAGTTAGGGTTCTTGGATGGTGTCGGCGAGGCGGCGGTGGTGACTCCATCAGGTGTGTCTCTCCTTCTGCTTTGTCCCCGTTGCTGCGGCGTCGTCTCCGAAGGTGACAGCTGGAAGATGATGCATCTTGTGTTGGGTGTGTGGTTAGAGGCTGGCGGTTCTGATTTCCTCCTTCGACGTTGCCGTCATGCGGGGGTGCCAGTTCTGAAATTCGATGGCGTGTCCGGGGACATGTTGCCCCGGTCTGATTCGTTCAACGGTAATGGTTTTGCTTCTGAAAAACTACTTTGGAGGTCCGTAAAGTTGCAGATCAGCGATGAAGCCGCGTCGAGCTCGGGTGAAGAGGTGATATGTCTTCTTTTCCTTTGGTGGCCGCTTCGGTGGTGTCAGAGGAGAGGGACATGCGTTAGTTTTTGCATAAGATTATCCTATCTTTTCAGTTCCGTAAGATCGGTGTTTACGTGCTCTGTAACCGGATATTTATTCTATGATTGAAATACGTATTACCATGTGAAAAAAAAACTAATTTATTTCAAACGGGTTATAATACGGAATGGAGAGAGCAGAACTCACAGCCCACTTTCCCCATCGAACTGTACTGGGCGCTGGTCGGGCCGCACATGTAACAGAGCCAGGCGTTGCCTCACCAGTATCAGGCCCGTTCGACCTGGCTGCCAGACGTGACGGCGTACGTCACCTTGCCGGCTGGTCTCACAAGTGCTCCGCCTCCTCTGAAGAGGAAACTTTCCTCCGCCGCCGCCCCTTCGCTGCCGGTGCCACCCCTTCTCCGGCGGCTTCTTCTCATTCCCCGTGGCGTGGTGGAGGTGTGTGTCGTTAGCGGCGCCCCACGGGGTTCGAGGCCCTCGCCCTCCAGTAGCCCAACTCCAGAACCGGAGCAGCACCGGGAGGGGCGAACCCTTCCTGCTCCCCGTCGCGGGCGCAAAGAGTTTCCGGCGAGCTACAACTAGACGTCTGCCGTGGCCAGCTTCAGGTCTCGGGATTCTGCAGTAGCATCCAAGATGCCGTCCTTCTCGTCTGGCGCTTCTCCGCAGAAGCAGCAGCATAACGCGCGGTGCCAACCCTTGCTACCATCGCCAAGTATTTTGTTTCCTTTGTTTAGGTCTGTTCGCATCTGACTGAGCCTGTATCTTTTTTTTTTGGTTTGGGCAGGAGGAAGCAGCTGATTCGTCAGCAGAGGAAGTCGCTTCCCATCGCGTCAGGTTAGTCTGCCTGCCTGCCTATCAAACGTTTGATTCCACTGCGCTCTGATTTTTTTGGGGTTAAGCTAGAGAGATTAAATTTGTTGTTGTTCCTGTTGTTGATGGTGGTCGGGTGGCTGTGTTTGTGGTTGCAGTGGAGAAAAGGCTTGTCGAGGAGGTGAGGAAGAACGGCACTCTGATTGTTGTCGGCGAGACCGGGAGTGGCAAAACAACTCGTAAGTGTTGTCGCTGCCTGTTTTCCCTTCCATTGCTCATTGTTTCTCGGGTCAAGTTATTGTTGGAAGAATTGTAGCTCTGTGATAATTGGTTTGTGCAATTTACGCAAGTGATGTTGTCACTCGCTAGTATCTCGTTAGTGTGGTGACATTTTGGTTAGTCATAAAAAAGCATAGAAAAGTAAAAGTGAGACCAAAGGAATGTTTGTAAGTGCAAAATGAGGCCCCATTTTCTCCAAAACCTCATTGTATTATTTGCACCCTTCGATCATACGAAAATCATTGTTATGAATTGTTTGACCAATACATTTTTCATGTGGTTTCTTGTAAGGGACATTCTTCATCAGTTATTGAAGAAAAATCTAAATCATACAGTAGTCAATTATTTTTGTGCAAAATCATTATGCTTCCTTTCACTTCAATTTGTTGATAAAACATATGTTCTTTTTGTTTTGTTATGCAGAGTTGCCACAATTTCTGTATGACGCTGGGTTTTGTCAGGATGGAAAAGTCATTGGCATCACCCAGCCTCGAAGAGTTGCAGCTGTTACAGTAGCAAAGCGTGTTGCTGAGGAATGCAATGATCAGTTAGGCAGAAAGGTTGGATACTCTATCAGATTTGATGATTCCACATCTAATGCAACAAGGATTAAGTACATGACTGATGGTTTGCTCCTAAGGTAATTTTGTAATCAAATCATCTTTTGTTTGATAACTTTATGGTCTATTATACAGTTTATTTATGTTAGCCCTGGAGTCTAGCTGATATTCTAGACTTCTAGCCACCCTGTTACTTGCTATTTGATTTTCCTCCCATTTATGTATTTTTGGTTTTCTTAGTTGTTCAATTTTATGATATGTGTCTCTGTAGAAAATTGTTTCAATTTACTAAGGGTTACACTACGAAATTCTGTTGCCACTTACCAGAAAGATGGCTATGTTCTTGGAATTTTATGCCATTTATGAGTTGAAATTGTAGGAAGTGAGAACAAAATGCATATAACAGAATGTACACTTCCTATCCTCTCGTAGATTGTTTATATTCTAGATCTTCTTTTTCTGTGCACTTCATCATTCTCTCCTCTGTTTCAATAATTTCTGACAGTGGCCGTCCCTACATGTGCATGGACCTGAGCCTGAAAAACTTCATTTCGCTCACAGAAATAGAGCCCATCTATCATTTTATTTGCTTCAGAGTTGGATGCTGTATTATTTTCCACCAATGTAACTTGTATTACTGTGTTCTTTTCTTGTTCTTGAGAATTTTTTACTGAGAAGTTCTTAACAAATTTTCTGTTTCCGATGTATCTTACTATGTTATAGATTGCTAAATGTGTGTGAATAATATTCTGCTACAGGGACATCTATTCTTATATCTATTTTGGTCTGATCTATGTAATTTACTTTGGTAATAGAAACATTGCTTTGGATTTTCAGGGAAGCTCTTCTGGATCCGCTATTGTCTAAGTATAGTGTTATTGTTGTTGACGAGGCCCACGAAAGAACCGTCCATACAGATGTATTGTTGGGATTGTTGAAAAAAGTGCAGCATTCCCGATCTCTTTGTTCCATTGAAAAGGAAAAGACTTTGTCCGACAAACAAGACTCTCAAAGTTCTTCTCTCAAGGCATGCCAGGGAATAAAATTTGCACCTCTAAAGCTAATTGTTATGTCTGCTAGTTTGGACGCCAAGTGTTTTTCTGATTATTTTGGTGGCGCTAAAGCTGTACATATTCAAGGACGGCAATACCCTGTCGACATGCTGTATACATATCAGCCCGAGTCGGATTATCTAGATGCCACGCTAGTTACGATCTTTCAGGTGAGCAGCACCCTATTTGTATGGAAAAGGTGAAAACTTGCTTCAGAAACCAGGATAAGAGAATGTGCAATCTTCTCTGGAACTAATTTTATTATCTCCTTATTACCAGTTCATCTGAGATTTATGAAAAATAGTCAGCTCTTAGTTTATGAGCTTCATATTTGGATGTTTGCTTTCTTAGATACATTTGGAGGAAGGACCTGGAGACATTCTTGCATTTTTAACTGGTCAAGAGGAGATCGAATCACTAGAGAGACTTATTCAGGAGCGTGCTCGTTTACTTCCACCAGATAGAAGTAAGATATGGACTACACCTATCTACTCGTCTCTTCCATCGGAGCAGCAAATGAATGCTTTTAAGCCAGCACCATCTGGAACACGCAAGGTGAACCATTCTGTTCTTTGAATGCTTTATTCTCCTTTGTTTCACTTCCAATGTATCTGGAGTATATGCTATTCTAATAGACGAGTACTTCAGTTGACGCTCTTCATATTTAGTGTAATATTATGTTATTTTGTTGGGTGATGTACTTCAAATATGTCTATGTGGTTGCAAAGAAAGAGAGAGGTGAGTGAGCAGTTAATTTTAAACTAGAGATGTAAACAAGTTATGTCCATTGAGACTGCCTCGTCTGAGGACACTTTAGAAGCTTGGTGGCCAGACACAGTCACATAAACAAGCTCAGAAACAGTGGTGCAAGGACCTGAATAACATGTTTTTCTGCTAATTTGGTCTCTCTGGCATGAAAGAAATGACAGGGTGTTCCAAGGATATAGCCATGATCTATGTGCAGTTACTATGGGCATTACGGCGGAGGCTGCCTAGTACCTCTGGTTAAAAAAACTATAATCGTAGTAGTCTTTTTGAGTGTTATCATTGCTTGTGTTGTTGGCTTTTGACAGGCACTTGTCATCTGTTTAGGTAAGCCCATATTTACTGTCTAATGCCCCAACGTAACGTCTTCCTGGAATAATATTTGCGACCCACTTAGATCAGCTTGATCTTCTGGCTGAACTGGTTGGCGTGTGTAACTCAATACATATTCATTCGTTTCTGCTGCTGACCTTGTTTCTCCTCTCCCCTGTTGTACCTCCATGCTCATGAGGTCCACCTCACCTCTTACTTGCCTCCTTGTTGAGTCCCTGCAAATGTCGGGTTTTTCCCCCTCCCCTCTCTGCCTGCTTTTTTCTGTCTCATCTCTCCAGTCCTACCTTAATGCTATTGTACCGTGATGCTTAGCGGCTTACTGGTAGGTGCTGCGGCCTGAGCCCCATTGTTTGCTCGAGCTGTTCTCTTTTTCCCAAAACTTGATAGTGGTGGGCCATCATGTGTTTGTGCAAGTTTCCGTGATGCACTATATTTTAATAAGAAGCCTACTAATTTTCTCAATCTCTCAAATATTTTGTGCGTTATATTTTCCTTCTCTATATACATGTGTCATGTCCCTGTAGCATGGTTTCTGAAACACATTGTTGTCATGTATCCCTGCACCATCCAACATGGGTTGCATGCTCTGCATCCCCAAATTCGACCTTATCAAGGTTCATTGAGCAATGCATTTACCTTTTTTTTTCATTTTCCATAGTTTACTTGCAGTAAACAGCACTCCTGTAGTATGGTAGGCTTGCAACATTTGCTGATGTCTAGTTTGTTTATCAGGTAGTTCTAGCAACAAATATTGCAGAGACTTCTGTAACAATACCTGGTATTAAATATGTTATTGATCCTGGGATGGTCAAAGCGCGCGCTTACAATCCTGTAACTGGAATGGAGTCCCTAATCATCATCCCAGTTTCTAAAGCACAGGCTCTTCAAAGGAGGTACACAATTTCAAGCAAATTTAATTCTTGTGTGCCTTTTCTTACATTGTAAATCTATACTCAGTGGCCGAGCTGGACGTGAGGGGCCAGGGAAGTGCTTCCGTTTGTTCCAAGAATGTGAGTTTGATAAACTGGCGGAATCCACTGTTCCTGAGATTAAACGATGTAACCTCTCAAATGTTGTACTACAGCTCAAAGCTCTTGGAATCGATGATATCATAGGTTTTGATTTTATGGAGAAACCATCAAGGTGAGTTCTGTTCTTCTGTTTTCTTATTCCTGTTAACATGTAAACGAAATTTGTGCCGCTATCTGATTACACACAGTGAAGTGTCACCCAGAAAGTGCATTCTACACGGCAAAAGAAAAACTGAAAAATTACTCAAGAAATTTATCTTCAATGTGGAAACTTGATGTTTTGTTTCACGTGTGGCTGTGTGCTTAATTATATTTTGGACTGATGTCTATGACACTCAAATATTGTTGCAATAGGAAGATACACCATAGTGATTTTGTTTGCAATACTGTATTTGAAGTATTTTATTACCTGTGGCATCACAACCAGTTTAAATTTTGCAGGTAAACCAAACTTCTGTCGTGGACTTTTTAAGTTGTTACGGAACTTGTGATGAGTGCATTCACTGGAAACTTGAAATATGATTTTTTTTAGCTTTGCAGTAAATGATAATTGCATTCACTGGAAACTGTCAGACATAATTTTTTTGCAGTAATCTCTACTATAAGCTGAATAGCAAGTTACTTTGTGTTGACAGAAGGCTGATTGTGCCAAACCTACTGCAGGACATCTATTTTGAAATCATTGGAGCAATTGATTTTACTTGGAGCTTTAACTGATGATTATAAGTTGTCAGATCCAGTTGGCAAACAGATGGCTAGGCTGCCTTTGGATCCAATATACTCCAAGGCATTGATAGTTTCAAGCGAATTCAAGTGCTTGGAAGAAATGTTGATTGTTGTTTCTATGCTTTCAGTCGAATCAATTTTCTTCACCCCACGTGAGAAGTTAGAAGAGGTATTCTCGTGAATCCCTGGCAACTGGTTTAATGTATGTTCCACAGTAGGCTCCAATTGGACATTATGATATATACTTTATTGATGCCATTGGATGCATTTTTAAGATATATTGCACACCTGTGAGGGTTAAAAAAAATCAGTGGGAACTGTGTGGTTCCCACATGCCCATTTTTTCTGGTGAACAGTATCCTGCTGGCTTGTGGTTAATTTTTTTCTTCTATGGATTTGAGTAGTATTCGTGCTCATATGTTGTCTGAAGTAAAAAGTACTAGTACCTCCGATCCGAAATAAGTGACGTGCATAGTAAACTAAACATGCACAAATCCTTTTGCAACTTCCGACACTTGATTGGGATCGGAGGGAGTGGAAAAATTGCATAAAATTGGGAGAATGGACTTTGGGGTGAGGCATGAGTTACTGTTTCCTGGAGTGGGTCTTGGATTATTTTTATTTGCGTTTTTGTACACCCTGGTGCTAGGCATTACGTGCATGTCTGGTTTGTGGTGAGATTCTGACCATTTATTTACAAATACATTACTAAAATATGTTTTTGGGAAACACAACTTAGAATTGTTGATGTACTGCTTTTGTATCAGCATATAACTTCTGAGAGACGGTGTTTAAACTCTATGCTGTAAAACTTGTTCTCAGTTATCTCTTATGGAGTGGGTTTTCTCCTGCTGCCAGAAACATTCTAGCAGTCGCTGCTCATATTATTAAGTTCTCAGAGGGCCAAATTTGTTGGTTGCAGCAATTTCTCATATTATTAAGTTCTCAGAGGGCCAAATTTGTTTGTTTCTAGCAGCAATTTCTCATATTATTAAGTTCTCAAGAGGGCCAAATTTGTTGGTGTCGCGGAAGTAGTAATGGTTGTTGAACTTCCGTAGTTATTTGGTGGAACATTATACTGTTTTATTATGTTTATATCAAAGTACCTTTAGGCTACCAATAAAAGGTATCTTGCCTCTCATGATTTTCCGTTTGCATACCAGAGGAATTATAAGGTTGAACTTAGTTTGGTTGTGCTGTTCCCCTGTTGCCAGCTAATATTACACTTTTCAATTTGTCGAGGAACTACAATTGCGTTTCTTGATCCTTTGACCTTATTCTCTGTTTAGGCAAGAGCGGCTAGGAAGAGTTTCGAAAGCTCAGAAGGAGACCATATAACTTTGGTGAATGTATATCGAGCCGCTGCAGAATGCTTGGAGAAGAGCAAGAACGCAAATGCGAAAGAAAAAACAATGGAGAAGGCTTTGAACAGATGGTGCTGGGAGAACTTCATCAATTCCCGCTCCCTAAGACATGCTCGTGATGTTCACAGGTTGGTTATTACAAAATTATTCTTTGACGGAAGGCTTCAATTATTAGATCAGTTACATAATCTCTTAAATGGTGAATTGTGAAATCCTGTGACTGCTGTGGATTTGGAGTGATTGTAATCTCTTATGCTTTTGGGTGATATGGTTGGTGCATGAAAATCAACATGGTATTAGAACCAAGAGGTTCTGAGCCTGAGACCCTTGCTAACACAATTTTTAGTAAAAGACTAATTGCCACCTGCTTGAGCACATGGATGCAATTCATTCATATATGTTTGAAATAGTGAAGGACTGTTGCATTTTCTATTGTGACCATTCATGCATATAGATAAGGGATGAAGTGAGAAGAACTTCAACTGAGAAGTATTCCCCGTTTAGGAATTTCAAGTGCATTGTGAGCTGACAAGGGAACTTTCTGTCTGCTTGCAGCCAAATTCAGGGACATGTCCAACAGATGGGGCTTAACCTGTCATCATGTGGAGATGATATGGTTCAGTTCCGGAGATGCCTCACTGCGGCTTTCTTCCTGAACGCAGCGATGCGGCAGCCAGATGGATCATTCAGGTACTGTTCCTCTCGTTCTTTCCTTTCCTGCATCGCGCATTTTTTTTGCCATGAGATAAGCTGCATTTTTCGCTATACCGACCAGATCATGAACGCCGATGTACCATCTGTACATTCATTCACAATTTTACCTACAGAGACTCATCGTTTCATGTGTTGATTGGTAGGGCTCTTGCAACTGGACAGAGCGTGCAGATGCATCCTTCGTCGGTGTTGTTCCGGACCAAGCCGGACTGCGTCATCTTCAACGAGCTGGTCCGGACGACCCAGAACTACGTCAAGAACCTGACACGGATCGACCCCTTGTGGCTGGCTGAACTCGCCCCGCAATACTATGCCACTGAAGACTAGTTTTCCTTCTTTTTGATCCATAGTCGTAATTCCTTGTAACGATCATGTAACATCAGTTCTCTATGTGGACATGCCGTGGCATTGGCTGGCCTAGTGGCAATCCTGACGACAGCACATGAATGTCAAAATGGTCTCCATGCCAGGCCGCTGTAAGTTGCAAAAATATCATGTGGATCTATTATTCCTGAACCTATGAGCCAAACTAGCGTGGCTAGTTCTCTGCCTTCAAGTTCAAGGTGATCTTCCATAGAGGGATACATACTATCACTGTTTTTGTTTTCATTCGGAGATAATTCATTTGCAACCAAGCTAACTAGTTTGAACTCACAGAAACATGGTAAAATCTACTCCCTCTGTTCCAAAATGTAAGCCTTTTTGGCAAACTAGTTTAGCTTGCTAAAAAGGCTTACATTTTGGAACAGAGGTAGTACTTATTTAGGTAAGGATTTCTTTGTTGACAACTGGAAAAATTATAGTTCTTGACAACATCATGTGATGATTTCTCCTAATTCTAAATTCTGAACTCGAATAAGCACCGAGACGGCCATCGCTTTGCCTAGCAGACAAAGCAGTACGAGCCGAGACACAATTTATGAACCGTCCGATCAGCATCCAACGGCGCATAAGCATTGCTTGCCTAGGAGGAAAGGGAGAAGGAGAACACAAAAAAAAGGGGTCATATATACGCAGCACAGCGAACTGCAGAGCAAACCCCGCGTCACAGCAGCACCCCGACACATCTCGCTCCAGCCGCCAGCCGCAGTCGCCCGCCGTCGCCGGAGGAGGTACAGGAGCGAGGCCATGGCGCCGGAGCCGGAGGATGATATCATGAACGAGAAGAACCCCCGGCCGCTCGACGAGGACGACATCGCCCTCCTCAAGACCTATGTAAGCGCCGCGCTCCCCCAACACCGGATCGATCTATCTCGCGCCCCTAGGCTAGAGCTCTCTGCCATCTGACCTTATCCAAGCCTAGGGATTTGGTTTTGCGGCGGTGGATTTCGTGCTCAGCGTAGATCTAGGGTTTTCGACTGCTGCCGCAAAGTTCGTAATATTGCGATTCTGTGCGGGTGGGGATTAGGGTTTTCGACGCGGGAGCTGAATGTTTGGTTGGCCTCTCGCGTTCTGCGGGGAGGGGTTTATCTGAGATCCCGAAGAGTCAATTTGGGTCAACTTTTCTGATTTTGAGTGGCTTCCTTCTAACAGGGTCTCGGGCCGTATTCAAACACCATCAAGAAGGTCGAGAAGGAGATCAAGGAGATGGCAAAGAAGATCAATGACCTTTGTGGTACGGCTATCACCAACTCAGAGATAAAATTTCATTCCCAAATTTTCAGCATTTTAGACGGTTCTGATTGTCTTGTACTGCTAGCTTACAGTTCTAACTGCCAGTGCAATTCCACCTTCCTGCATTTATCTCAGCTGAACCATGCTTTCCATGAATTACAGGGATAAAGGAGTCTGATACTGGGTTAGCTCCACCAAGCCAGTGGGATCTTGTATCAGATAAACAGATGATGCAGGAGGAGCAACCGTTGCAGGTGAAGTTACCTCAATAGCATTAGGCATTGCGATGCATATGACTACTAGTTGTGTTGGACCATTTTGCTTTCTCATTTCCTCTCTAGTAACAAGTTTCATTCTGTTATGTAGGTTGCTAGATGCACGAAGATCATAAGTCCTAATACCGATGATGCCAAATATGTCATCAACGTAAAACAAATTGCAAAGGTACTTCAGTATTGTACTATCTTAAGCCAATTATATCCCCTAGAAGTTGAAAATGCAATTCTTCCTAATGTTTATCTTCGGCTGTTATTCCAGTTTGTGGTAGGCTTAGGAGACAAAGTTTCACCCACTGATATTGAGGAAGGAATGCGAGTTGGGTAAGTTTCCTGTTCTCTCCATGGGTATATCTAGTATCCCTCTTGTTTGGTTGTTTTCAAAATGCTTATTGTATGTGATTATGCTTTCTGTCGACACGGTCAGTCAAAGCATAGTTCTTGGAGGAAAAAAAAATATAACATGATACTCAGAATAGACATGATAATTACAGTAACTTATAGAGCTAAGCTACTTAACTGATACTCCCTCCGTTCAATAATAGATGACTTGCATTTGTCTACATATGGATGTATCTAAACACTAAAACATGTCTAAGTACATACATACGTAGACAAATGGAAGTCATCTATTGGTGAACGGAGGGAGTATGTAACAGACGACATGAGTACTATACTACTCCCTCTGTTCCACAATGTAAGCCTTTTTAGCAAGCTAGTTTAGCTTGCTAGAAAGGCTTACATTATGGAACAGAGGTAGTATCGAAGAAGCATCTTAAGATGTCCTTTGAACTGATATGTGATTATTGCCTACTGGTACGATTTAACACTTAGCACTAGGGTTGGCACAATCAATAGAAGCAACAATGTTTGACGGCTAATGTGTAACAACTCAACAGGTACCACTTGCTAACAAGCTCTCTCATATAAACCTTCAAATTTAAGACTGGTTATGATCTATCAACTAGTCTAGCTTTATGACTTGACAGTGTAAAGAAGCAACAATTGTTGTAATTTCTGTGCACTAAAGGTGGCATATTATGTTATGCTTCGTGTTGAAATTTTTCAGTTTACTCATAGATCTAACTTCGAAGGCTTATTTGATTTGTAACCAGACTGAACAGTGATAATAGACTTTTAGGGTAAAACCGTAGAGTTGGTATATGATAATGGAATACTACTGTTTCTAAAGGTAAATCTTAAACAGAGCTGTGGATAGATGTTAGCATGATTCAGAACTAGGATTTGGCATAGCAAACTGTAAAGAGGCAAGCAACAATTTTTGCAGCAAGGGGCAGTGGTGTGTTATATGATTTACAGCTTGAGCATAATCCCATATGCTCTTGTGTACATCTGTATAAAACATTGCAAACATCTAATCTTGATGTCTGTATTTTGTGGTCTGAGGAAGTAGTTCATAGGAACATTTAGATACTAGGTCAGTTATGTTCAGCATCAGGTCAGCTGCACAACATAGCTGTACATTCTTATACTTATTTATTGCAGCATATGACCTTTGGAACGCTGTACTGTTATCGTGTTTTGTGTATTATTGCTTGTTGTACTCAGTTTAGCTTATAGGATCACAGTAGTTGGTCCATAAAACGTCTTGCTGTTGTGTATTATTACTGGTTCATAGTAGCATAATGCTGTTATTAAAGTAGTTGTATTACACTTCCAGTAGAATTATGTTAATTCTCGTCCTGTATATTACAGAGTTGATCGAAACAAGTACCAGATTCAAATTCCTTTGCCACCCAAGATCGACCCAAGTGTTACAATGATGACTGTTGAAGAAAAACCTGATGTGACATACAATGATGTTGGTGGATGCAAGGAGCAGATCGAGAAGATGCGTGAGGTTGTTGAGCTTCCTATGCTTCACCCTGAGAAGTTTGTCAAGCTCGGTATTGATCCTCCCAAGGGAGTCCTTTGCTATGGCCCTCCAGGAACTGGGAAGACGCTTCTTGCTAGGGCAGTAGCCAATCGCACAGACGCGTGTTTTATCCGTGTGATTGGAAGTGAACTAGTTCAAAAGTATGTCGGTGAAGGGGCACGGATGGTTCGCGAACTCTTCCAGATGGCCCGATCAAAGAAGGCGTGCATCGTCTTCTTTGATGAAGTCGACGCCATTGGTGGCGCTCGCTTCGACGATGGTGCTGGGGGTGACAACGAGGTCCAGCGCACTATGCTCGAGATTGTGAATCAGCTCGATGGGTTCGACGCTAGAGGAAACATCAAAGTCCTCATGGCGACCAACAGGCCTGATACGCTGGACCCCGCGCTGCTGCGCCCAGGGCGGCTGGACAGGAAGGTTGAGTTTGGCCTGCCAGATCTGGAGGGCCGGACCCAGATCTTCAAGATCCACACTCGCACCATGAACTGCGAGCGGGACATCCGGTTTGAGCTGCTGGCTCGCCTCTGCCCCAACTCCACTGGTAAGTGTCCGGTATTCCTGTGTGAAGTTCAGTCGACATGACTAGTTCATTTTCTCTGTTGTGTATATCAGTTTATGACTTCCTTTTCTCGTGCCATGCTCGTCTCTTTTGTGTGTTGCAACAGGGGCTGATATCCGGAGCGTGTGCACGGAGGCAGGCATGTACGCGATCCGCGCACGCAGGAAGACGGTGACGGAGAAGGATTTCCTGGACGCGGTGAACAAGGTCATCAAGGGGTACCAGAAGTTCAGCGCCACGCCCAAGTACATGGTGTACAACTAGGTAGCCTGGCGGGCGTTAGCTCCCCCTGTATCCTTGCCACTCGGGCCGTCTGCCTTCTACGAGATTGATTGTTGTTTGTTACTCTGCCCTTTTTTCCTCTCCCATAGAAACTGTCGGAGGCGTTTTCTGCATCATATGATACTCTGGATTTTAACTGCAGAATATTGGAAATGTCAAACTGGAAGGATGATGATGATGATGCCTTTTTGTTACTGACATGGACGTTTGACGTGCTTGCATCGTATTGTATTTTCCCTCTGCATAGTGTGCTAATTTGATGTATCGTATACTCTGCATCGTCTGCACCCCTTGGTTGGAGCTGCAGACTGAAATGAGCTCGCGGCACCGGTCACGGAGAATGATGGCATGCACTGTTGGCATATGCTTGGTGGTGTCAGCCATTGTCATGAATCACAGGTCGGTTGATGTATTCAAATGATTAAACAAAAATTACCTTTGGTAAAAATAAGTATCAAAGCATCTGGTTGGTTAGTAATTCACACGATTAGACAAAAAAAATCCCTTAAATTTATGGAAACAACGAGTACATGTAAACACGCACATCAACCACATTGGCCTGTAAACCGCCTCTCGCCTCCTTCCCGTGAGGCGGTGCCGGCACCCAGTGGCGGAGCTAGCGATTTGTCGAAGCCGGGGCACACAACAAAAAAATGTTTCATTTCGTCTACAAGAAACTAAATTAAAAAAAAATCAACACTTCAAGCACTACCGAACTGATATATTATCTAAATTTGTCTTTTATAGATCATAAATATACAAAAGCTAGATGCAACTAGTACTAGCTACATATACGTCTCTAGTAGTAATTTTGAAGCATACACAACAAAAGTCCAACGCCAATTCCAGTGCCCAAGAAGGCAAGAACACACCACAATAGAATCTGCAAGAAACAAGTATATTAATAAAATGTGTTGATTTTGCATTAATTTAGACATTGGAGACACTAAACACATACCCATAATGTGCTAATTAGTTCTAGGCAATTGCCCTTTCCGAAACTTCATGGCTTGAAATCGTTTGATAATAGTATCATCATCAAGTTCTTTAAAAATCTCCCGCTCAGTGTAGCATATCATCAAGTGATTGAACCAATCATTGTTCATCTTGTTGCGCAATTTAGATTTGATAATCTTCATTGCGGAAAATGCTCTTTCAACCGATGCCGTTGAAACCGGTAATATCAAAGCCAACTCAATGAGTTTGTAAACCAATGGGAAAACTAAATGTTTTTCAGTTTCAACCATTTTTGTCGCTAAACTCTCAATATCTTTGCAAGAAGAAAATGCTTGATGCCTTCGCACATGAACAATATAAGTCTGAAGTTGGTCTCGTATGGTTGCGCGGTCAACATTAGAGAAATCTCCACAATAAGTTTCAGCTAGGCCAGCAAGTTTGTCAACATCAAACTTAGAGAATGAACTTTTTGGATCAAGACATGAGAAGGCCACTATTATCTCTGAAGATGCTTCAGTAAATCGATGATTCATCTCTGTGCATATCTTGTCAATGCAAACATAGAAGATCTCAACTCGATAAAAATGAAGAAGAGTGTAAGTCACCCCATCAAGCCTCGAACGCCCTCGGACGGCATTGTATCATTCATATTGGGCACGGGAACACCCTTGGCAGCACAAAAGTGTTGGACTTCAGCAAGCAAGATCTCCCAACCACTTTCTCTCAATGAGGCCAACCGACCTTTGACATCATAGACTAGTTCAACGGCATTAACAATATTTATATCTTTCTTTTGCAATATGTGCGAAAGCTCATTTGTGAGGGCAAGCAATTTTATCATAAGATGCAAGACGAAAACAAACTTGAAGCTCTCCATTATTTCGATCAAGCCGCGCTTGAGACGGTCCACGACCTTCATCATTGATCTCACGAAGCACAAACATCACTCCCTCCCACATTTGACTCAAACGAAGTAAAGTTGTGTGATGTGAACCCCATCTTGTATCCCCGGCTCTAGCTAAATTTGTTTCTTGATTCAAACCTCTTCCACTATTAATCTCACCATTCTCAAGCTTATCTAAAATATCTTGATGATGTGCTTCCCTCAATGCATCCCTCCTCTTGCAAGATGCGCTTGTAGTGTTCACAATTAAGGATACATATTCAAATAAATCATGAACGGAAGAGCAACAACTAGCGACGGATACCACCACCAATTGCAAACGGTGTGCAAAACAATGAACATAGAATGCATATGGGTTCTCATCAAGAATCTTTCTTTGCAAACCATTAAATTCGCCTCTCATATTAGAAGCCCCATCATATCCTTGCCCTCGTATCCTATGAATGGACAATTTGTAATGATCAAGAATGGCAACAAGAGCTACCTTTAGTGCTTCCGATGTAGTCTCTTTGACATGATATAGAGAGAGGAAACGTTCCACAACCTTCCCTTGATCATTCACATACCTACAACACAACCATTGCAATAAGACTCAATGAAAAATTAAGAAACAACTATGAACCAACCGGTAACCACTAACCTCAACATTACCGCCATTTGCTCTTTCACGGATATATCACGTGACTCATCTATTAGCACGGAGAAGCTTTTATTGCCAATTTCTCTCATTATAACCGCGGTGACCTCTTGTGCACAACACTTTGCAAGTTCTTTTTGAATATCCCCACAAATCATTTGGCTTCTTTTTGAACCACGGTCAAAAGCATGCCTCACTTTATCATCAAGAGCTTTGTGCCAATCTATCATCTCACGAAAGTTGCCCTTGTTTAGTGAAGTGGGTTTTTCGTCATGGCCACGAAAAGCTAAGCCTTGAGCAATGAGGTATTTTGCACAACCAAGAGAAGAGGTCAAACGGATTTTATAAAGTACATGTGCTTCTTTGGATGCTCTAGCAAGATTACTTCGGACACTTTGGTTTTGATTACGAAAATCATCACAATGCATTCTTGCGTTGTTGTGTGCACTATCTATGCCACCAACATGACCCGGCAATGCCTTATATGCATGCTTCCAATCACTAAAACCTTTTTTGTTAAAGACATCATGACCAAAGTGTGTATTACTTCCTGGTTGTTTAAAAAGGAAGCAATAGAAACAGAATATAGCATCATGCGACTCACTGTACTCTATCCAGTCATACCTCTTGTACCATTCCTTAGAAAATGCACGGCTCCTAGTATTTCCACCATATTGTTTGCGAGGATAATTGGTGAGAATTGGTCGGGTTGGGCCCTTCAAAATATAGGCTCTTCTCACTTCCTCATGAAGATCCGGATGGTAGTCATCAATCTGTTGCCTAAGAGCTGGATCAGACACAAGCATTTCCTCAACATCATCCTCATCAAGCATTTCCTCATCCTCGTCCTCTTCCTCTTCACTAATCACATTTTGTTCATCTTCATCACTTGGTAATTATGGTTGTGGAGGATCTTGGGTTGGTTCTTCCACTTGTGTTGAATTTCTAGTGTCAACAAAAAAGCTCCCCAATTCTGAAATTAAAACAACTATCACTCAATAATTTGGAATTGGCACAATCAACATATAAATGCAGAGTAATTCTTTGAATCAAGTAAGGTACTAAATCATTGCTGCTCACCTAATTTTCGCATGCCGCCGGAAGGTCCAGAGCCGGAATTCCTCGGCTGTCTCGCCGACGTTGATGTCATCTGCGGTCTGCTGCTGCTTGCTGTCTCATGGCCATGTGCAAGCTCGGGTCGAGAACTCGACGGCGCTGGCTGCGCTGCTACTACTAGTCGGAGTTCCGACGATCCGCCGGCCGATGGAGGTTGCGAAGAGGAATTGGCACCCGAGCGGCCGTCCTGGTCGCGTTTTCGCTTCCGGTGGTCGCCATCGGCCGCCGGCGTTGCAGCCCGACAAGAGCCGCTGCCACGCGCCATCTCTCCGTGGCGTGCACCTCCCTTTGCCCGACGCCGCGACCGGCGAGGCGGCGATTATGGATTCCGCTCCGCTAGGTTTGCTGGAATAGCCGCATGCGAACAGAGGAATTGGGGATCGATCGATTGATCTTTTTTTTTTGGAATAGAACGATCGATTGCCGATTGGTGACTCCTAGTAGCCTCGTACCAGGCCTAAAGCTTTGAGAATAAGATATGGGCTATTCTATTACTAAGGCCCAAAGTGACCGGTCAGGCCCAGGCGCACAGAGAATAACAATTTCGGCCCTAGTACAGAAATTAGGCGTTCTTTCCGTCGTTGTCGAGCGTCCTTGCAGTTCCTAGCGCTAGAAAAGCTCACCGGCGATCAGCCTTCACGCCGGACTGAGCCCGGGCACGTGCCCAGGGCGGAGGGATGGTAAATTCGCCAATGCCGGCACCAACTCCCTCCTCCAGATCTCAGCCGGCGAAGGGGCTGGTTCCCTCTCCCTCCGCCTGCTTCGGCGGCAAGAGGAAGGGGAAACTTCGTTTCTCCGGCCAAGGCGCTGGTTCCCTCTCCCTCCAACATGCGTTTTTTTTAGAGAGACACTTTAGAGAGACACAATATAGATGAACTCACACGGTATACTTACACTCACCCCTACAACTACGAACTCGCATGCACATCATACCCATACGAGCACATTCGAAAATCGAAAGACCGAGCCAGATCATCATCATACGAGCCCACTTGAAAGATACATCACCTACCACTGAAATAACAACGCGCATAAAAATTAAAACTAAATCCAGATAAATAAAGATAAATTAGTATTAAATTTAGACTAATTGTATTGGAAAAAAACACTAGTACTTGAAGTATGGAGTAGCATTTATGACACCAAATTAGTATCACTAAATTTGTGCTGGCACAAGTTTCAAAATACACCATTCTGATGTCATGTATGTTGCTACTATTTTACCTATGAAAATTGGTCAAAATTTAAAATGTTTGACTAAGTGAAAAGTTAGATGTACATTTATAGCCAATATATACAACAATTAGCTATAAGGATATGCTATTTTATCAATGCATGGCCCACATGCCATTCTCACATAGTGTCTAGAGCACGTGCTGCAGCTGACTCCTGCATGAGAGGTTGATTCCATTCTCTCTACTCCAACTAAGCACAAATATATCTACAATATCTAAATGGGAGCAACCCACTAACTCTATTTCTCTTAACATGCTGGTTGTCCACATAAGCAACTATATGATTGGTCCATGTCATCATCAGCTATGTCAGGTTTCTTTTATTTTCTCTAGCATTTTCTCGCGTGTCGCGTTTGGTCGCAGTTCCACCCAGATTTTTGTCCTTTCAGTCACAGCCCACAAAAAATAACCGCAGCGCAGTAGAAGAATAATCAAAGCCCACACGCTGGCCCAGTTCTTCAGCTTCGTTTACTCTCACGTGAACCTGATCGGGTCTCTCTTCGTCTCCTCCAGCGACACCGGATCTGGCAGTGGTGGCTATTCAATGTTTCCGTTTCTACTCCCCAATCAATCCCGAAGGTGCACTTGCTTCCCTCCCCATGATCTCCGCAAGAATCGGAAACCTATGGCGGCATCCGATGGGTTCTGGCAGGAATTCCCCTCTTTAAAGCTGAGCCCCAACATCACCGGATTCGGTATCATACGGCCCCAATATGGCTGGGCTTCTTGCACGCCGCCGGTGAGCCACTCCATCCTGTTTTCTCCATGATGCATGTTTCATATTCACTAATTTTTGTACCACGGGTTCTAAACGACAGCAGTGCCGAGTCTGTTTGGAGCTTCATCGCTGCACATCACAGTCACGTTTGGAGCTTCATCGCTGCACACCACAGACCGAAGACTCCTGTTGGTAATGCCTGCACCATGTTCTTAAGAGATTTACTGCATCTGTACTATTCCGTGCTATTGCCGTAGTGTCGACTCAACCACACTACTTTTGGACATAGTCAGCTTCCATTTATTTGGTACAAATCCTTATTTTTAGCTGAGATGATTGTTCCTAAGGTCTTCCAGACAAAACAGTTTATTGTATGGTCAGATAAGGTTATTTGTACAAAACTTCTCGGGTGCCAAAACGTTGCCTTATTTCTACTCCCTCTGTTCTAAACTAACCGATGCAGTTTCAGTAAGTTAATATTGAACAAAAGAAGTATTAGCCAACCATTGCCTGAGCAAGTATTCGTCAACGTTTCTAACATATACAACATTGAAGCTTAAGTATGTATCTTTTGAGATTTGTGAGCATGAGCAAATTGGTAAACGTCATTATGGTGGTAGCCAAGCTCCAGCACTGGACGTGCCAACCAGGGAGGAGGCGTGTGCACCCTCGGTCCACATGCTTGATCCTTTCATACACATATGACTCCAGTACTATAAATTCGGAGCCGGCTGTACTAACGAGTTAATACTACAAGACAACATCAAGTTAAACCAGGTCGAGGCAGAGTTGGATAGATTTGTCATACACATTTAATCATGGGAAAAAGTTAATCTATGCAGAACATGCTCTCTGTATGTTAGATAGGTACTAACTGGTCGTGTCTTTTTAAGCCGATCTCGCATTCTACTTCCTCTACTCTCCGTATCTTTTGAGATTTGGACTGTTTATCACTAAGCCGTTCTCTCTCAAGATTAGTAAATCAAAAGTACATTGTTATATAATTGCTCACGTCTTCTCTACAACTAATCATCTGTGCAACTGTTTCATAACAAAGAGTTTTTTCATGCCAACCTCAATACTTACAGTCCGTTTTGTCCAAACTATAAAATACTAGATTGGGGCGAGTTGACAAAATCTTCTTATTAGCTTGGTTCGATGGAGCCAAACAGTCCACTATTTTTCAAGATCTAAGATATTTAGCTACATTCGAGCGAGTCAAACTCATAAACTTACAATGTTACTACAGTTTGTCAGTTTTTGTACATTCATTGCACAATTAATTTTACAAGTTCCTTTCATACTTATTTAAATAATATAATAGTCGAATGTAATCAATCGTTTCCGTTAAGCCCTCAAATAACTCATATTAGTACTTCTGTCCCATGCAACCAAATATTGATTTAATATATTGAACACAATTCCCGCGGCAACGCGCGGGGAATTATCTAGTTATTTAAATGCTTACAACCTGCTGATTGGATCTTATTGTACTTGCTCTTAGTGGCATTAACGGCACTATTCATATTAGATTTGTCATTTTTTTGTTTTTTGATTGATGCTCCTTTCAAATTTTGAGCCGAAATTTTTGTAGGCTCTAAACACGTGTATTGCCAACACTTAGGCCCTGCTTGGATGATTCGTATATTTCCACGGACGTAATAATTCACATGCCGGTACGGACATGTACAGGAAAACCCGGGTATTTAGATACGGACCTCGAGAGGTCCGTTGAAGTTTCCAGCGGAAAGACCCAGGAAACGAACATGTCAGGATTCTAAAACGACTATCCAAGTACGTTTACTGGACCCGGACGGAAATTTTCCAGGTTCCGTAACTTGCGCATGTTTTCAGGGAAAAAACGACCAACCAAGTCCAGTCTTGTTTCCCACCCCGAGTATTCTCAGTGCACAGCCATACCCGCGAGTGGAAACACGGTGGTATGCATGATGTTTGGATAGCCTAGTACATTAACCGGTTAGAAACCATAGAGGCCGTCAAGCTATAGCACGGAAGGGTGGAACGAATCGGAGCCGACAAGAGAGGTAGACGACGACGGCGGGGAAGCGCAAGAACAAGAAGTTACGTCGTTGGATCCGAGCAGAACAGGGACGTCGATGGTGGCGATGGCAGGGAGGACATTTGCGGGGTCGTCGAGGTCGGAAGGACATGGGTCAGGGCGCCGTCTTCGTGCTCGTTGCGGTGCCGGAGCTGCGCCTCCGCCTTTGCCGCCTCTCTCTTCTCGCTCGATTGGACTGACGGGGAAAATAAAGGACCTCCCCAGGTACGTGTTACTTACGGGGCCCGAAATCGGAAAATAGCGTAAAACTAAACAGCCAACCAAGTGGCAAAACTGGGCTGGGTCGGTAAATTACTTGGACAAGGGAAATTCCCGGGTTTTGGGCTAAAATACTATCGTTCCAAGCAGGACCTTAAGGTTTGTTGGAAGAATTGTTTGAAACTTTGGAAATAGCTTTTTGTAAATGGTGGCATAGGGAGCACCCAGATGGGCGCGTGGTAGCACCCTCACGCGTATGGTATGCGTGCACACGGTCCGACTTCCTGTTCCGGTTCCACACACGTACGCGCGCAGGCGCTGAACCGCAAACGCCATCCGTAGCAAACGAACCACGCGCCGCCCTTTATGTCCGTGGCTCGCCCTACACATCTCGACCTCAACCTTTTTTCAAGCGAAACAGTGTCTCCTATCGGGCTTTGCAAAAATAGAACGACGGCTCTCCTATCGGGCTCACATGACATAGAGAGTGTCGGTTTCTTTCGTGCGAGGCAAAACGGACAACGACGACGTGGGCTGCGCGAAACGTGCGCGCGTTTGTAACGTCTCCGCCGAGTTAATCGGGATCGTTGATGGTCAATCCAACGGTGCCTGGAGATCAGCCGTTCCTAGGGCGCTAGAATTAGATTTCTCGTAAATTTATGAAAGCAACGAGTACTCCTACATGTAAACACGCACATCAACCATGGTCAACCAGCGCATACTAAAGTCTGGCCGCTATACTTACTCCCTCTGTTCACTTTTATAAGTCATTTTGGTCACATACATTAAAAAATTAGTAAACCTAGACTTATTTTATGCATAGATTCATTCTTTTCACTATGTATCTGGACAAAATCTAAATGATGAGATGTGTTATAAAAGTGGACGGAGAGAGTACAAATAAACGTGACCATTGCTCCCTCTTTTAGGGTTCAAGGGGTAATTTTGACCAATTAAATTTATGGAAACAACGAGTACTCCTGCATGTAAACACGCACATCAACCACACTGCCATTGTCAACCAGCGCATACTAAAGGCTGGTCACTACACCTACAAATAAACGAGGGAGTGACCATTGCTCCCTCCTTTAGGACTCAAGGGGTACATGTATTTCGAGCATAATTTTGACCAATTACTTGGACCAATAAAATGAGTTTTTTTTTAGAGAAACACAATATAGATGAACTCAGAGACACGATATACTTACACTCACCCCTACAACTACTCCCTCCGATCCGAAATAAGTGTCGGAGGGAGTAGTATACATGCATACAAATTCCTTGTAAGCTCACGACACTTTTGATCTGAGGGAGTAGTAAAAACTCACGCATGCACATCATACCCATACGAGCACATTCGAAAGACTGAGCCCGTACATCATCATCATCACACGAGCACATTTGAAGGATACATCACCTACCGCTTAAATAACAATGCGGATAGAAATTTAAACTAAATCAAGATAAATAAATAAGTAAATACGAGCACCAAAGCCAATTATAGTCTAAGTGTACTTTTTCCTTCTCGGTTAGCCAAATTTATTAAATTTTGAGTAACTGCATTGGAAAAGGCACCAACACTTGGAGTACTCCCTCCGTCCAGGTTTACCAGGCCTCTAAGCAAAATCACCGCGACCAAGGCGTGATTTTAGTGGCCGCGTGGCCTACCAATCAGTTTACAGTTACAGTTTCCTAGTTTGGTGTTAATTACCGCAGTTAATTCACACCGCATGCAAGGGGCTTAAGCAAATTCACACCGCATGCATGCACACATTTTTCTTTTCACACTAGCTAGAAACACGGAAAGGAGCAACCAGGGCAGGTTACGCATGCACTGTCACCATAATTAACGGATAGCTTTTTGAGGGAATTAAATTTTTCGGGCCGGCAGTTCATTTCTGGACAAATAGATTTTGCTTAGAAGCCTGGTAAACCTGGACGGAGGGAGTAGCGTTTATGGCACGGAATTAGTACCACTAAATTTGTCCTGACATGAAGGTTCAAAGTACACCATTTTGATGTCATGTATGGTGCTACTACTCCCCATATAAAATTGGGAAAAGATTAAAAAGTTTGACTAAGTGGAAACCTAGATGTGGAGTACACTTTACTTACTTATGAAGGGAGCATACACAAGGAAAAAAGACTAGCCCGGCATGAGTAGCGTCGGTTTTTTGAGTTGTGTCATTTAGTGACGCTGACGGCACTATTCATATTAGATTTGTCCTTTTGTTTTTGTTTTGTTGATTGATGGTCCTTTCAAATTTTGAGCCGAAATTTTCTGTGGGCTCTAATTTGCACTTGTGTTGCCAACACTTAGGATTTTTTCGAAGAATTGTTTGAAATACTAGTACGGAGTATTGGCTTTTGGTAAACCCTCACGCGTGCGGTATGTAGTCCGTCCACGGCCCCGGGGCACACGGTCCGACTTCCTGTTCCGGTTCCACACACGCACGCGCTGAACCGCAAACGCCATCCGTAACAAACGAACAACGTCGAGCATCATCGTCACCCGACCTTTGACATCGTGTCCGCTTGCGCCCTCACCGTCCTCGTCCCGCACGAAACGGCACAGCGCGAGAGGAGCATTGACCTGACCCGTCGACCGTCGACCGCCATCTATCATCTATCATCACCGTCGACCGCTTCCACACTTGCGCACCAGTTCCCACCCACGTCCTCTTGTCCCTTTCTTTTCCTCGCTCCCGGCACGGAACGGACGATGCCGCCGCGCAAAAGCCCCGCCACTTCCCGGTAAGCCGCCTCCCGATTTCTCTCCGGGTGTCCTGCCGCCGGTCGCTCCCTCGCCCGTCATCCCGCGCCGGCGCACCCCTTTATGTCCGTGGCTCGCCCTACACATCTCGACCTCAACCATTTTTCAAGCGAAACAGTGTCGCTAGGCTAGAGCAGTAGAGCAGGGACGGACACCGGACGCCGGCGGACCCGGGCGATCGTTGTGGACCACGTCGCGTGAGGTCTACTGGCTATAGCTCTGACGCAGGAGCAGCTCCCTCCGATGTAAATGTCCCGCCTAGGCCGCGTCCCTGACTGTACTGTGTGCGTGCCACGCCGTGACTTCACGCTCCTTCCTCACGTCCTCCACAGCGCACGGCCACAGTGCGTCGTCGTAAACCTGCCCGCATTTTCCGCCAACTTTACAGCTACTGCGTGCATTCAGATAACCCAATGGGCTCTAAATCGGTGGACTTGTACACGTCCCGAATCCCACGGGTGAAACAGAAAGGAAAAAAAAGGTCCATTTTAAACCTTAAATTCGTAGAGGTCAATTCGTAGAGGTCCGACGAATTGAACCCTCAAGTCGAAATCCCTGCCGTTTGCATCCTGAATTACTGAATCCCGGTCAAAATAAAACTTTGGAGCTGTTTGGTGCACTGGAAAAGCAAAAATCCTGACCGGGAATATAATTTAGTCTCATTGACAGTGGGGTCGAGGTGTCGTATTAATCTTCTTCCCCGTCCCCCAATTTCTTTGCAATTCTTTTTTTTGCAACGAAATAACTCTATTAATTACTCAATGTGATTACAAGGGGGTCGAATGCAATCTCCCAGGAATGCAGGAGTATAATTCACCCACAAGCATCTACGCCTCGATGGAGAAGCATGCTTTGCACACAGGTGTGCAGGTTCATTATCCAACCGCGATACATACGATATAAAACTATCAGAGAAACTAAAGGCCAGATTACTAATCTCCGAGCATAAAGCACCAATGTCTGCCCTCTCATAATCTTCCGAGTTGCACAATTTGACAACCTCCATTGCATCGCTCTCCAACTCCACATGTGTATATCCCAGGTCAGCAACAAACCTGAGACCATCCCTTATAGCAATAGCTTCCATCGTTCTTACATTTGCAGCAAACTCATACCAGATAGCCTGGCATCTGATTAATTCTCCAGAGTGATTACGAATGACAGCGCCTGTCGATCCCGATCGCAAAGATGGATTAAACCCCGCATCCACATTAACCTTTACATGTGGTTCCTTCGGCGGCTTCCAACCAATATTCTGTTTGGGGGTTGGATTGTTGACAGAACTCAACGGTCTTGCTAGATCACACGCTGCATCTACAGCCCACCTTACAGATGCCATCAGGTTATTTCCTCTTTCCCTATGCCTTCTGTTATTCCTCTCGCTCCAAACCGACCAACATCCACATAAAATGACGCACGCATTGCGGTTTGGGACCATATTTCCATCGATCATGTCTACCGCCCACGAGTCTGGATGCAATTTAGGAATTTTAACATCGGTAATCCTCTTTACCTCTTCCCAGAACAAATGTGCCCATGTACAGGAGAAGAGGGCATGGAAGATAGACTCCACTTCCCCGCAATCCTCGCAATTAGCAATTCTGTCAACGTGTCGATCACACAATATTTTGCGGCATGGAATGAATTTATGAATCAATCTCCACCAGAAGTTCCGCACCTTTGGAGGCACTGTCATCTTTCACAAATTTTTTCAGATATGTTTCATAGAATCCCCCGAGCTGGTTGGGGCCTCAGATCTCCTATTTGCACACAGGAGTTTATACGATGACCGTACAGAGAAGTTACCGTGCTTCTCAGGTTTCCAAGCCCAAACATCATCTTCCTCACCCCGCACAATTCGCCTTATGGCCTCAATATCCGGTGCCACAGAATTCTGTTGAAGTATATCATCGTTCCAATCACCATCCTGGTCAATAAGATCGTCCACTCTATTGGTCGTGGCCGTTTGCAACCGAGCTAGGGGCCTCGAGCCAACATTTTCTTCAATCCATGGATCATTCCATATGTGAATCGAGGATCCGTTCCCGACCCTTTTGATCAACCCCATATTCAGGGCATCTCTCCCGTGCATAATCGCCCTCCACGTGTGTGATGCATGTCTCTTATTGTTGGCCTCCAAGAAGGTTCTGTCATGGAAGTACCTTCCCTTAAGAACCCGAGAACACAATGAGTCAGGTCTTGTCATTAAGCGCCAACCTTGTTTAGCCAACATAGCTTGATTAAATAATTCAAAATCTCTAAAGCCCATGCCACCTTCTGATTTAGGGATCGCAATTTTCTCCCATTTCCTCCCCACCAGAACTTTGCAATTACCGCTGTAAGTTTCTTGCAAAAGTTCTTAGACAATTTAAAGCAACTCATCGAGTATGTAGGGATTGCTTGACAAATAGATTTGATGAAAATTTCTCTTCCCGCACTGCTTAGCATCCTTGGAATACCCCCAAAAAGAATCTTTTTTACCTTAGCTATGATATGCTCAAACTGAGAATCCGTTGATCTCCCCAAAGCAGTGGGTAGGCCAAGATACTTCTCCCCCAACGCCTCCGAAGAAATACCCAGTCCCTGATGTACCACAGACTTTACTGGATCCTTGGTATTCTTACTGAAGAAGACTGCCGATTTGTTGTAGTTAACCATCTGGCCCGAGCCCCTTTTATAAAGATCAAGAAGAGATTTAATTCTATTAGCACCAGCAGGAGAGGCCTGTGAAAAAATCAGACAATCGTCAGCAAATAGGAGGTGGGAAACCCATGGGGCATGGATTCCCACCCGAATTCCTTTGGCTAGATATGCAGGGCCACACTTCTTGAGCATACAGCTGAATCCCTCTCCACAAAGGAGAAACAAGTAAGGGGATATTGGATCCCCTTGTCGGATACCACGAGTAGGTTTGAAGAAATCTGAGAACACACCATTAACACGGACTGATAATGTAACAGATTCAACACATCTCATGATGAGATCAACCCACTGCTGAGAAAACCCAAGCTTGATCATAATACTCCGAAGATAGCACCACTCCACCCTATCATAAGCTTTGGCCATATCAAGTTTAATTGCACAAGCAGCTGAATTCCCCTTTTTTTCTTTTCAGATAGTGAATACATTCATAAGCCGTGAGGACATTATCCGTTATTAATCTCCCTGGAACAAAAGCACTCTGCTCCTCCGAGATGATCTCATCCAATACAGGTCTCAATCGAAGGGCTAAGACTTTAGAGACAATTTTGTATAGGACATTGCAAAGGGCAATCGGTCTATACTGAGTGAGATCTTGAGGGGATTTTACCTTAGGGATCAAAACCAATACTGTCGCATTCACATCTTCTGGCATGCAGCCCCCCTCCAAGAATCTCCGGACAGCTTTGCAAACCATCTCCTTTAGAACTCCCCAATGCTTGATATAGAACCCCACATTAAACCTGTCCGGACCCGGGGACTTATTCGGATGCATCATAAACAGTGCCTTCTCTATTTCCATATCCGAAAAAGGAGCCAAGAGTTGCTCATTCATCAATTCGGTTACTTTAGCAGGAACCCAATCCGTAACCAGATCAGGTTGAGAATCCTCCTGGGCCGAGAATAGTGATTTGTAAAAATTGATAGCCATACCTTCCAATCCTTCTTGAGAAGTTTCCACCGATCCGTCATCTCTCCTTAGAGACTTGATCTTATTATTTCTACCTCTCTGTTTAGCCTTTGAGTGAAAATATGCTTTATTTCGGTCCCCCTCCTTCATCCATAAAACCCTTGATCTCTGCTGCGCTTCGATCTCCTCTCTGGTTTGTAATTCCGAAATTCTTCGCATCAACTGTTTTTCTTTCCTAGATGGGCCGGTCCCTAAGGATTCCCACCGTACCTGCTCAAGTCGTCCTCGAAGGATTTTAGGTTGCTTTTGAACCGAGCCGTACTCCTCCTTACTCCACTTCTGTAGTTTCCTCCTTACCCCACCAAGGGCAGTAGCCACATCCCCAAGATTATTTCCGTACGCATTCAGACTCGATTCAACCACCTCTATGTAATTCTGATGTCTAGTCCAGGCATTCTCGAATCGGAACGGTCTCAGACCACCACCATCCTTACACCAATCAGACTTATAAATTTGTATAAGGAGTCTGCAATGATCGCTTTGCTTGTCTGAATATGTGTAACCATCGAATTATCAAACACCTCGAGGAAACGGATATCGGCCATACTCCTATCCAGTCTCACCTTTATATTATCACTTCCGTGTTGCCTGTTACAAGTGTAAGGGGTACCCGAGTATCCCATATCTTCAAAACCACATTCCTCAATTGCATCCCGAAAGCCTTCCATTTGCCATTCACCTCTGCCATGACCCCCAAACTGTTCACCAACCGACACAATCTCATTGAAATCCCATGCACAAATCCATGGATTATCGTATTCCTTCCTCAAATATTTCAACAGCTCCCAGCTCCGTTTCCTCTTGGATCGTTTTGGTTCTCCATAGAACCCCGTGAATCTCCATTCAGTACCCCCTGTCTCCTCATTTACAATGAAAACATCAATATGTGATCTACTGTACGATTTGAGAGTCACCACCGAATCAGAATTCCAGTAGAGAGCTAAGCCTCCACTTAATCCTTCACTCCTCACTCCAAAGGCATTCGAAAAACCAATCCTTCCCTTAAGGTCTTGCGCTCTTGTGCTGCTCATTTTGGTCTCCGAAAGAAAGACCAATTTTGGACGGTGCAACTTTACTAAGTTGCTAATTTCATGAATTGTCTCGGGCCGTCCACACCCTCGACAATTCAGACTCAAAATACTCATTGGACCCGGCGGTCACCCTCGAGGGATGCCGCCGATCCGTTAGATTGTCCAGAATAAGAAGAGCCACCCTCCCCCTTGTGCCTTTTTTCACCTTTGCCACCTTGGCTTTCATCCACTATGCCTTTTATTGGAGCCACTTCAGTATAGTCCCTGTCAGTTATGGCTAGCAGGTCACTGGCCTTTTTATTTTCCTGCTCGAAAGCTAACCTTTTCCTTGCATTCCTCTCTGCCTCTATCATGTACTGATCTGTAATCTTGATCGGACTTGTGGCAGTATCCGATAATTCCTCTAGGCTCGTTGAGTCTCGCTCGGGATGCACCCGCCAGTCACTACTGACCCCTACCTTGTGCAGCTGCTCTCTCGCCCATGCTCGTTCTGCCTCCTCCTCTTAAACCACCTCGAGATCCACTCAAGACACCTCGTGGACCGATCCCACCTCTAGGCCTCCATCCATCCGCATGAATCCGGTCTCCATATTTCAAATTTTTATCCTCATAAACCCCTGTACCACATTCCTTGTACACATGGCCTATCTGACCGCAAGCAAAGCAAAGCATCCCTAACTTTTCATATTTCACTTCAAAGATTGATCGTTTTCAACCAAGCGATATGGATACAAATCGTGTTAGGGCTTTCCGAGCATCTTGCAAAATCCTCACTCTCACGTAATCTCCACGGAAAATCCCTGGTGGAGCCATCTGAATTTCCCCCGCCTGACGATTCACCAATTGTTTCACCACAGCTTCTTTTCGAAAACCCTCTGGTATCTTATGTATCTGAATCCAAATAGGCATAAGTTCCAGATCAACATCATCGGGATTCGATATTCCATCGTAAGGCGCAATGATCACAGCCCAATCTCGGAACAACCACGGACCCCTCTCTGTAATCTTCTCCCAATCGCCGAGGCAATGGCACTGAATCACGAACCTTTTGACACCAACAGGACGGATCGACACCTCCTTCGCGGGGTTCCATGCAGCACGCACCTGTAAGAAAAAATCCTCATGGATGAATCCCTTCTCGCAATGGACCCGGGCCACTGCTAGCCAACGAGTACTATCTGCCAGATCGATATCTGTGTCCTCGATCACCAGGTCGTCGAATTCCTCTTCCCCAATATCTAGCCGATCAAATAGCGAGTTGATCGCCCCTCCATGAGTCTCGGATCCCTCAGCTTTGTCCTCCTTCCCCGATCCATCCTTCTCCTTCCGTTTTGGCTCCCCTGAAGCAGATTCAGAGGCACTCACCGATCTCGAACTCGACATCTTGCTTGTTTTCGCCTTCAAACTCCGCGAGGTTAACTATAGGGTTAGCGCCCGCGCGAGGATTTTATTGCTCTGCCTTCCCGCGTACGTAGCCTCTCCTCCGGATCGGATCCCAATCGGAGACGAAGCCGAAGTCGGCGACTCGCCGCCTGATCGCCAGGCGGGAGGAGGCAAACCCTAACGAACGGGTACGGTAATTTCTTTGCAATTCCGTATAGCAGCTTCCAGCGACATAAGTAGGCTCACCCTGCACTTGAGGTGTCGGGGTGGCGCAGCAGCGCGGGACATGCACCACTGCCTCTAGTCACGTGAATTTCTAGCGTTGTGTGCCGCTCACATCTACGCCTGATAGCAAGCAGCAAGGAACAGGCAGACCCTTAATTAGTGCTCCAGCAGTCACACCAATGGGGACGAGAAGCATGACACCCGTCTGTGCGGTGGTTCTTCTCACCGTCGTTGCCTATCGCACGGCCCTCGCGGAGGCCGCGCCGCCGCCGCACTACAAGCACGCTCAGGTGCACCTTGCTGAAATTTGGGATGGGCTTTTAGCCCATTAGACAATTTCTATTTAATCCCTAAGTCCCATGCTGCCATAGCAAGTGGTGAGATTTTAGTCACGTATTGCTAGTTGGGAGAGTTTTGCACTAGTTTATAAGGTTAGCTCTCTCCCCACTAGCGTGAGTTGGTATGAAGAGAGAGAAGTTGTAGAGATGTTCCACACACGCGCTCCTCCTCCTCGACGCCCGCTGCACCGCGGGTTGCGGGAATGAGCCGAGCCGATGCCTTTATTTTGGCAGTCGGAAACGGAGAGTCAACAGACACACCAGAGTGGACACAGATACACACACCTCATACGCTCTGCGCCCATTGTCATTCGTCTCTCTGTTGCTGCCGTCGGTGATTCCACCCCATCTACCGCGTACACGGCCGACGGGAGAGCATGCCTCCGAAACCCCGCCTCTCCAGATCCTGTACGGGAGAGCGGCGATTAGGTTTTGGGGGAGTCTGCCGTACGTCTACTTCGACTACCACTACATCGCCATCATCGTCAACATGTCCACCGAAACTGAACGCGCTGCTGCTGCCGCCGAGGCCGCCTCTGCTGCTGCTACCACCACCGCTGCTGCAACCGCCGCCGCGGCTGCCGCCTCTGCTACGGCTACTGCCAATTGGCCGACCGCAGGGTATAACATGTTTATCCCTGTCCTTATTATTTCCATGTGTGCAATACTAGTAGTTTGTGTATATTTATCTACTATAAATCTAGTATGCAGGAATATGGTTAAATATCAGTATGTTTACGTTATGTTCATGATTTATAGTTGGATTATTTTAATCTGTAAATTGCCTAAATTCTTAACACCCCTAGTTTCCTTTGCCTTCCTCGCGCTCATGGGTCCAAAATTCCATCGTTAGAGACGACGCCCAACCATAGTGACGGGCCTCGAGCGCTCCCCAAAGCCGCCCAGGTCCAGGTGGGAAGCCGCGTCAGGCGCGCCCAAGTGCGCCAGTCGGCACCAAGCCGTTGCCGATCGTGCGCCTTCCTCGCCGCCGCCACCGCTGCGCGATCCCGGCCATCGTCCACTATTCGTGTTCCCCGGAAGCGTGCTTGAAGGCCGCCATCCACAAGCTCCGGTCTGGCACACCGCATCCCTACCCCTTACTCAGGTCAACCGAGAACGGACGCCGCGCAACCGTCGGCTCCCTGCAACTCTTCGACATTTTGTCTAGCAGCTCATGGGCAAGTAGTTGCACCCACGCCACAACACAGCAAAACAACAACCACCACAAAACTGTTACTAGTCAACGAGACAATGGGTATTTCCAGCCCCCTTTTCAATTTAGAATTCTTTTTTCTCTGAAAATGAGACTCAAGGTTTACTTTGGACCAGGATTCAATAATTTAGGGTGCAATCGGCAGGGATTTCGAGTTCAGGTTCGTTCCGGCAGACCTCTATGAATTCAAGGTTCAGTATGGACTTTTTTCAAACAGAAATGTGGAGGAGCAGTCGAGCGGATCGTGGCACTTCTCTCCGCGAAAAAGGAGGGGCGTAGGAAGGAATTCGGCCGTACGTGGAGCGGGACCGACCGACGGGAGGCCAAATCACGCCCGTCGCCGGATTCAGCTCTCAACTTTTTCAATGGTCTCGGCACGCGTTTCCCTCCCACCCAACAAGTTAGTTGAAACGGAAGCCCCAACAATCGTCTCTTCCTGCTTCCCGGACTCCCGGTGGTCACGGTTAAGTGGAGCTGTCCTGGAGTACTACAGGACATCTCGCCAAGCTACGGTCATTTCGCGCGCGGGCCAAGCTCAATGAAATGTCACTCGCACATTAAACGCGCACTATAGTACGTGTATACAATGAATACGTGTACGACTACAGTGATCAGTAGGAGGTGAGACGGTGAGTGAGTGAGGGCAGTCCGGCACGAGGTAGTCTCCAACGGTGGATAACAACTTGCTATACGATGGATTTATGTCTTCGTTTGCCTTCTCGAGCAATTAATGTCTGTGGGGGTACGTCCCAATGCACCATCTCTTAGCACGTTATTATGTCTAATAAAAACTTAAGAGACAACATGTACTAAATTAATGATTTTAAGTTCATGCATGCATTTGATTGGCCTAAAGTCCTTTTTTGCCCATGGCCACATAAGCAAAATGCATATGAAACCGCGTGCTAAGAGATTTGCATTGGGATAGGCCTAAGCCTAGTCACATAATGGGGAGTATCATACACTAGTATCATGCACATGATACTAGTTTATGTTACTACTCCTACAATTTATGTTACTACTCCTACAATGAGTAGTAACATGTTTGTGGTACTATATAGTGCTGCATTTATTGTGATATAGACTCATATTGCCTCGTAATGTGTTATGTGACGGTATCTACCTATGATACCACTATCACATCTCTCCTCATTAATTGCACTGCCACATCAGATTTTTGCCAACATGGCATGCATGATACTACCTATGATACCCCCATTGTGGCTAGTCTAAGAAATCATCCGTTTAGGATGGGAAGTTAACTTGTCTCGTCATTATCTCTTTTCTAATCTAAATTAGTAAAGAAAATATAAGAAATGACACTTCTAGGAGATTACTATACCTGTCGAGACATCGTAGTAGTTTTCATAGACGGGGGTGCCATGAGACTACGGTAGAGACGTGGGGTAACGGGATAGCGTAGTAACACAGAACACGGGATTTTACCCAGGTCCGGTACGTCGCGACAGTACGGCGTACCTACTCCTGCACTTCTCACTAATTGGGACTAAAGACCGTTTAACAGGGTTACAATGTGAGGGTGTAGATCTAGCTACTCGGCGAGGATAAGCTTCTCGGCGAGTTGCGTAGAGCTTCTCTGTTATGCCTAACTTGTTTTAATCTCTCTCCCGTCCGGCTTTATATAATAGCCGGGTTAGGGCTTACAGAATCAGAAACCTAGAAGACTACGTTTAACTTGTAACTTGGAAAGCAAGGAATCCGTCTTCTCCTCCAAGCCAGATCACGCGGGCCGTGATCCGGGTTCTTCTAGAATCCGGCTTCTGCGCGTCGGACTACTGGGCCGCCCAATGGACCTAAGCCCATTACCACGTAGGCCACCCTGGTAGTCCGGCTCTTTGTCTACCATCTTCTATACCCCTATTCAGTATATATCCGACAGTAGCCCCCAGGAAGGATCAAAACTCTGATTCTCCGTCTTTCGTCAAATACATTTTGTCCGGGAAATCTTGATTCAGCAGTCTTGATTCTTCCTACTTTCCTTTTAAAGGAGATGGTAACATAAAACTCGGAACTCTGAAAATCCGGCTTTTCTTCTCGCGATCCTTCGCGGAAAAGGAACTTATGACGTCAGCGCCTTAATCATGCTGACGCAAGCGACGCTTGGTTTCACGCGGGAAACCCTGCAACGTATCTCTGACAGATTCTCACGGGAAACGAGGAGATAGCCATCATTCCCCTGTCGTTATATTTCCCAGATTTTCCGGCGAGCGACACGCGTCGAACATCCAACGGTCGAAAGAGCCGTTGGCACGTATCTAAACGGTTTTCCGGCTATAAATAGCCGTCCTCGTCCTCGTCGAATCCTTTCCTCACTCCCTCACTGTCCACGCCATTGCTGCGAACGCGAGCTCGAGAGCAAGCCCTGTCCCAACGCACGCATCCTCCTCGCACGCCAAAACGCAACGCGCCACCAACGAGATGGCCTCCTCGCCGTCCTCACCAACCCGCGCCGCCATCAACGAGCTGATCAGCGATCTGGATCCGCAGCCGGGATCGCCCAAGCTCACCGGCGACGTGCCGGAGAAGACCACGGCCTCCGCGGCGGGCGGAGAAAACACTTCCGCCGCCGCGGACATAGCGGGATCGAGTGCCGCGACAACCCCGCCGTTTGCACCTGAAACGGCGGAGGAAAAGATCGAGCTCCTCGGCGACGAACTCGCCGCCGCGGAGGCCGCCGCCGCCGCCGCCGCCGGAGCAGACGAGGAAGCGGAATCTGCAGGCAACTGGAGTGCCTGCAGTATTCCCCCGGCTCTCCTTCCAAACTTGGAAAAGGAGGGCCTGGTTCTTAAGAAGAAATGGCGGCTGCCAGAAGAAGAGACCGAACCAACGCCACGGAATGGCGAAAGGGTACTTCTCACTTCCCACCTTTTGCGAGGTATGGGGCTTCCGTCTTCTTCCTTCTTCCTCCAGATTCTCTCTCATTACCACATCCAGCCCCATAACCTTCCTCCCAATTCCATCCTCTACATGGCCGGCTTCCAGGCTTTGTTTGAGGGCTACTTAGGGCTAGAACCTAGGCTAGATTTCTAGACTTACTGCTTCGGGGTTAAGCGGAACTCTTCGGAGGGCGCACTCCCGACTTGCGGGACCATATCTTTCACTCTTCGGAGATTCCGAGAAGATTGGTTCCCCAAGATAAAAACTTCGGAATCCGTCAAATTTTGGACGGGTTCCTTCTTTTATCACCCCGACGTGCCTTTCCCTAAGGAAGCTGTCGGGGTTCCACCTTTCGTGAACTCTGCCGCAGTTCCCCAGGATAACTGGGGAACGGAAGCCGTCCAGGTTCTGCCGCCAGATCTACTAAAGATCAAGCGGCGCATCGCCAAGCTCACCTCCATGGATCCGCCTCTAACCGGCATGGACACGGTTCTATGCTGGCTGATTAGGCGAATCCAGCCACTAGCCAACCACAGCGGCCGTCTCCTGTGCGAATACACGGGAGTTAAGGATCCAATGCGGACAACCGCCAAAGATTGGCCCACAAAAGAACTTAGGCGGCGCATCAATCAGTTGGTCGCATCGCGCGACCAATACACAGAGAGTCGGCCAATGTACACGGCCGAAAATCCGGTTCCCAAGGTAATTTTTCAGTCATTTGGGTACAATTTTTTTTTCTCGGATTTCCTAGCTTCTGATTTTGATCTTGCTTGTCCGACAGTTCGCGGATCTTTCAGATTCGGACTTGGTATCCGAGGCTGAGCTGGACGCGCTGCGCACCGCCGCTACAGGTGGACGCAAGCGCAAGAAGATAACTTCCTCGGAAGAAATTATCGATCTTGACGGAATCCCCGTCGCCACTTCCAGGTTCTTTCTTCTGGGTTCTGTTTTCTTTTATGGGAACTTTTCATCCATCTTCAGTTTTTTGACTTTTCCGGGTTTTTTGTTTTTAGCCTGCAGCCTTCCACCCTGAAGCCGAAGAAGCTGAAGAAACACAAGGTTTCCTCCAGCCGAGCCAGCCAACCTTCTCCCGCCGTCGCCCCGGACACGCCACGCACAATGGCGGAAGAGCCTACTGCAGCCCCCACCACCAAGCCCCCGGAGCCCAGCTGGCCCGTTGTGTCCGACACGGACACGAGGGAAAGGGCGGCCCCAGAGGTGGGAAAATTTTCTCGGACTTTCGACGAGGAAATTCCCACCTTTGACAAGGATTTCAAAGCTATCAACGACGGCCTGGACGCAGCCGGGAATCTCTTCGCGGAATACGCGAAAGAGTTTAAAGAAAACTTGGCAGGTTTGCAGCGCATGAGCCAGGTATATAACTCTAGCCCCCAAGCATTAAACAAAATGCGTGCTTTTTGCTTGATGTTTTTTGTACTCATTCTTCTCCTTGCTATGTTTCAGCAAACCTCCGAAGCCATCAACATGGAAGTTTTCAAGAAACTCACCATCAAGAATAAAGAAGTTAGAAGTCTTCTTTCTATTCTTGAAGAAAGGGAGGCAGAGCTGGAATCATCAAAGCTCGCACTGTCGGAAACACAAGGTAAGCATTTTCCTTCTGAATTTTCCGATTCAATCATTTGCCTAAGTTTTTTCTGAGGAGCTGGCTAACCCGGATTTTTTTCTTGCTTTTTCAGCTGCATTAGCTCAGGCTAAACAAGCAGCGGAAGATTCTGGCAATGCCGAAATTCTCCGCAAGGAGAATGTTGAGCTTCACAATAACCTTGTGAAAGCACAACAAGACCTGGAAGCCAGCAACATGGCCCTTGGAATTTCCAATTCCAAGGCTTCCGAACAGGCGGAGAAGGACAAATCCACCATTCAGGATTTGACTGACGCTCTGAACCTTCGCCTGGAGGAAGTTTCCGAGATCGACAAGCTCATCGGTAAATCTCTGACTCATTTATCATCTGTCCATGTTTTGCTTTCTCTGTTTTTCCGTCTAACCCTTTTAGGTGTTTTATTGGAAAAAACAGGAGATACCCCAGATGGCACTCGGGTTGCAGGCATCCGAGCTTTCGGGGAGACATGGACTTTGCTCAAGGCTGCTGCCACGCAGCTGGTAGACAAATTTCTTCCCGAAAAATCTGGGGAATGCTCGGAGGTTGAAAAACTTCCGGGTGCCATCATGGAGGTGGCGGAGTCCAAGGAGTCCCTTCTTCGCTCCGCTGCACGGGGTGGTGCGCGCATGGCTCTCGGCCTTATGCGCATGCACTACCCCTCTGCCAAATCCTGGCGCGTGGTGTCCGGTGTCCCTCAAGGATACACGGATATTCAGCGAAACACCATCTTTGGTGAAGTCAAAGGCCACGCCACCCAGATTGCCTCCATGGTGAATATCTCCGTCAACTATCCAGAAGAGGAGATCCCTCCGATCCCCGAAGACGAAAGCAGCGAGGAGGAGTCAGATGCTTGAAGGGTTATCTTGAACCTGGATAGCAAAAGTAGACAATAGGAGCATTACCATTCTTTCAATGTAATCCAAATGTAATGCTTCTTTTTGTATGAATGAAACTTCCGTCTTTTGCAGTTTAAATTATGAAATTCTTTGCAAGTTTTTTGGATTTTATCATTCCTTTATCTTCTAAGTTTTCTGGTGTATATGCTTTAACTGTCCTTAGTGTTTGAAATGGCTCAAATAGCAATATGGATCTTCATGCCGAGTAACTGGGGACGAACCAAGCAGTTTTGAAACTCGGAAACATGGACCATGCTAAAGGCATTTTTACTGACTAGTTCCAGTAACCCAACACACACACAATCAGATAAGACTTAGAGAAAACAAGGAAAGTTTTAAGTGAAACTTGGGCACGCAGGCAATTCAAGTTTCCCTTAGCCGTTATCAGGCTGAAAAATCATTCAGTTTTGTAACGCCGAGTACACAAGCACAATTCGGGTTAACATTGAGAAATTTGTAAGATCATTGGGAAATAGATGAGGCGGAAACGCTTTGAACTTATAAAGAATATGGATGACCGCATTCCGACAACTTTATTTCATGATCTCAAAAGATGTTTACATAGAATTGAACTAAGTACGAAAAGGTACATAACTTGCTAGACGTTCCCAGGCTTCCGCAATCCTCTTGGCTTTGTCGAATTTTTTCAACAGCTTGTAGAGTGGTAAGGTTTTAGCCCCCAGCCGACTAATAAATCTGCTGACGGCTGCAGCGGAACCCGTCAATCTTTGGACATCTTTTACACATGTAGGTTTTGAGATGTTCAAGATTGCCTTGATCTTTTCCGGATTAACTTCTATTCCTCTGTGGGAGACAATGAAACCCAGAAGTTTTCCTGAGGGAACCCCGAATACGCACTTAGATGGATTCAGCTTCATCTTGTAAGTGCGTAAGTTCTCGAAAGTTTCTCGCAGATCCTCAAGGAGTGTATCTTTTTCCTTGGTTACGACAGCGATATCGTCCACATAAACATGGACGTTTCTGCCAATCTGACTATGCAAGCAGCGTTGCATGCAACGCTGATAGGTTGCACCTGCGTTCTTCAGGCTAAAAGGCATGGTTACGTAATAGTACGTCCCATACGGGGTTATAAAAGAAGTCTTGATTTGATCTTCCTTTTTCATGCGTATTTGGTGGTACCCGGAGTATGCATCCAAAAAGCATAAAAGCTCGGAGCCTGCAGTGGCATCTATTATTTGATCGATTCGTGGTAACGCGAACCTATCTTTCGGACACAACTTGTTCAATCCTGTGTAATCTATACACATTCTAAGAGCAGTGGTGTCTTTCTTCGGTACTAGGACCGGATTTGCGGACCAATCAGTATGGATTACTTCCTTGATGAAATCCGCTGCTAAAAGCCGGATAATTTCCTTGCCAATAGCCTTCCGTCTTCTTCCGTCAAATCGACGGAGACCTTGTTTGACGGGTTTTGATCCGGGAATAACCTTGAGTTGGTGCTCAGCAAGTTCCCTGGGTACGCCTGGCATGTCAGCTGGACACCCGGCAAAAATATCCCAGTTCTCACGGAGGAACTTGATGAGCTCGCCTTCCTATTTGTCGGTCATCCCAGTCCCTATGATGACAAATTTTGTCGGATCTTTGGGATCTAGGATTACCTGTCTTGTATTCTCGGACGGCTTGAAGCTATCTGTTGGCTTCCGAGTTTCTTTTCCTGCCGGCATTTCTTTCGGCGATACCTCCTTGGATAATTCCTTCAGTTCCTCCTTTGCTATAACTCTCTGAGCACAAAGGGCGTTTTCTTTCTCCAACTCGTTTGCCAGCTTGAAATCACCAGCTATGGTGATTACTCCTCCTTTGGGTCCTGGCATTTTCAGCTTGTTGTAGATATAACAGGATCTTGCCATGAATTTGGCGAAAGCCGGACGTCCGAGTATTGCGTGATACACACTTTCGAACGGCACTACTTCGAAGGATACTTTTTCCTGCCGGAAGTGATCTTTATCTCCGAAGGTGACATCTAGGGAAATTTCTCCTAGGGATCGTGCTTGCCTGCCAGGAACGATGCCGTGGAAGCGTATATTGCTGTAATTGAGCTGGGACTCGGAGATCTTCAAGTGCTTCAGTGTATCCAGGTACATTATATTAATGCTGGATCCTCCGTCCATCAGCACTCTTCTTAGCCTAGTGTTTTGGACAATAGGGCTGACAACAAGAGCTTGTGTGCCGGGTTCAGGGATATTTCCGGGATGATCAGACTGATCCCATATTATCGGTGTGTTGGAGTACTTCAAGAATTTCGGGGTTGCCGGAACAACCGCGTTTATTTCTCGATGTGTTCTTTTGGCCACCTTTGCTGACGGGGTTGCTAAGAAAGTTAGCATTGCTTCTCCGTCAACTCTCGGAAATTTGGGTTCGCCCTTTCGCTGTTGTTCCTGGATTTTGTCATCAGTGTCCGATTCACTGTCTTCTTTGTCAGCTTCTGGCTTTTGTTTGGCAGGTTTCCTTTTGGAACCCTTCCCTTTATTTCCGGATCCTGCATTGCCTTTCATGTGCTTGTTTAGCCGGCATTGCGCATTTGTGTGGGTTGGTTTCCCAAATTGCGAGTGGTGGACGCAGGGTTCCGACTTAATTCTCTCCCATTCTTCGGGAGTGTAATTGATTGGATCTGGGCTGCGACCTTTCCACTTATTTCTCTTATCTCCTCCAAAGGCTATGTTGACCTCCTTGGGCTTTGTCGTTGACTCTGGAGTTCCTTTTTGTCAGAACGAGGGGTTTTCTTGGCGAGTATTAGTGATTCAATATTGCCTCCTCTTGCTCTGATATCATCTTCGGCTGCAGCGTGCTCATTAGCGGTTGTAAGCATAGATCCGAGATCTTTGTGCTGTTTAGAACCAACCATGAACGGTACGAGTCCGGGTTTTAGGCCATTAACGAAAGCATGCATTGCTTGTACGTCAGTTACTCCAGAACAACTATTCTTCATTGCAGTCCATCTGGAGATGAAATCCACGTATGGTTCGTCCTCAAATTGGGTGCAACGGTTCAGCTGGTTGATGCTATTTGGGCGTTTGTATGTTCCCCGAAAATGCTGAGTGAATACTCTAGCCATATCATCCCAGCTGTCGACAGTTCTTGATGGTAAACCATTGATCCAATCTCTGGCTCCGTCTAGCAACATTAGGGGAAGAAACTTGACAGCTTCCAGGTCTGTCCCATTGTTGATTTGGACGGCTGTATAATAATCTGAGAGCCAGGTATCCGGGTTTGTACTGTCGGTATATTTTTGGTAGGTTGGACCAACTTTGGCGAAGCCAGAATGCAGGGTTATCCTTCGGATCCTGTCAGTAAAACACTTAGGACCAAAGTATAGATCGTCCTTTTCTGCTCTATCAATGTGTGCAGAATATCTTCCGGCTGAATGGACAGAAGGGGATCTGCTCCTTTCTTTTCCATTGTTGCGCGGACGCGGTTTTCCGAGGTTATCTCTATCTCTTCCGTGTTCACGTCCTTTTGGGTTAGGCGGAGTTCTGCTTCTGTGCCTTTCCTTATCCTTAGGAGGTGTCCGGGATCTTTCACGTCTGTGAGGTATATCATATCTTCCAGCTTTTTCAGCTGGGTTTCTCGGAGGTGGCATTATTTTGCCGTCATTCCGGTGTTTGTCTTCCCGATCATGTGGTTTATATCCATCTTTCGGGAGATGAGGTCCGGTTCTAGACGCTGCATCCCGGTTATCTGGGTTTTTCCTGTCTTTTCTCGGATCCTCTTTTTTATCCGAGTCTCCGGGTTCTTCCGGTCCAGGTGCTCCAGCAGCGCAAGTAGCTGTTTTGCAGAGGGCGGAATTATCATGCAGCCTCCCTGATCGTTCTTGGCCTCGCTGTTGCTGCTGTAATGCTTTTCCTAGGAAAGCATACACCCCTTGGAGTTTTTCCCCGTTGGAATACAGATCGTTGTTTAGGATGGCGAACGCTGCTTCCGCGTTTTCCGCTGCGGTTTTGTATATTGGTTCGCCCTTGGCATCTTTGCCGTTTAACTGCTTTTGCCAAGATGGGTTATAGAACCTTTCTTTTGGCGGCAGTTCTTCCGGTCTTGCGATTCCGGGTAACCTAGTAGGTTTTAATGCAGATCTAGTCTTTCTCTCGTACTCCTCTATTTCCTCCTTCATGATTTTGATATCATGCTGGGTTTGTTGGAGATGTTGCCGAGATCGGAGTAAATGTTGTTGTTGCCGTTGGAAAGCTTGTCTCCTGGCTTCCAGCATCTCAGGGTGTTCATCTGGTCCCACTGGTGTTTGCAATAGCTCTTGCTCTTCCTGTTCCGTCATTGGCGGAGCAGTGATTTCCTTAGATTTCTTCTCCGCAGGCTTTGTGCCGCTAACATCTCCAACTTCCAGGTTTTCATCAGCGAGATCGGCTGATTTTTTCTTCCGGATTTTGTATTGGAGTTTTTTAGAAGCACGGTGCTTTTCTTGGAAGAGGGAAGTTTTTTGGCAGGCTCATCTTCTGTCATCTCCTTGACATTAGGGAATATCGGAGAAGTTTCTCCGTCTTCTCTCTCTTCCTGGCGGAGGGGTTTTAGGGCTTTCCTGGCTGCCGGCGCCCGTTGTATCAGCTGGTTTTGCCATTAGCACTTCATGGAATCCCTCTTGAAAGGACTTAACCTTTCTTACGAAGGCATCCTCGTCTTCGTCTTCGGAGTCGAAGTTATCCGATCGGTTTCCGACTCCAACCTCGCCTCAATGGCGGCAAGCACGGACTCTGCTTCCGAGTTCATCGTCTGGTTGACGGATGTCGGATCTTCCGCCTCTGTGACGGGTATTTGTTCTTCCGTCTCTATGACGGGTAGGTTGTTATCTGCCTCTTGCACGGGATTTCCGTCATCCGTGTTTTCAGCGATTTCGGATTGCACCATGCCGATAAAGTGTGTATCACTTTTTTGTCGGCGATCTGAGCAGAATCCGGCATCATAGTCGTTTTCGACTGGGTATAGGGCGGGTGGGATAAATTTGCTTCCACCGCAAAACCCCATTGCCTCTGCAGTTAGTCCGATAAAGATGTTAGCAGATCCGATCGGTAACACGCAGGCACTTACCAGGTGGTTTTGCGCCGGTATGTAGGATCCGTTGTCGAGGAAGCGCCCGACGTCGTCGTCGAACTCCAGGCTTCCGACAGTGATCGATCTTCCAATTCCGCCGAGTATCCCAGATCGGAATTTCACGCCTGACGTCGTTTGCCCCACGGTGGGCGCCAACTGTCGAGACATCGTAGTAGTTTTCATAGACGGGGGTGCCATGAGACTACGGTAGAGACGTGGGGTAACGGGATAGCGTAGTAACACAGAACACGGGATTTTACCCAGGTTCGGTACGTCGCGACAGTACGGCGTACCTACCTGCACTTCTCACTAATTGGGACTAAAGCCCGTTTAACAGGGTTACAATGTGAGGGTGTAGATCTAGCTACTCGGCGAGGATAAGCTTCTCGGCGAGTTGCGTAGAGCTTCTCTGTTATGCCTAACTTGTTTTAATCTCTCTCCCGTCCGGCTTTATATAATAGCCGGGTTAGGGCTTACAGAATCAGAAACCTAGAAGACTACGTTTAACTTGTAACTTGGAAAGCAAGGAATCCGTCTTCTCCTCCAAGCCAGATCACGCGGGCCGTGATCCGGGTTCTTCTAGAATCCGGCTTCTGCGCGTCGGACTACTGGGCCGCCCAATGGACCTAAGCCCATTACCACGTAGGCCACCCTGGTAGTCCGGCTCTTTGTCTACCATCTTCTATACCCCTATTCAGTATATATCCGACAATACCCCTAGTGAATTGCATCGCAACCAAGGTAGCATCCTATTGGCGTGATATACCAAGACATGATCTGCCATTTCCTCAAATGATGCGACAATTTCGAATTTGTTTAATAATAACCATTAATTAGGCCACGCTTATTTAGATAAATTAATGATTACGGCCTTATGGGGAGAGAGGAAGGTGGAGATTTTACATTAATTAGGTCACACTTATTTAGAACAATTAATGATTACGGGTCTTATGGGTAGCTGGACAAACGAAGGGAGTAGTAATTTTTAAATATTTAAATAAAAAATAGGTGTAGTTTATTATTTAATACTCCCGAAACAAAAGAGGGAGATTTGGTGCTCGCGAGTACCGATTCTCCTGCCGCCTTAGTAAGATTTAAAAATATATTTATGAGCTTTTTTTTTTTGGAAAAGATACTGTTTAGTCAGGGCATGCGCGTATCCTACAGATGTGCAAAATTTCAATTCCAAATTTTTTGTATTCTGAACTACGACAAAAATGACAAAAGTGTGGGTCTGAGTATGCCTATTATAAATCTCTAAATTTTATCATGTTTTTTTTTGTTTGTGTAGCCATAATATATTGTATTTTAAATTGAAATTTTACACGTTTATGGGATACATCATTGGCTACATCTCGATTTATTTTCAGAATTTTTTAAATATTTTAATTATTATTTTCGATTTGGTTGAAACCGCAGGAGAACACGTGCTCAGGAGAATAAAACACTTTTTTGCAAAACAAAATTCGAATTTAAAATAGGCGAAAATTCCAGGTCATGGACCAGGCTGGGCTGGGCTCGAACCTCGTATTTTTCCCGTTTCTAACCCGAGCTGAGGTTTGCCCAGGTCTATTATCACACCATTGTTGATGCCCTAAGAAACGGCCTAAACTGAATGCAAAAGGTAAATTCATAAATATACAAGTTAATTTTCTTTTATCCATTCGAGATATAGTCCCAGAGAACATATGTTGTCAAAATGTCACGCACGGATATTTCATCAAGCACCATATGGCGGGTGTGCATAGATATCCTCGGAGAAAAATGGATCGCAAGATCGAAAATACTACTCACTTAAACACATCTAGATACATCCATCCGAATGACACTTATTTTGAGACGGAGTGAGTAGTACATGTACATTTTGTAAGGAATATATGTGAGTCAAAAGTAATGGTAAGAAAATTATTAATTTATAAATACTCGGTCGACTAGGGTGTATGGATTACTCGGCTAATGTTTAGTGACTTAATATGTCAACCACTAATCAGTGGGTCATAGCGAATCTCCACTAAAACCACATGTAAAAGAGAGAAATAGACAATACTCTCATCTTGATAATTTTCTTGGCAAATCAATACTCGAACTATCTACTCATCCTCTTGCACCACTTAATCTTATTTTCCAATAGCTACAACACCATAACCGCCGCCCTACTTCGTGCTTGCATCACTCATCTTCATTCTCCCATCTCTTGCCTCTTCACACCTCCCCTATTGTCTGCTTTTGACATAGGCTCATTGACAAACTCATGAAGGAAGCCTCGAGCCCATGAAACATGGGAAGATGGATCGAGCTTGTGCAAAAGCGATAGTTATGGGTGGCGAGATCTACAACCGTGGCGAGAAATAGACAATACTCTCAAGTCTCATCTTGATAATTTTCTCGCCAAATGCATATTCAAACTATCTAGCAAGAAGAGACGGATTCTAGCAAGACTCAGAAGGTGGTACGATCCGGCGTCCGGCTTGGAGAAGAAGACGGATGTTTAACGTCCAAATTTATAGATAGATTCCTAATACGAAATGGTTTCCTCTTTTGTAAGTCCTAGTCCCGCTATCTATTAAAATCCGTACGGGAGCCGCCCAAGAGGCAAGGGGACACCTCGTGCTCACGTTGTACTTTGTATATTTCAGGCTTTAGGCCGGATTTAGTGATATTGCAGGAGTAGGACGCCGCCACCGCCGCGACGTACCGAACCTGGAGATTTCCACCATCGGCAAGTTCCATACGTTCTACCTCACCTTTCTACTTCCTTCCTAGAAACCCCCGCCATGATCCACACTACGAACACTCGACAAAGCTTGTGTAGAAGCGGTAGTTATGGGCGGCGAGATCTTCAACTATGGCGAGAAATTGAAAAAGCGGAGAGGAATTGAGCGGGAGCACCCCCAACCCTGATTGATTGGGGGTGAGTGGCAGCTAGGATGTGTAACCTGGTGAAACTTTTCCCCTCCTACATGCCCCCATCCCCGTTATGCATATGTTAATCGAGGTTCTATATATTAATCGGGTTGTCACTACTTATAGTGAAATTGACCCAGAGACCCATGAGCACTCGACCAATTACTCTTATTTTGGTCCATTAACATTGATTACAATACAATGAAGTAGTATGTGATAACATGGGTGAAATAAAGGCATCTCCAATAGCATGAAGATTGTCGTGTTTATATGTCCTCCACATCAGGTAATGAAAACAATAATGTGACATAACTTGCTTAAAATGATCACATTATTGTCATGATATAACTAAGTAAACTGATGATGAAAAAAGAAACCACATTGTACAATATAGAAAATAAAACACATGTTAGATGTCATGATGCCTCAAGAAGACGTCTTATGTGGCATATCAAGGAGAAAAGTGACATCACAACATTGAAGATGGCTTTACAAGCATCAGAAATTGAATTTGGGGGGGGGGGGGGGGGGGTGCAGTTTCTACTGTGTGTAAAAAAATGTTGCGGGACCATGCTCTGTAGCCACGGTTAGATAAATTGGCCTGATGATCGGAAAGCTATACCATTGAGCAAAATCCCATCATGGTCTATTCTCGTAACAAAAAGCAGTCTTTGTAGGCCTGGAATGGAGGAGAGAAACCACACGAATTCAGGACAAGGATGTAATCTTTGAAGAAGAAACAAAATCATCCGCTCTAGGAAGCGGTTAACCGACATGATGATGGGCACAATGCGTCTCTTTTGGGTGGATTGTCAATGAACAAATATTATGAGCTCTTGGAAATAGTTTTAAAATCATGAGTAGTTTTGTAGTAAGAAATTGCAGTAGTACAGGTACGAAATACGGAGTACTCTGTAATGAATGCCAGTTCTGTAGCACGGTGGTAGTAGGGACGGTGTCGTGTTGTCTTTATAGGGCACCAACGCATTGCATTGCACCGCATCACAACGGAACGGAACCACCGGGATTGAAACCACAGGCCGCCAAATTAACGCGCACTGGTGTACGTATTATTTACTGGGCGCAACGGACCGTCGCCTGGCTTGTCGCCGGTAGTATGAAGTTCTTCCAAGTATTTCCGCACTGTTGTCGTTTTCATCATGTCCAAAATTCAAAAACGAACCACGTCCGTCCGATCCAGTGCTGGATTGCTGTGTTAACAATCACCGTGCCGTTGATCACTCGAGCTGGAAGTCGGCACAAGTGCTGGGCTAGCTGTGCGTAGCTCATATCTGACGCATGTCGAGCTGAGTTCGAGCCTCCCAAGGTAAAAGATGCACGGTCTCTTGTGCAGGTTGACTAGGATCTTGATAATTATCCTAAGATTATACCGGTATACATACGAGTAGTATTTTATTGCAAACGGCCCGTTCTAAAACGTGTGAAGAAGGTGTAGTACATTCGTAGGAAGCAGAAGCCGAATTGACCGTGCCCGGCGAGGTCAGTCGACGGCGACCGGCGAGGCGGCGAATATGGGTTCCTGCCTGCACCGTGGTTCCGCGGCGGCTGGCCGTGGTCACGCCAGTTGGATGCTTCCAGGAGGCCGCGGGAGCACGTACGTACGCGAACAAGGCGCAAGTGTAACAAACGGCCGGGTCAAACCGCGCGACCCAAGCCTTGTCCCCTTCCGCTGCACCCAACCACTAGTTGACAAAGTCCACCTCGCCCCATCCCACCACCGGGATCCTCTACGTCCACCCCACGCGCCGACGTTCGATTATTCAACAAGAGGAGCACAAGACCACGGCGCAGAAGATCCCACTACCCGATCAGCTAGCCGCCTGACCGCCTCGCCACGCTTCCCTCCCCTTCAAATACCGGCCACCGCAGGCGACTTTCCCTACGACTCGTCCTCCTTCTTCCTCCGTTATCCATCTTCCCAGCCTCATCGCCGCCCCGCCTCTCCTCAGCGTCCTCGCCGGAGAAGCGGATCCGTGTTCCGAGATATCTAGCATGTCTTCTGCGACTTCTCCGCCGATGTTCCCCGGCGCGAGCGCTACGGACCCGACGGTGGGCGAGCCGAGGCAGCTGGCGATCAGCAACGGGGTGCTGCTGGCGGCGGTCATCTTCCTCTTCATGGTCGTCGTCTTCGTCTTCCTCCTCTACCTCTACGCCAAGCGCTTCCTCGGCGCCAACCCCATGCTCAACGCGCCCTCCTCCCGCTTCATCTTCGTCGGCGACTCCCCGTTCCCGGGCCGCGGCCTCCCGGCCTCCGTCCTCCGCTCCCTCCCCGTCGCGGTCTACGCCAGCGGCGCCTCTCCGAGGACGCCCGGCGCGGGTAAGCACGAGTCGCTGGAGTGCGCGGTGTGCCTCTCGGAGGTGGCCGACGGCGAGAAGGTGCGCACGCTGCCCAAGTGCGACCACCGCTTCCACGTCGAGTGCATCGACATGTGGTTCCACTCCCACGACACCTGCCCGCTCTGCCGCGCCCCCGTCGGGCCCGACGCCAACGCCGCAGCCGCGGAGGGCCTCCCGCGCGTGCCCCGCGAGGACCCCGCCACCGTAGACTTCCCCTTGTTCCCTACCAACATCCTCTTCTGGGGCACCCACGACGACGTCACCAACGCCGGCCTCGAGATGCCGCCCCCGGCGCCGGCCCCTATCGTCCCCGCCGCCTCCAGCAGCAGCTCCTCGGCCAACGGACTGAGGAAGGAGAACCTGGTGATCGACATTCCGAACCGGCCAATGACGGTGGGCGCGTCCATGATGTCGTCGTCCCCGCTGCCGGCGAGCAGGATGCCGGGCAGCGCCACGGACGACCTGCGGTCGCCCATGTCCGCCCGCCTCCGTTCTCTCCGGCGACTCCTGAGCAGGGGCAAGCAGGCCGTCGCGGGCACATCCTCCTCCTCCAGCCCGCGCGGCGGCGGCGACATCGAGCAGGGCCTCGCCGCGCGCCCGCCCAAGACGCCAAAGACGCCGCCGTGGTCAAACTAATCCGGAATTCCGTGCGATTAATCAACAGCTCTCAGACGCATTGGCTGCTTTCGCCGATCACCGGAGAGGTGTATACAGATTACAGACATGTGTTCATTCTTTCTTCTTCATCCCTTTTTTTTCTTCTTTTTCTTTCTTTTCTCTTTGCGGAAAGAATTTTGGCCGGAAATTCTGATGTAACCAAAAGATGTCGGCATTGGTGTTATTAATTGGTTCTTGATGCTGGAGGATAATTGTTGGATCTGTTCACACGCTTCGTGCTCCCGACCAACTCCTGTGAATTGTCAAGTGAATGTGCTCAACTATGCCTCTGCAGGACACCTTCTCTGCCAGCTGCAAATGATAGTCGCTGACTCACTGTGTTTATTTATATTATTATTGCTACTGTACTGAGTTAGCTCTGCAGCTGGAACTCTTGAAAGGAAATTCCTGGACACATCAGCAAGCAGGAGAGAAATGCGTTTCCGCCTAACAAAAGGCCTCGTTTTCTATGTTCAAGGAATTCAACCGTAGATTAACCAGAATACCAAGTGTGTAAGGGACAAGCTCTGCTCTTTCTAGGCAAAGAGTAGGTTTGTGCTGACAAAAACTTCTTCCTTCATGCCCCACCCCAGCCGCCGTATGAGAACAACTGAATTCGGCAATGTACACCTGACAATTTGAGTAGCTTTAAGCATCGTCACATCTCGGTTCCAAACTTTCGGCTGCTTCAAGAGCATATCTAACATATCCCTTTCGTTTACCTGTAAAATAACCGACCATAAAATAGAACGGTTTGTTTACCGTTTTGCGCGAAAAAACCGGGTCAAACATACATCACATTCGATCTCGATCTTTAAGAAAATTGGAGGACTGCGGAAAATCCCCTCCCCAACCTTTAGAATCATGGGGTGAGTTGTCGATCCGATGGTGCACTCTATCACTTGCGAGATTTGGCGGGAGGGACATTTCCACGTGCCCTTTCCCGCTTCCCTTCCCCGCTGTCGCCAATCTCCCTCCCCCTGGTCCGGTCGATCTCGCCACGGCCCTCTGACGCCGCCATGGACGCATATCAGCCGTCGCTCGTGACCGTCGAAGTCCCCGAAGTCACGGGGACACAATCGACCACTACCCTCTTGGGCAGATCTCTCGACTCGCTTCGAGGTCGGCCTACTCACGCCCGGGACGGAGGCAGCCTCCATCGCCCAGCCACGCAAACGGCTAGGCAACGTCATCGTCCAGAAGGACGCTCCCGCAACCATTGTCGTTGCTACTGCTTCCGTGCCCGTTCAGGCCGATTCCGCCGCCGTTTCCTCCACTCCCGCACCGGCGAAGAAGGCGAGGGTGGCTCCGTTGAAATGCAAGAGGACGGTCAATCCTACGGTGCCTCTGATGGCTTCTCCCCCACCAACACCTTCGGCGCCCCCTCCCCCAATTGTACGGAATGTCTGCTCCACCCACCGACGCCGTCGAGGTCTTGTGGTATGGAACCTTCATCCCCTTCCTCTACACCATTCGGAAGATGAGATCTAGATCAAGTCTTAGGAGAGCGTGTCTCTCGATGTCGTGTCCGCCAATGATCAAGCCGATAAACTGTATTGGCAAAGGATAAATGACAAGTTCTTTAAATTCATGCCCCCATTTCTACCAAAACGGTACACACATATAGATCACTCCAAAGTTGGTGAGATGTGATCAAACCGGCTTGTAGCCTATTGGGGTTGATGCTTGGAGGAATTGTCGAATGGACCTTGAACTGGTACCAATGAGGCAATGAAAGTGGTTGGGTGAGTTTCTTTTCACATACTTGTGCATTGTTGCATGTGACATAGTGTTGCACATTGGCATAGCTTGTTTTCTTTGTAGGAACCAACCGCAAAAGGAAGGTACAAGGACATGCCTTCTTTCAAGGGCAAAACATTAGCGCTAGGCCATTGTTGGAAATTGGCTAAAAATAGAGAGAAATTGAATTTGAGTGAGCAAGAAGCCCCACCGAAAAGAGGTGCATTAATCAAAATGAAATATGGTGAAGATGATAATGTGCCACTTGGAGGAAGAAACAAGGACATGCCCCATGAAAATAAGAAAGCTAAGGAGAAGCTCAAACAGCAAGCGGAGGCATCAAGTTTGAGAGAGAAATCGATCACATGGTGACCTCATATGAGACGATGGTGGACAAAACATTGGAAGCAACCCTGCTCTTAGCTGACAAGAAGGCTCCAGAGAAGCAAGAAAAGTGACAGTTTCTCTGAAGAAGAATGCGCAAGGCCGAGAAGAGGCATTGCCGGATAAAATAAAATCATAGCTAAACTCGTATTAAGAGTAGAACACGATAATGATGATGAACTAAGATGACATGCAAGAGCTCATCAAGAAACTGAGGTCAAATTATTGAACATTGCTTTTTCGGTTTGATGCCTCGGTCTATGACATAACGTATTGTGCAGAGCCGAGGTAAAACCGAATAACTAGTTTGTTAGAGCACCTTGGAGCAGTGTACAAATGTTGGTTTACCAAACCTCCAACTCGACGAGGGAAAAGGCTTAGCAAGAGTAGAGGAGGTTTGGTCTGGAAGTTTCTTCCTATGATGCAAAATTCCGAGTCGTCGTCCCGGCTCCGCCGATCAAACACGGCACGGTGACCGCGTGTTTTTGACACGGCCGAGGAGGACACGCGGTCACAGCGTGTTACTGAATTTTAGCTTGTTAGTTTCTTTTTGTCTTTGTTTTCGGAGACAAGTTGGGCTTGACCCTTTTTTTTTTTTGCAAGGAGTTGGGCTTGACTTATGAACCAGTACATGCACGCACCACTGTTCAGAGTGCATCTTTTCGTTTGACCTGTTTATTTCTTTGTTTTTTATAACCAGTTCATTAACAGCATTACTGTTTTTCTTTTGCGCGCGAGGCTTGCACAGCATTACTGCTCTGCATGTATGCGTGCATGCATGCCTCTCATTTCCGGGTAACACAGCCACCCAGTTGATCAAGGAAAAAGTCTGTTTTTAAGACTGAACTCATAGAGGTTCGGCGAAATGAACCCCGAAATCGAAATCCATGTCGTTTCACTCTGAACTATGCAATCCTAGTCTAAATTGAACCCCAGACCTGTTTGGACACCTAGAAATACACCCCGGACCGTAATTACAAACTACTCTCTCGCTGACAGTAGGACCCACATGTCATATTCAATTTTTTTTCTTATTTCTTTCTCTCCAATTCACTCTGTATTGGGAGACCGTGCGTGGGCCGTGCATGCCGCGCCCGTCGGCATGCCGGCGCCGCTCACTCTGGATGCACCGCGGCCGCCCATCATGCCTGCGCTCGCCTCCCGCCCTGGTAGCGCCGCCGCCAGGCCGCACGCCGAACATGAGTTGCGCCCGCCGTGTACCGCTATGGCCATGCTGGCGCTGTCCAACACGCCGACTTTCACCCCACGGCGGCCACGAGATGCACCCGCTGCGTGCTGCTCTGGCCACTGGCCCTGCGCAGCCCGCGCTCCGCCCCATGCCAACTACGCTCCGCCGCCGCCCAGCACGCGGGTCCATTGACCATGAGCTCTGTATCGCTCTGGCCACGAGTCTAGCTCCTAGATTTGAAATCCAATCGCCAGACTAGCGATTATGGTGGCACAGCAAAACAGGCATCCAGCCGGGTGGGTGCGGCAGCCAACCGGGCACCACACCGCCCAGCAGCACCTCGTTGTACTACTACGTCTCCGTCCTGAGCAGCAGTATCCCGCCGCCTCCTCCATGCCCCATGTCGGCCACGAGTTGTGCCCATGCCCGCCGCTGTCCACAACCATGAGTCCGAGCCGCCATTGATCTCTTTTTTTCGAGGGTACGCCAAAGGCGTACCAGATTTTTATAGAAGGCAAAAATTGTTACAAATGACTACAACACACAACACAATGAGTGCATTCGAACTCCACTCTAAGGCTCGTCCTAAGACAGCCAACTGACGACAGAACTACAAAACAAAAACAACGGCGATCGCCGAAAGAAAGCTCCGAAGGACTTTCGTGCTGTGCTCCAACCACGATGCTCCCTACAGAGGAACGACGTCGAAGACGCCGCCATCGCACCGATCTGACACCAAATCTGAGGTTTCGCTCGGAGACAAAAACCAAAACCTTAAGAGAACGGGGGCAGTGAACACACCCCTCAGCGACGCTTCCAAGGAAGTGCACGACACCCGTGGGCGCCGCCGCCGCCGGCCCGACGGAAGTCGAGCTGGATTTTCATCCGTGGTGCCGCACAACACCACGCATCCAAGGATTGGGACAACACCGTCCAAGAAGTTTTGCCCCGCCACCAACGCGATTCCTGCAATCGTAGTCGCAATGCCTCGAACCATCGACACCCAGCACAACATGGAGACGAAGACCTGCACCTTTAGCCTGGACGAATCTAGCAGCCTCCAAACTCCCGTGGTGCAACTCATGGCCGCCTGTCGTGGTCGTCGCCAACTCCAGGTGACATCCAAACAACATGGCAACCCCACAAACCCAGATCGGGGCCGAGGAGGCCCAGATCGGGCCCGTGCACCTTCCAAACTCTGCCTCGTGGGCAGGCTCCAGCAGAGGAGCTCCGCAGAACCCAGACCGCGGTGCAGTCGGCCTTAGCTCGCCAGGGCTCTCTCTGGCAGAAGCTCTCGCGCCACCGCCTCCGGATCACACGCCCGCGAAGACGTCTTCTGGCCCCGCCCTCGTGCACCGCCGTCATCCCTCCTCCGCTGCTTCCTCTCCAGGCATCCACGCAGCAGGGCAACAGACCTAGATCGGGCCCGGGGAGGCCCAGATCGGGCCCGCACACCTATGTCCTCGCCCCGTCGGCGGCACTAGCAGAGGGACGACACGCATCCAAAAGCTCGAGGCGGTCGACACAGCTCGCCAGGGCTCTCCCTAGTAGAGTCTCTCGCGCCACCGCCACTGGGATCTCGGGCCCGCGCCGTCTTCTCCTAGCCCCACCGTCGTGCGCCGCCGCCGTTCCTCCGCTGCTCGCACCTCCATGCTCTCTCCAGGCGCCGGCGCCATCGAGCCGCTGTCATCTCCCTCGCCTGCGCCGCCCAGGTGACGCCCCACCTCCGCGTGAAGGGGGCTCGTCGGAGCGCGCCACCAGCACCCGCCGCCTTGGACGGCCGGGCACGGCCGCCACCGCCGGCGCGCGGCGGTGGCGGCCAGAGAGAGAGGAGATCGGCGGCGTTTTTTTTTCTAGGGTTAGGTGGCCTCTGGAGCGGCCCGCGCGAGCCGCCCGAGAGGAAAGGTGATAACTTGAGATTGGACGTAGACTGAGGTACAAGATGCACACGACAGTTGTGCCATCTTAGTCAGTGTGAGTGGATAATTAGAGTTTTATTTTTTTCCTGTGAAAAACACGTCTGGGGTTCAATTTAGACTGGGATTGCATAGTAATTTCGCCGAACCTCTATGAGTTCAGGGTTTGAAATGGACTTTTTCCGTTGATCAATTGAACATGTGTAATAATATCTGTATACTAGTACTCCGTTCGTCCTTGTATATGCGTACGATAGGATGTGTACGATTTTGGTACGACAGTGCAGTTGGTCCGTCGATGAGTAGTTTCTCGCGCATGCAGCTCGTCCGATATTTTGTCGTACCAGGATCGGACAGGAAAGGTCGTACGCAGAGTAGTTCCGTTTGATTTTTGCGGTAAAGTCGTGCGATCCAGTCGCTTGGGTTCGCGTGATTAGGGACGTGATTAGTCGCACCGCGCATCAAACTTTGACCTCCGGCGGCCGTGCGTTCTGATGAGAAGTTTCCTTGATGCCGAGCATTGTGCATCGGCAGTATGATGAGGTGGAAAAGGTCGGAGTGTGTGTTGGGTCAGGTATCACCGTCTGAAATTCCTTGCTGTTTACTCGTGTCTGCGTAGTCCTGTCCTCCTCTGGATGCCCGACCCCGAGTGGCCAAATGGATAACCTACGTGTGAGACGTGTTTAATACTACTACTCGTAACCAGGTTGAGTGATTGACCCACCCCGCCCTCTTAAAAAAGGAGATTGACCTTTGATTAATTTTTTAGCGTGTGTGCTGCTATGATTAGCTCCGGATAATTAATTTTGGTTGAAATAATTTTATGAGACCTAGTCTACAAATTCACACCCATAGACCGACTCTAGCAAATTGACACGTAGGCAGAAGTGAGAAAAAAACGAAATTCAAATGTCTATTTTTAGATCTAAACTGACATACATGTCACGTGATAATTGCTGGAGCTCGTCCACGGGTATGAATTTGCAGACCAGGTCTCATAAAATTATTAGGAAGGAGTCAGTCATGGCACCCAGGAGTGGCGCTAGGGGTATTCCTGGGTATTCACGTGAATACCCATGATTTTTACAAAACTATGTTGATTTTTGATAAAATGTTGATAATTTTCAAAAAAACAGGTATGGATTTTGACAAAATGAATACACGTGAATACCCGGTTGAAAATTCCTGGAGCCGCCACTGATGGCACCACGTCACCTCGAGGTGTTTCGTCACGTCGAGATACCCCTACGCGTGCCAGGTTAGATCTTTGTTTCCGGCGTGGCCGCCTGCGGCGCTCCCGAGCGAGGGACGTGAAGGTGAACAATGGCTCGGGTGCGTTGATGGTAGGGAACAGTTGGATCGGTCGATGTCCGTACGGTGCGGCACGTTCGGACGTCGTTCGGGAGCAAGCAACAGTACGCGCGGAGCCGGCGGGGGTGCGTGCCCTGGACAGCCGTGCCGTGGCGTGAGATATTTTATCCGATCCCAACGGCAGAGGGTTCGGGGGCCTCTGATGAGTTGAGTGGAATGGGCCATCGTCTGCTACGGCCTGTCGCAGCATCGCTCACGCCTCCTAAACAGGGCCGGCCTGTTTCTTCCTCCGCTTTCAAACCTCCGCAACAGTTTGCTAAATTCGCTGCCAAACAGTGAATGTCAACACACACACACACCATCGTACTCCTACAACACTATAGGTACATTAAAAAAAAAAGTCACGCTGAGAAGAGTGGTTGAGTTGGATTGCCGCTTACCTGTCCAGATGACACGGCTCACGTCGTAGCAACACCTTCACCTTGGCTTTTCAAATCCACGGAATGATTTTTTTTTTTTTGAAGGACTAGCCAGCTTACCATCGCCTTACACATTTCCTCTCACAGAGATAAGGTATCCAGCACAAAGAAACGTTCTTCACGACACCGCCGCAGTGCGCCAGACCGCGAGAGGTGGGTGCGACCAGCCATGAATATTCTGCGATGCCGACAGCGGCGGTGTCGCATCCCGAGACAACATTTGGACCAAACGAAATCAAGGACCCGATTTTCGGTGAAAAGCGATCCCGAGTCGGCCTGAAAGCGAGGTCGTCTTTTTTGCATCCCAGTCCCCGTCTCAATTAAATAATGCTGAATGGCCTAAACTAGAATTGCCGAACTTTCGGCTCCAGGCCTTCATGGAACATATACAAGCTCTAAAATTTAAAAAGTCAAATTTGGACATCTCAGTACGTTTTAGAAACAAACATACATATAAGTTTGCCTGCTTGTGTACCCAAAGGTTTGCTTCCGAAGTATTTCAGCTATTCGATGAGTATCTCTACATGTAAGTTTTTTTTTTCTCGTGTGTCGCCAAACGTTTGCTCGTGGATACACAACTTTTTGTAACTATACTCCAAGATTTTTTTTTTCAAAATATAAAGAAAATGACAAGATGGAGCACATATCCATTTGTAGTTTATTAGGAAAACAAATGTCAATTCAAAGCCTTAATTTTTTTTAATACAATACAAATAACTACTACCTCAGTTCCAATGAATAAGGCGCACACGCATTTCAAGACAAACTTTGACCGAAAGATTTGAGTAACAATATCTTAACTAAATAGTGCAAATTTGACATTGTTAGATTCGTATTGAAAAACACTTTGTAATGATATTGATTTTATACCAAATACTATTATATATATGGATTAATTCTTGTTCAAAGACAAATCTCGAAAAGTGTGCGCGCCTTATTCATTGGAACGGAGGGAGTACGTATGCAATGTACCACGTTAGAACTTCCAATTTTGATGCTATACATTATTTATGTGCATTTTCTGTATCTTGTTACTTGTTAAAAATTCAATGCTCTTAGTACACACGTGCGATATTTGCTGGTTCGGATTTTTTGCAGGCTCATGTTCATCTAACAACGCAAGCGATATTTTGAGATTTTTTTGAGAGATAAGAACTTTTTTTCTATCCCACAAAACCTGTTTCAGTGACTTTTATCTACACCATGACTAGTAAGTGAAGTGTCAAAGGCATGGTAAATCCACCGTGCTAAGATAAGATGTTGTTCATGAACCCCATAAACTGGACAAACTATTATTGCTGCACCGCAATGATGTGCAACAATTTGTCACGAAAATAACCACACACAAAAATTGGCTATTAAAATATTAACGGTCTAAGAAAACTAGTTATATAGATTCCGCAATGCCAACACAAATCTAAGAGCCATCAAAATAGTACTAAATCCTTATATTCTATTTTTTGAAACATAGGTGCATGCTAAACTCCAAATACAAAGGTATATGTCACGAACACACACACAATGAACAAAAACAATAAGAAGAACGACAACACCACGCAAGCACACCACAGGAACCGGCCGCCGCCGCTGCCGAAGAACACCCTTCATGGAGCTTGTGCTTCGTGGACCCCATCTGCCACCCGCCATGCTGGACGGGATCAATGCCGTTGAAGAAACGTAGGCTAGGTGTAACATCCCAAACTTGTGTGAAGTGTTGTGGTGTGTTGTGCTCATGTCATTCATGAATGAAACAATTTTTGAATCTTTGTTTGAAATTTGAACTTAAGAAATTTCCACAAAAATCACTTAAGGTGGCTGACGAAGACATGGATCCTGGACCCTGCGGGTAAGGACACCCCATCTCAGACCCAAGGTTAAGGCCCAAGAAGAGGAGCTCTTGGAGTATTCCAGAAGGGCCACGTGAAGCCCACCCGCGCTAACTTGCGGGTTAAGTTTAGAAACATGTAACCGACTTAAGGTTAGAATTCGAGTCCTCTCCGGGTAGGGTTTGAGACCTGGCCACCTATATAAGACCAGGAGAGCCACCGGAAGAGGACCAAGCAACGCCGCAACACCAAAGCCTTGAACTCGAGATCATACTCTCGATTCGAGCAACCACCATTGTAACCGATCTACTCATCAATACAGATCGACAGAGGCAGGAGTAAGGGTTTTACCTCTACGAGGGCCCCGAACCTGGGTAAATCTCGCCCCCTGTCTAGCCGACGATTCCACCAGCGCTCATGAGTTCTCCTAGTCGAAACCCGATAGGGTCACCTAAGGGATTTGTAGAGTCAGAGATTCGACAATTGGCGCCGACCGTGGGGAAGACGGGCGCTGGATCACCGGCATCTTCGGCTTCATCGACAACCAACTCCCGCTGGAAACCATCGACTACAGCTTCGAACAATCCTATACGGATCGGATCTGTCGTGGTCACACCTCACTCGCCGGAATCATGCCCGGTATTCGAGGATCTGGAGAAGAGCGTCACCTTGACGTTCGGGAGCCTGAAATTTGTGACCAACAGGGACGGGATACTCCACTTCTCGGACGAATCAGAAACTGAATCTGGAGCTGTCGACTCGCGCCGTCATCTGGAGAAAAGCGGCGAATCCATCCGCTTCAACGCCAACGACTACCATACCCTCTCGACAGAGGAACCATCAAGAATTCAAAGGAACTTTCGATCTACGCCTAGGACGCACGAGCCTCGACTGGCTCAAGTCTGCATGGCAGGATCGTAACAAGCCTCGGAAACGGAACATAGCGCAGCAGGACGCAACATAATCGGCGTCTCACGGGAATCTTGGAACCGAGCGAAGGGGGCTATGCGAACAAGCAAGCCACCCGCAGCCGGGGCTTCACACGAAGACATGGTTGCCTACCACTATCACCTAGTGAGAGCAGCCACGACCATCAAAGACGCTCGGATAGATCTGCCCCGCCGAAGAAGAGCGGCGAATGAGTCGAGCCAAAGGCGAGCCGGCTGTCCATAACACCCTCGGTCGGAACCCGAACCACGAGGAAAGGGCACGCATCTACATCCAGGAACAATGAATCCCTGGCCGGGACCACCAGATCGATCACTCCCTCTCTCATGCGAGTCGATGACGACGGCAACGTCTACCCGCAAACTCCCGCTGCTGCGGTTCTAGCCGCAGCAACCTACATGCAGATGAACCAACCGATGGAAAGTGACCCTCGGGCGGAGCAGTATAAACAAGTACGCAAGGGACTAGGACTGGCAGCCGCAAGGCTCGCCGCCTATGACCGAAGGAAAGCCGCAGAGCAGCTGGAGAAGGAACAGGAGAAGGAGAAAGAGAAGGAGAGAGAAGCGTCCCGCAAACATAGGAGCTCTTCGCCAAGAAGGGACAGATCGCCACGTCGTGGCCGAGGAAAAGAAGCACGACGCCGTGATGACAGTCGAAGCAGCAGCGAAGGCAGTCCGAGAGACAAAAGCTCGCGACATCACAGCAGCCGCTCGCGAAAGCGAAGCAAGGAGCCAAGGAAGGACGCCGACCGCGACCGGCCAGGACATGACGCGCGATCGGACATCGCACAAAATAAGGTAGATAATGCAAGGGCTTCGCGATATCGCGGGCGCTCTTCGTCTAGCTCCTCGGCTGACGAAACCTGTGGTGCGCTCTGCTTTGCCCGCAGCATTCGCGAAGCGCCTCTACCCAGAAGATTCAAGCTTAGCACGGAAGTGACAAAGTACGACGGCTCACTCGAGCCCTCTCAATGGCTAAGCGATTACCTCGCGACAGTAAAATGCCAACGTGGGAACAAGAAAACAGCTATGCAATATCTCAATTTGCATCTCGTTGGCGCGGCCCGCAGCTGGCTGGAAAGAAGACCAAGATCTTGTTACGCATCGTGGGATGACTTGCACCGCGACTTTTGCAAGAATTTCCAATCGACTTACAAGAGGCCAGCCACCATTGAAGAACTGCGAGCATGCAAGCAGAAAAGCGGTAAGTCTACCCGCGAATATATCCAGCGGCGGACCACGCTCAGGAACACTGCGGGAACCATCTCGGAAGAAGTGGCGATTGAGGCCTTTGCGAAAGGCGCCCGAAGAACTGCTTTCAGAGAAGAGCTAGGCAGGGCTGCACCCAAAACTATTGGAGATATAATGATCATAGCTGAAAAGTGGGCTAACGGAGAAGACGCAGTGCGCAACGAGAGAGCATCATCACCTGCGCACGATGAAGACCGCCATGGCCGAAGGAAAAGGAGGAAATACTACGATCACGAGGATCGAGAGGAGCTGGTAGGAAGGACCCCCGCATCGCCATAAAGTGGAAATGGCGACTCCTTCTCTAGGCGGCGCTCATGGCGACTCCGAAGAGATCTAGGGTTTTAGCCTATCCTCTCCGACAATCGTCACTCCGGCGCTGCCGTCCTCCTTCCCTACGGCATCTTCCACTCCGGCATTGTCGTCCACCCTTTCCCTATCATGACCAAGGCAAAGTTTCTTTTTGATCGCTCTTGTTGGCGTTGGAGGGCGATTTTCTCCACCGAGGTGGATATTAAGTTCAATCCCATTTACGTGGGTTTTGTTCTGTTAGATCCGAAGGACAAGAGGATCCAACTTGTAGATCAAGCGGGCTTTGTGCTTGATCAACGTTTTCTCAAGGTACGTGAGAGCATTCATCCTGGATCTGAGATCCAATTTGCTTGTCATCGTGCCAGGGTCCAAGATCATCTGGTTCCACGTAATGGATCTCTTTTGGATCATGATAATATCATCGTTCCTATATTGGATGCGGATTCTCTGGTGCCGCTTTTGGATCGGAATCCTATTGATCCTTCGGTGGGTTTAGTTCATGCAGCTAAGGTTTTAGACCTGGATTTTTCTAGAGGTCTAGCTCTTGCTAAGGAAGTCCGATTACTTTTCGGATCGGATGTTCATGCTACTAAGAATTACGACGCATTCAAAATGGTGGTATCTTTTGGCCGTGCTGCTTTTAAAATTGATGAAAATACTGTTGCTTTAGCTCTTGAAGCGGCGATTGGAGGTTATTGTGGCTCTTTGAATGTTACTTGCCTCCATGATCGAGTTTTCTCTTTTGAGGTCTCATCTAAGGAGGTTGGCTTTCATATTATGAAGATTAAATGGTACTCTTGCTTTCATTTCAAGTGTTATTTTCATCTTTGGAGTTTCGGTGGTCCAAATTGGATGTCTGAATTAAAAAGGTGGAATCACGATCAGGCAATTGAGTGGACTATTGTCACGAGGAAAAAGAAGGTAAAATCTAAACGATACAAGCCTTTACTTAAACCCTCTGCTACTCGTGCACCAACTGCTCCTCTCACGACTCCTAATAATATTGGTTCTGATATTGATCGTGAGTTGCCTGCAATTAAGTTTGGATCGTTTGAACCTGGTCTTCATGTTGCAAAGTCTGCTACGGATCCTATTCCTGTGGCCCCTACCGTGGCCTCTGTGCCCGTTGATGATGGTTTTGACAAATTAATTGATAAATTGGCGGCCAAGGTATGGCCTTGCTCTAACTGCCTCTCAGCTAAACATGCAACGGAAGAGTGTACGGGCCGGATTCGGTGTTGGTCTTGTTCATGATCCGGCCATATCCGCAGAAACTACCCGGGAATTAATGGAACTCTGCGCTGGGTAGTTAAATCGTCGACTATTGGAACCGAGGAGTCCCCTACCTCAGCTCTATCCCCTGCCCCTGCCACTGTTCCAGGAAAACCCTCGTCGGAATCACCTCTCGAATCGCAACCACCACCAACAATGGCGAACTTCCCTTGTGATCCGACGTGGTTCGTCCCGGCTGGGATGCATGTTGAGGAGCCTTGGGCGGCCGAGGAGCGGCCTGCTCGCATCTACATCACCTCCTCCGCGGCTCCTCCTCGTCGCCATGAATCCTGGGCCATTGCTCAGCTTGTTCCTCGGCCTCCAGTTGAAGAACTCGATGATATTCTGCAGCAGATCGTCGATTATATCTTTCAAGAACTGCATCTGCAAGTTGTCTCCTTCTCGGAGAGCGCTGTTGGAGTTGGCATGTACCGCATGGTGGACCAGGTTGCCAGAGATTGCCTGGTACACTCTCCACCATTTATCTTTCCAGATGGTAGGATGTTGTCTTTCATAAGGCACGACGAAGGAGACAATGTTAGGGCAACTACCTACACCAGAACTGGATGGATTATGATTTTAAATCTGCACATGGACTATCGCACGGATGAATTTCTTCGTGAGTTTGTGTCCAAGTTTGGCAAGCTCCGGACCTGGTGGAGGGAGGATGCTTCCCCTGTTCACACCCTTCTCAAGGTGACATACGGTGGCGGCGCTGATGTCCCCCGCTCGCTTGTGATTCGGGAGGTTCAGAGATACGGTGGTCACGTAGTCTCCTGGACCTGCCCTGTTTTTATCTTGAACAATGATGCTGCTGACGCTCTGCCGGGGGATGAAGATCTTCTTCCTCCTGGAGGCAACCCGCATCCAGCTTTTGGTGCACCAGAGGTGCCAGTTCCTGAGCCTTGGATGCCGCCGGTTCAGCCCATACAACAGCAGGGAGGCTCAGGTGATTGGAACAATGAGGAGCAGGGGGAAAATGCAGCGCAGGATGATGCTGTCGATCAGGCCCCGAAACCTGAAGAGGTGCAGTCTTCTGTCTCCGTTCAGTTCTCTGGTGCCTCCGTGGACTCAATGACTGTTGCACGAGCTGAAGGCCCGGAGCAATTTGTGGAGTTGCAGCAACAGGTGGAACAAAACCAGCTGGCTATTGTTCCTTTTGTTCCACCACTCCCTGAGATTGCTGCAGGTCAGAACAATGATGTTCAGATTCTTCAAGTCTTGCTGCCTGATCCTGTGGTGGAGTGGTCCAGATACTTTCTAGAACACAAAGCAAGGGTCATTTTTGACAGGAGATTTGAATTTCTGTCGTCGTTGCTGCCTTTGGAGCTGCCAGTCTCCTCTGCTACCTCTGTTCCTATGTTGCTGGATTCCTGCCCTGTTGATCCTGAAACTGTCACTCCTGAGCCTGCTACCAAGAAGAGGACTAGGAAGGTGACTGCCCCGCTTGTCCTTAAGGAGCGTCGAGTGACGAGAAGCCTTGCTAAGAACGCTAGTTTCCGGGTTTTGCCTGCCACTGACAAGCCAGAGCCTAGGAAGAAAGCAAAGTCTTCTCGTCCCCAAGCTTCTCCAGGGGGAGTGCCCCCTTTCACTCCTGTTGCTGTTCTGCGGAGGGCAGGAAGCATGCTCCAGATTGATGATTCAGAAATAAATATGGAGAAGCTTGAAGCTGCTCCAAAGAAGCCCACTACCTCTTCAAGTTCTGATGATTAGTGGGCCTTGTTTCTATCTTATGGGCCTGTTTGGTCCCTGGAGTTGTTGCTGGTCCTTTTTGATACATCTTGTTATGATGAATGACATATGTACTGCACTATGGATATGGTTATTATCTCTTGGTTATCTTCTGTGCTGGTCTTTTATGATTACCAGCAGCTTTGATTACTTTTTGTTATTCCATGGATAATACGGCCTATTTGAATTTGGATTGGATTGTTTTTTATTGGAATGTGAGAGGCCTCAATGATAAATCTAAAAGAGAAGCAGTATATAATAAAATTGAGGAAAGTCAGGCTTCTGTCATTTGTTTACAGGAGACTAAATGCCAGGATTTTGACCATTCCTTTATTAGGTCGTTCTGTCCTAAAAGGTTTGATCAATTTGCTTTTTCTCCCTCTGTTGGAGCTTATGGAGGTTTAACTGTGCTATGGAATAGTTCCATTTTCAATGGAGAATTGTTAGAAGTTCATCGCTCTGCCATTCACATTAAATTCACATCCATTCACAATTCAGTTTCTTGGAATTTGGTGAATGTTTATGGCCCTTGCAAGGGGGTGGAAAGAGAAGAATTTATTAACTGGTTATATAATCTTTCCATTCCTATCCATCAGAACTGGATGATTCTTGGTGATTTTAATTTCACTAGATCACTGGATAATAGAAATAAACCGGGGGTTGACCTTAATGATATGTTTATCTTTAATGATGTAATCAGCCATCTGGTTTTATTGGAATTGCCTGTTAAAGGTAGAAATTTCACTTGGTCCAATATGCAAAGTGATCCTCTTTTAGTCCAACTAGATTGGTTTTTTACTTCATGTCAGTGGACACTGGATTTTCCTAATACTATGGTGTTACCCATGTCAAAAATCACTTCTAATCACTTGCCTTGTTCTGTTAAAATTGGAACAAACATTCCAAAGGCAAAGATCTTTCGGTTTGAAAATCATTGGGTTAAGCAACCTGGTTTCATTGACCTTGTGACTAAGATTTGGAATACTCCAGTTATGGTCAAGTCAATTACCTCCAAAATCACTGCCAAATTAAAGAATCTTAGATATGCTCTGAAGGACTGGGGAAGGAATTTATCTCAACTAAAGATTCTTATTGAAATGAGTAGTAAAGTGATATTGTTCCTGGACCAATTGGAGGATGTGAGGAAGTTGAGTGTTCCTGAATTTAATTTTAGACTTATTGTTAAAAAGCATATCAAAAATTTGCTTGCTTTACAGTCTGATTACTGGAAGCAAAGATGTACTATTCGCTGGGCTAAGCTTTCTGGAGAAAATACTAAATACTTCCATGCCAGAGCCACTGAGAGGTTTAGGCGAAATTCTATTCCATCCATTTCAGATGTTTCCGGGAATTTGTTGGTGGATCATATGGACAAAGCTGCTGCTTTTTGGTCCTTTTTTAAGAACAGAATGGGTGTCTCCTGCCCACCTACGACTGATACTGATTTGTCTGTTTTCTTGCCTGTGATTGAGGGTTTAGAGATTCTGGCTAATCCGTTCACTGTTGAGGAGATTGAAGGTGTTGTAAAACACCTAAAACCTGATCGTGCGCCTGGCCCTGATGGATTTACAGGGCTATTTATCAAACACTGTTGGAGTATAATAAAAGAGGATTTTATCAAACTATGCAATGAATTTCACAGTGCTAAGATCTCTTTGGAGAGTATTAATGGATCTTTCATTACTCTTATTCCAAAGATTAATTCTCCTGAGACAGTGAATGATTTCAGACCTATTTCTCTGACCCACACTTGTTTGAAATTTATTACTAAAATTCTGGCTAATCGTTTCCAGGATAAGATCTTTGGATGCATCCATGCTAATCAATATGGTTTCATCAAATCCAGAACTATTCAAGATTGTTTGGCCTGGTGTTTTGAATACATTTACCAGTGTAAACAGTCTAAGCAGAAAGTGGTGATTTTCAAGATTGATTTTTGAAAGCTTTCGATACCATTGAGCACTCTGCTATTCTGCAAATTTTGAGATTTAAGGGATTCCCTACCTTAGTGATAAAATGGGTCAAGGAAATTCTAGCCTCTGGATCATCGTCGGTTCTGTTAAATGGTGTTCCTGGCAAGCCTTTTGTATGCAAAATAGGTGTCAGGCAGGGTGATCCATTGTCACCAATTCTATATGTGTTGGGTGGGGATCTGCTGCAAAGTATTGTTAATTTGGCCCTAAGAGAGGGAAGACTCCGGTTGCCAATTCCAATAGGTGGAGATTTTCCTATTGTTCAATATGCTGATGACACTTTAGTCATATTACCTGCTAAATCGGCACAATTGTTGGTATTTAAAGATTTGCTTAACCTTTATGCTAATATCACTGGGTTAAAAGTGAATTATAACAAGTCTTCTATGATACCGATCAACCTTTCACAGCAGGAAACTGTAGATATGGCTTCTGTTCTGGATTGTACTGTGGCCTCTATGCCCTTTACATACTTAGGCTTGCCCATGGGAACCAGAAAACTAACTATCAAGGATTTTGCACCACTAATTGACAGAATTGAAAGGAGACTTTCTGCTACAGTCTCATTTCTTTCTTATGGGGATAGTTTGGTTCTTGTGAATTCGGTTCTATCCTCCTTGCCCTTTTATTACATGTGCACACTTGTAATACCTAAAGGTGTCATTGACATAATTGATAAAGCAATGAGGAGATGCTTATGGAGGAAATACAAAAATAAGCAAATAGTGAATTCTTTAGTTGCTTGGGATATGGTATGCAGGCCCAAAAACAAAGGAGGTTTAGGGATCATCAATCTTCAGATTCAAAATAGAGCTTTACTACTGAAATTCTTGGCAAAATTCTATACTCTATGGATCCCTTGGGTCCATTTAGTCAAGAATGCCTATTATTTTCAGTCAGTACCACATGCTGTGACTTCCTGTGGTTCTTTCTGGTGGAGAGGTGTTATGCAACTAGCTGATACTTGGTGCTCTTTATCTTCTTGCATTATGGGAAATGGATTTACTGGGCTTTTCTAGAAAGATTCTTGGATAGGACAACCTTTGGCACTAAAATTCCCGAGATTATTCTCCTTTGCCAAAGATCCTTTGTCCTCAATAAGAGATTTATTAATGATGACAGATCTCTCGGATGCTTTTCATTTGCCGTTTTCAAATGAAGCTTTCCAGGAGTATACTGATCTGCTAGTCATTGTGGCTAATGTTCAGTTGACTGACAGTGAGGACAGTTGGAGATGCAATTTCAATAAAGGGGTTTATACCCAAGTAAATTTTACCAACTACAATTTGCTCTTTGCTCCTGATGGGCCTGCAAAATGGATCTGGAAATCCAAATGCATGTCAAAGCATAAATTCTTTGCTTGGTTGATTCTCAAGGATAGGATTAATACAAAGGATATGATCAAACGAAGGAACTGGAAGATTGAAGGCACTGATCACTGTGTTCTTTGTTGCACACATTGCCATGAGGATTGGATCTGTTCTTTCAATGTGTTTTTAGCTCTCGGATTTGGAACTATTTGCAAATCAGCTGGAGTGATAACACACTTGTGCAAAATCTTACGCTTGCAAAAAAGTCTTTCAAAGGACCTTGTTTCACTGAGATAGTGATTCTTGCATGCTGGAATATTTGGAAGCAGAGGAATGGAGTCATTTTTAAATCGGAAAGACATTCCTTTATGGGATGGAAAGTGGGCTTCTTGTTAGATCTCCTTATGCTTAAGCATAGGTTGAGTGCTTCTGTGGCTGCTGACTTAGCTTTATGGATTAAGTCCTTAAATTAGATAGACTGGGATAGACTGCCTTAGTCTATTCCATGTATATTTGTACATATCTGTAACTGTAACACTCTTGGTTGGCAATAAAGGGCTGTGGGGGCTCCCCTGCAGTAGAAAATGTTTCAAAAAGAGGAGCTGGTAGCGGCGGAATTCACGCGAAGCCGCGACTCCGGTCGGCCTGGGAATCGCGAGTGGAGACCGAAGGCAGAAGAAAAGTCTCCCGAGGAAGACCTCGATGGATACTGCTCGCTACATCTATTTACAGATAAGCGCACGGACAAAACTAAGGCAACACACCTTCTTAAGGATTGCCGAAAGTTTATTGATATCTCGGTAGCCCTCGCAAGAAAAAGATCCGCAGCCACTCAAAATTACCCACCGCTTCCAGGAGGAGGCCACCAAGGATTCCAGCCGCCACAACCCCTACCTCCACCAGCAAATCCAAACATGGCATTGGCTGCACTGCCAGCACCACCTGCACAAAACTCCGGGGCCAATGCATACCCGAATCCAGCAGGGAAACTCGCGATGATCCAGAAGGTATGTCCATCCCGCAGAGCTCAAAAGACTAACACAAGGCAGTTGTGCATGGCTGTGCAGACTCCGCCAACAAAGCCCGAGTACTTGAAGATGGCAGATCAACCAATCACATTTTCGATGCAAGACCACCCGCCACGAGTCTATCGACCAGGAAACGCCGCCCTCGTCATCCAAGCACAGATTGGCAACTACGACTTGGCCCACGTATTCATGGATGGTGGCAGTGGCATCAACATTATTTACGCGGATACACTCCGTCGGATGAACAGGAATCTGGACGGCCTTGCGGAATCAGAAACATCCTTCACGGGGATAGTTCGGAAAGGCAATCCGTCCACTCGGAACAATCAACTTAGAAGTTGTGCTGGGCACTAAAAGCAACTACAAAAGAGAATTCCTCGACTTCGAAGTCGTTGACTGGCCTTCACAGTACCACGCCATTCTCGGTCGAACTGCGTTCGCCAGATTCATGGCAGTACCACACTACGCCTACCTGAAGCTCAAGTTACCTGGAGAATATGGTGTGATCACAATCGATGGAGACTTTCAGAAATCCAACAAGTGCGACATTGAATTCAACGAGATCGCAAAATCTTTCGGGATGCAAGAAGAACTTCAAGAGCTGGCAAAAACCACGGATCACTCCGTGATGCCCCTCACGAGGAAAAACGCGCCTGAGCTGGAGTTCAGCGCCAACAGTGATACCCGAAAGCATCAAGTACACCCGACAGATTCTGCGAAGACAGCGATGGTCTCAACCACCCTCTCGCAAGCATAGGATAGCGCGTTCGTCGAACTCCTCCGTGAGTACTGGGAAATTTTCGCCTGGCAGCCCTCAGATATGCCAGGAATACCCAGGGAGTTTGCCGAGCACTCACTCAAAGTCTTTCCAGATGCCAAACCCATCAAACAGACTACTCGACGATTTTCAGAACCCAAGCAGAAGGCGCTCGGAGAAGAAGTAAACAGGTTGCTAGCAGCAAATTTCATCAGGGAGATCAAGATATCCACCTGGTTAGCAAATCCAGTGCTGGTCCCCAAGAAAAACACGGACATCCTTCGAGTATGCATCGAATACACGTCGTTAAACAAGCACTGCCCCAAGGATAACTTCCCCCTCCCGCGAATCGACCAGATTGTGGATTCTACGGCAGGCTGTCAACGCCTCTCCTTCCTGGACGCCTATTCAGGCTACAATCAGATCCGGATGAAACGGGAGGACGAAGTAAAGACAACATTTATCACGCCACACGACGTATATTGCTACACGACAATGCCCTTCGGGATTAAGAACGCAGGCGCAACTTACCAGCGCTGCATACAAAAATGCCTCGCCAAGCTCATTGGCAAGAACGTACAAGTGTACGTTGACGACATCGTCATCAAGACTCGAGTTGAGGACACACTCCTCGAAGACATTAGAGAAACATTCGACGCCCTCAACGCATACAGGATCAGACTCAACCCGACGAAATGCGTCTTCGGCGTCCCAGCAGGAAAACTTCTCGGGTACCTGGTATCCGCCAGAGGCATCGAAGCCAACCCAGAGAAAATACAAGCAATCTTGACTATGAAGGAGCCAACCAATCTACGCGGAGTCCAGCAGCTCGCAGGGCGACTAGCCGCTCTGAGCAGGTTCATCGCCGATTGGAGAACAAGCGCTACCCTTCTACAAGCTGTTGAAGAAGACGGACAAATTCGAGTGGACACCAGAAGCTAAACAAGCGTTCGCAGACTTGAAGCGATCATTACAAAGCAGGCGCATCCTTGCAACACCGCAAGAAAGGGAGCCACTCTACTTATACCTAGCCGCCACAAACCAGGTCATCAGCACAGCAATCGTAGTCGAACGACCTGAGGAGGGCAAGGCATACGGAGTCCAACGACCAATCTATTGCATCAGTGAAGTGCTCTCGCCATGCAAGCAATGATATCCTCATTACCAGAAGCTCGCATATGGAGTTGTTCTTACAGCCCGAAAGCTCAAGCACTATTTCCAGGAACACGCCATCACAGTGGTTAATGATGCGTCACTCGGGACAATCATGAACAACCCTATGGCATCCGGAAGAATAGCCAAATGGAGCATCGAGCTGGGCGCTTGGGACATCACTTATGCAGGACACAACGCAATCAAGTCCCAGGTACTCGTGGAATTCTTAAGCGAGTGGACAGAGTTACAAACGCCCGGACCGCCTGAGTACACGAGCAACTGGATAATGTACTTTGACGGATCCAAAAGAAATGAAGGAGCAGGAGCTGGAATCGTCCTCATATCACCGAGGGGAGACAAGCTGCAATATGTCCTACGATTGGACTTTCCACCTGATGATCCAGCATCGAACAACGACGCAGAATATGAAGCCCTGTTGCACGGGATGAAGAAGGCAGTCGCCTGTGGAGCTACCCGGTTAATGATCTACGGCGATTCCAATCTCATCGTGCAGCAAACAATGAAGGAATGTGATGCAATTGCTGAAAACATGATCGCATATCGCGACATGTACAACCTACTCGAAGGGAGCTTCAAAGGATGCGAGCTGAAGCACATTGCGAGATCCAGCAACGAAGAAGCAGATAGACTGGCAAACATGGGTTCCACAAACACACCCATACCGCCAGGAATATATTTCGAACGGATGATCAAGCGCTCAGTCAAAGTCAAAAAAAGCTGCAGGAGCACCCGCAGCACCGGAAACAGAGGTCAGCCCGCAAGTTGCCATCATCGAGCTTATTCATAACATTTCACGACAGGTTTTTCTGGTCGAGCTAGTCTGGACGCAGAAATACCTCGACTACCTGTCCTCCAGACAGCTCCCGGCCGATCCTCGCGAGGCTCGACAGATAATCAGGCGCAATAAATCCTTTCGGGTAATCAACGGAGAATTATACAAGCAAAGCATCTCGGGTATACTTCAGCGCTGCATCGCACCCGAAGATGGCAAAGAATTACTCCAGGACATCCACCAAGGAGACTGTGGGCATCACGCTAGTTGGAAAACAATCATGGGAAAAGCTTCCGAGCGGATTCTATTGGCTCACGGCAGCCAAGGATGCGAAGAGTAGTCGAACGATGCAACGCTTGCCAGCGATTCGCACCAAGACCACATGCACCTGCTACGGAATTGCATATGATACCCATCGCCTGGCCTTTTGCACAGTGGGGGCTAGACATGGTAGGACCACTACGCAAGTCCATGCCGGGTGGATATACACACTTGCTGGTCGCAGTCGACAAGTTTACCAAATGGATTGAGGCCATGCCAGTAACTTCAGCTAGCGCCCAATGCGCCGTCAGGTTTCTTGATTCCATCGTATGCAGATTTGGGGTACCACATGATATCATTACAGACAATGGCACAAACTTCATGGCCAAGGAAACACAACAGTTCTGCGAGGAAAATGGCATCAACTTCAAGTTTGCTTCAGTTGCCCACCCGCAAACGAACGGACAAGTCGAAAGATCCAACGGCTTAGTTTCAGCTGGCATCAAGAAAGTCTACTCGATCGTCTAAACAGCAGCAGGACATTGGGCCGAAGAGCTACCCTCCGTACTATGGAGCCTCCGCACAACTCCAAATCGATCCACAAACTACACGCCATTTTTCATGGTATACGGGGCAGAAGCGGTCCTTCCCGAGGATATTAGGTTCATCGCCCCAAGAGTCGTGGCTTACAGCGAAGAAACCTCTAACAGGGCACTCGCGGAAGATATGGATGCACTCGATGAGATGCGCGATATAGCGCTCGCAAGATCAGCAGTATATCAACAATCACTGCGAAACTATCACAGTCGCCGCATACGCCAGAGCATTCGCAGTAGGAGACTGTGCTGCGGCTCAAACAGAAGGAGGGACACAAGCTCGAGCCACCATGGGAAGGACCCTTCGTCATACACGAAGTTATTCCAGGTGGAGCCTACAGGCTGAAGAACCCATCGACTGGAGGAATCTATTCCAATCCTTGGAATATCGCACACCTCCAAAAATTTTATCCCTAAATCTACTTGTTCTCGCAAACAAATAAGGCTATACTAGCCACTCTTGTAGCTCGAATACATGACTTCTCAGTCATCGCAATAAAATACTTGGTTTCTCAACCATATTTACTCGAAGATTATTCATTCTTATATGCTAAAATAGTTACAGGTACACACCCCATAAACACACGGGGGTACGCCTACAACTAAGATAACAGGGAAATTATTACATACAAGGTCATACACACCTTACAACAGTTTTTGCAAACTATACAACATCACAGGATGTACACATCCAACAATCAATCATGGCGAAAAGCATTCTCAGTCGCCAACACTCTATCTACTTCCTCAGAGGTCAGCCGAATGATTTTCTCCGCTGCTGGACGAACAACATCATAGTGCGGCGAAATATCATCGATTGGACCGTCTGGAAGCCTAGCTAAGGAGTTAAAATTTATCTCAGGATGCCATATCCGGACGAAGGAGAGGGCCACCACCGCGCCGCAAGTCATTTGATTGCGCACGCACTCGCGAATCTCTCCCTCTTGCCCGAACAGCCTGAGGAGATGGCTCCAGTCTTCAGGACCCCTTTCCAGCGGATAGAGCGCAACGTTCATCGCGATCAAGACCTCGTGAAAAGAACTCACGAGAACTTTTACCTGGGTGATACGGAACTTCAAAGTAGCCAGCACAAAACCTCGGCTGCGATCAGACCAAAAGTTATTCGCATGAGGCCTCGAGCTGCCAGTTTCTTGAAGAATGTGGTTTTCTACCCACTGTTTTTCCTCCCTATCATCCGGTTTAACAACTGAAGAGTAAATATGCACGATTAGTCAAGGAAACAAGACAAAGAAGACTCGGGGACTGTATTACTTACACAGCAAGTCCCTAGCGATGGAAGCCAACTCATCCATCAGAAATTGTTCGCGTTCAATCGCCAGTCTTTGCTTGGACTTCGCCACATCGGCTACCCCGCGCAACGCTTTCAACCTACGCTCACCGTCAGCTACACGATCACGAAGACCTGCCAAAGACCCCACAGCGGCGACAAGCGGATTTGTTGGGGCAGCAGGTCCACCTGAAGGTTCTGCAACCACCCCGGATACCTGAAAAGCACAAAGAATATTAAAAGGAATAAGGTGCCCCACTCGTGATTATTTACCACCTATTCGACAGGTGCTCGGGGGCTACTCCCATCGGGAGCGTACGATCAATCGCGGGAAACATTTCAGCAAAAGCATCTCGATTAAAATATTGAGGAAACGGGAGCACATCCCAGGGTTCATTACAATCGAAATTGCAAGATACAAACGAACTAAACTAAGAAGCTACAGTGGTACTCCCACTCGCGGCAGTCGCCCCTCCCTTAAGTCGAGCAAACAGCTCAGATAACTTCCGAGCGAGGACAGCGGCTGGCTCGCCAAAATGACGAAGCCCTACCTTTTTGCCCGTCGAAGGATCGACTGGGAGATCCGAGTAGGCCTCCTCCAGGCCGCTAACTCCATGCGCCAGCGCAAACTGGATGGCCGTCTTCGCCCCAGACTCGGACTGAGCGACCGCGTAGGCATCAAGGAGATTGCTCTCTGAGAAGATCTTCAGCAGGTCACCTAGCGTGGGTGGAGATGAAGCATTGACGAGAAGGCGACCATGCAGCTGCGTCAACACTTCAGTAGCATTGCCGACTAAGGAGCAAACCCCTGCAGCATGCCTCCTAAGCTGGGCGCAACAATCTGTCAATGCGTCCACTCGAGGAGTCCCAACAAGCTCCAGGGGGACACCAGAAGACCTAGACAAAAAAGGGTGTTAGTCCGAAAGATCTACCAAGACAAAAAGAGGAGCGTAGAAAAGTACAAACTTACCCGCAAAGCGCTCAGCAAGGGGTCGAATAAAGTTGACAAGATTGGCATCCGCCTTGGCGCCAGCATCCTCCAAGTTCTTGAGGGCATCCTGGGCAGCCGCAAGTTTTCCCTCGTAATCGGCATTTAACATGCGGGAAGACTCGAGCTCCTGCCGGGCAGTCGCCAGTTCTGCCTCTAGAGTTGCTGCCTGGGCGGAGGCTTTGTCCTTCTCGGTCTTCGAAAACTCAAGTTGAGCTGCACGACAACATTTATCAGAATCGAAGAATGGATGGGAAAAATACAAACAGAAGAAGAGGGCCGAGCTTACCTCGAAGAAGTTTGTTTTCAGAGGTGAGTCGACTGCGGTCCGCTCGAAGGAACGCGCAGTCGGACTCGGCAAGAACAATACGGCGCCCAATCGCCGCGAGGGAGTCGATAAGTGTCTGCGGGCAACACGAAAGTGGAAATCAGAAGAGTAAAACTTGAGCCTATACTCGATTGTAAACATTCGAGTATAGCCTCGGGGGCTACTCCCATCGGGAGCACTGTCGTGCACCCGATAAAATCAAGAAGAAGGAAAAGACAGACTTTGAGCCTGTAGCCGATCGCATGCGATCAACTACAGCCTCGGGGGCTACTCCCATCGGGAGCACTGTCGTGCACCCGATAAAAAACTAAAGGCAAGTAACAGGATTTACCTGGCCCTTGGCGCGGGAAAGAGGATCTGCTGAGCTACCCGTCGCCTCTTTTGAAGCCGAAGCTCCGACAGCAGAACTAGGAACTCCATGCTCCGTAGTCGCTACTTTGGGGGCTACGCTGGGCGAATTCTGGACAGTGCCAGCAGTAGGAATCTCATCCGCAGCTCCGGCCTTACTCTTCCTTTCGGGAGGAAGGGAAGAGGCGTACCTGCGAGGACTAATGGTTTGCAGGCTGCAACAAAAGACAAAGCGTTAACATAGATGCAAAGGAAAACGTTCGACTAAGAACGAGGAGAAAGAAACTTACTCATCTTTGTCGTCCTCCTCATCCAGCATATCCGCATTCCAGGCGGTCTGGATAACTGGGAATGAGGAGGAAGGAGCGTGCGTCCGCAGAGGGGTAGCGTTGATGGGCTCCTTCCCGGGCGATTCTTCCAAGGAGTTGTCCTTGGAGGTGGCCTCATCACCTTCCTCCCGACGGCGCTTCTGATAATCTCCACCCGAGTCCCCGACGTCATCCGAAGAATCTTGGTCAGAGCTCGAAGAAGCGTCCGCGACACTGGTGTCGGCCGGGGCATTCAGATTACTCGCCAACAACTCTGAGGCCTCCGCCCCGGATACAGGAGGGTAGCAGGTGGCCATGGATAAACTCTATGGAAGACAGAAGAAAGCAAGGGAAAATTCAATCGACTGAAACTCAGAACAAACAAGAAAACAAAAGAAGAGAAGAAGAATAAACTCACCGCGGCTGACGGAGGCTTCGACGCGTCGAAGGCTGCGACTGCGCAGTCGGGGAATTTCTCTCCCACCTTCAGGCTAGTGATAGCCGCGATCTTCTTCTCGAACTCGACGTTCGAGAGTTCCTCGCGACTCACTCGGCTAGGATCCTCAGAACATTGGTACTCCCACATCGTGGAAGGTCTGTGCTGCAGAGGTTGGATCCTGCGCTTCAGAAAGATACTCGCCAGATGTAGCCCGTTGAGTACAACCCCAACAGTTTGATCACGGAGAGCTGTCACCCTTGCGAGTAGTGGTGCGACGACCTGGGTTTCTTCAGTCGACAACTTGTGCGCCCAGGATTTCCGCCTCTTCAAAACAGCGAACGGGTGGAATTCCACGATCCCACCCGAGCTGTTGTCGATGATGTAGAACTATTTTTTCCTCCAGCCCTGCGCGGAGTCGATGAAGTACATGCTGAAGTAGCTGGTCTCCGATTTCGCTTGGATCCCAAAGCCACCCGTGCGCAGTGGCTCGCCGGGCTCGGAGTCTACCCGCGATTTCTCGCGGAAGATCCGAACTTTGAAGAGGGCCTTCCAGAGCGCCCAATGTGGGCGAATGCCAAGGAAGCATTCGCAGAACACGATGAAGCACGATATGTGCTGCACCGCGTTCGGAGGAAGGTCGTGAAGCTGTATGCCATAGACATACAGCAACCCGACAAGAAACAGATGGAGGGGAAAGGAGAGACCGCGAGACACGTGGTCCGCGAAGACCACACGCTCATTCTCTTGCGGGTTGGGTACCTCTTCCTTCTTTCCGAGGCGCACCCGCTTCTCGGACTCCGCCGAAAGCAGCCCCTCCCGCTGCATCTCCTTGATGTTCTTCGCGGTGGTGTTGGGCGAACACCAGTCGCCCGAGCGCGGTGCAGGTTGCACGGAAGCTTCCCCGAATACGGAAATGGCAGCGCTGCGTCTTTTGCCTCCCACCATCGCTGCTGAGCACGAGCTTGGAAGAAGAAAGAGGATGCGCGCGAGAAGGAAGACGGATTGGAAGACGAAGGCTGGGAAAGATTTACCGCACAGCAAAAGACCCGTACTTATACACGGAACGAATCGATGCTGGCCACTCGATGCGCCACGTGGCGCCCATCGCCGCCACCACGTGTGAAGACGAAACGAGGAGGCGGTGAGCGCTGTTTCCTGCCACGATCTTAACAGAAGATCATGCGCATTTACTGCACGGTTTGCGAAAAAACCGGGAACAACGTCTCGTTTCCCGGTCAAAAAGCTGACTATGTGGGCCAGGCTCTCTGCTCTCACTCCGTCACGTCCCATCGGGAAGAGAAAAGTGCACCATGACGTCATAGCGTGCATCATCAAATTGAAGAAAGCTTCGAATGGAAAGTTCAAACGCGAAAATAACTTCGTATGAACAAATTTCTATCGAATAGAAGCAACTTTTCCATGAACAGATCATGAGGCAAGACTCCTTTAAAAATGAAGGAAAAAACCCTGCACACGAAAACTCTTTCGTACGGGCACGATCTCCCAGACATGAAAACTCTTTCATATGGGCATAAAACTCCTAAACACGAAAACTCTTTCGTATGGATAGAAGAACTACTCAGTAAAAAATTACACGAGTAGGCAGAACCTATCCTTTCTCACTCGCATGATATTTATAACATCATAAAAGCCTGGATCGTTCGGCCGACTAGGCACATCCGGATGCCATATTCTACGAATATGAAGGTAAGACCCGAAAGATCTCTCTTGAGGGCCTGGAATCGCACTCAAAGCTGCGTCCTCCGGTATGATTCCGTGTCAACAACACGAAGAAAAAACCCAGCGGACGCGCCGGGTACCCCCATAGGTTAAGTTCGACTCGATAAGACCACAACGGCCCAGTCGCAACAATCACCTTATCGGGTTCGAGTCGGAGGTCTCGAATCTGTGTAGGCCAGAAATGTTTTTGCCCTAGTCGCAATTAATTGGCCCTGATCTCTCGGGAGAGCCAAGCTACTGAGCCACATCCTTCTGTGATAAAAAGCCTTAAAAACAGGCACTGGCATTGCTCGATACTCGAGTACAAAAACTCATTATACAGGGTACACGCCCTCTTAACAGGAAACAACCAAACTGGCTATCCACAAGAAGAAAAACCAAGAAAGAATTGACCGTCTACTCGACTGGAGAAGTCCCACTCGAGCAAACGCTCGGGGGCTACTGACGAAGACATGGATCCTGGACCCTGCGGGCAAGGACACCCCATCTCAGGCCCAAGGTTAAGGCCGAAAAAGAGGAGCCCTTGGAGTACTCCAGAAGGCCCACGTGAAGCCCACCCGCGCTAACTTGCGGGTTAAGTTTAGAAATATGTAACCGACTTAAGGTTAGAATTCCAGTCCTCTCCGGGTAGGGTTTGAGACCTGGCCACCTATCTAAGGCCAGGAGAGCCACCGGAAGAGGACCAAGCAACGCCGCAACACCAAAGCCTTGTGTGACGCCCCGAGATCGGGCACTATGCAGATTTCAGCATTCCCGCCAAATCCGCATAATAACCGATTCCAGATTGCCACATATGATAACATTACAACAGTTCACGAATATTCCACAATTACAACAGAAACAGATAGATACAAGATGACTCAAACGAGCCAGGGATACAACTGATACAATACAAAGATCCAAATAACAGCGGAAGAAACAACATAGTGTCCGACTACGGACAAGATCCAAATTGGACTAAGAGTCCTGAAGATAACCGAGAGCGTCCAATCCCTGCCCAGGCCAAGCCGGAGGGATTCCCAAGCTAACATCGTCAGACTTCAAACCTGTTTGACTGCAAGTTGGAATTTGCAGCCACGAAAGAGATTCGTGGGTCAGTACGGTTAAGTACTGGCAAGTGGATAAACCCATACTCACAAGATACCGGCGTAACCAGTCATCACAAGATACAAATACTTTGGGATCAACGGAAAGGAAGGGATTATTGCAAATAAGCTGCAGTGGGCTGCACTAACCAGCTACAGAAACACACTACAACTTCCGGCTAAAAGAGAGGGATAAGATAGCGTATCGGAACCAACTACAACTACTCACCAAACAATACCCATCCAATGTCACCCCCTACTAAGGAAGCAACCCAAGGATAACTCACACGGTTGGATTTATGATGGATCAAGTTATTGTGTCAATAAGACTATTACTAGTCAACTTAGTATTATTTAGGTGTAAGTTGTCTGAGTACTTGTTAGCCAGTACTTTCACCAAGTAATCCATAACCGCGGAAAACACGGCTTCTCGAGAAGATTCATCCCTGCAGGGTGTGCTCCAGTACCCGTACACACTCAAGCCACCAACTAAAACTCAGGTTGGCTTGACACGACCCAAACCATCTCTACAACCCATCCTAGGAGCCACGGAGCTATAAGGTCCCAGCCACGCAGCCGAATACTCAGCGCAGGTGTGCAAAACTCCCGCAGGACACAACACCCCGGCACTACAGGCCTCGCCCTATATGCATCATCATCATCATAACCAGTAACCATGGGGGCGCCTCCCATTATGCAAGGAGCAAATGGAACACCCGAACTAAATGTGGCTCTTCGGACAAGCTGCAGATCAGGTCTAAGTCGAGGGGGTCCCATACTACCACCCGGATGCGGTGAGCACGCTCATCATGGATCAGTAGACAAGACCCTTTTCCTAGTTTCGACACTAGCAGGCTCCAAAACCACAAGGGCCTCCTGCCGGTGCCTTATCAGCATATTATTAATAACAGGTTGATTGATTAACATCGAGCCCCCAAAACAATAAAAGTAATCAGGTAACGGAAAGTAACGGGTAAGACTCGAGCAAAACAACCTAAGCATGCTAGTAAGACACTGGCTCAACCAAAGGGGTGATAGGAGTGGAGGTGAGGCAATATCAAGGTTAAGGGATTCATGTGATGGGTACATAACAGAAACAACTACTACTAAGGCTAGCAGAAAAGAACAACGGAAAGAATCGGTAACAAGTGATGAAAGGCAGCCATTTGGCAGCAAGTGAGTATACTTGCCTGAGATCCCGCAAGGTAGCAGAACTTGTCGTTGCTCACATCATCTCAACGTCCTATCCGGGAAGAAACAATGAACCTCGAACAAACACCGGATGCAACAATTACTACTACGGCAAAAAATCCAGCATGATCAAGATATGGATGCATGACAGGTTAAAGATGCATCAGAATAAACTAGTTGACATGATAAACAATTTTAAATGGACCCATATGCAATTTGAGTTGCATATGAAAAGCCCATGAATTATGGTTAGATGATTTGTTTTCCCACTAATCATCAGGTGAAGGTGGATTACCATGATGCAATGCTTATGATGCATGTGATGCATGAAAAAAAGAAAAACAACCAACTTCTGTTTAGAGTAACACCCCAGGTGTTACAGACGACACCACTAACAAGGGATTGCGCCCTCGCAATCCACCTGCTAACCCGGGAGGGGAAAGAAGTTCTACTATCGATTCTTCATGCTTCCGGCTAATCTCCTCGACACCACTAACAAGAGATTCTTGCTCGGAGTGACGACGATGTTGTTCCACCAGGAATCTTCTGATGATCGAACCTATTAGGTTAAAAGCTCAGAAAACGTCCACCCACGTAGTATCCTAACACTTTGAAAGATTGAGTACGAGAGTAGACTCCAAAACAAATGAGATAGAAGGAGAAGTAGAATATAGATAAGGAGAAAACAAGAATCCTATTGAGATGTTTTTCCAAAATAGTTTAGCAGAAATAGTTTTTGACATTCTAGAAACAACGACCGTTAGCTAGGTTACCCTACAGGCTTTGCGGACCCGTTGCTTCGATAACCATTCGTATCGAAACAATCTCGGGAATCGGAACCAAGGCTCTGATACCATTTGTGACGCCCCGAGATCGGGCACTATGCAGATTTCAGCATTCCCGCCAAATCCGCATAATAACCGATTCCAGATTGCCACTTATGATAACATTACAACAGTTCACGAATATTCCACAATTACAACAGAAACAGATAGATACAAGATGACTCAAACGAGCCAGGGATACAACTGATACAATACAAAGATCCAAATAACAGCGGAAGAAACAACATAGTGTCCGACTACGGACAAGATCCAAATTGGACTAAGAGTCCTGAAGATAACCGAGAGCGTCCAATCCCTGCCCAGGCCAAGCCGGAGGGATTCCCAAGCTAACGTCGTCAGACTTCAAACATGTTTGACTGCAAGTTGGAATTTGCAGCCACGAAAGAGATTCGTGGGTCAGTACGGTTAAGTACTGGCAAGTGGATAAACCCATACTCACAAGATACCGGCATAACCAGTCATCACAAGATACAAATACTTTGGGATCAACGGAAAGGAAGGGATTATTGCAAATAAGCTGTAGTGGGCTGCACTAACCAGCTACAGAAACACACTACAACTTCCGGCTAAAAGAGAGGGATAAGATAGCGTATCGGAACCAACTACAACTACTCACCAAACAATACCCATCCAATGTCACCCCCTACTAAGGAAGCAACCCAAGGATAACTCACACGGTTGGATTTATGATGGATCAAGTTATTGTGTCAATAAGACTATTACTAGTCAACTTAGTATTATTTAGGTGTAAGTTGTCTGAGTACTTGTTAGCCAGTACTTTCACCAAGTAATCCATAACCGCGGAAAACACGGCTTCTCGAGAAGATTCATCCCTGCAGGGTGTGCTCCAGTACCCGTACACACTCAAGCCACCAACTAAAACTCAGGTTGGCTTGACACGACCCAAACCATCTCTAAAACCCATCCTAGGAGCCACGGAGCTATAAGGTCCCAGCCACGCAGCCGAATACTCAGCGCAGGTGTGCAAAACTCCCGCAGGACACAACACCCCGGCACTACAGGCCTCGCCCTATATGCATCATCATCATCATAACCAGTAACCATGGGGGCGCCTCCCATTATGCAAGGAGCAAATGGAACACCCGAACTAAATGTGGCTCTTCGGACAAGCTGCAGATCAGGTCTAAGTCGAGGGGGGTCCCATACTACCACCCGGATGCGGTGAGCACGCTCATCATGGATCAGTAGACAAGACCCTTTTCCTAGTTTCGACACTAGCAGGCTCCAAAACCACAAGGGCCTCCTGCCGGTGCCTTATCAGCATATTATTAATAACAGGTTGATTGATTAACATCGAGCCCCCAGAACAATAAAAGTAATCAGGTAACGGAAAGTAACGGGTAACAGACTCGAGCAAAACAACCTAAGCATGCTAGTAAGACACTGGCTCAACCAAAGGGGTGATAGGAGTGGAGGTGAGGCAATATCAAGGTTAAGGGATTCATGTGATGGGTACGTAACAGAAACAACTACTACTAAGGCTAGCAGAAAAGAACAACGGAAAGAATCGGTAACAAGTGATGAAAGGCAGCCATTTGGCAGCAAGTGAGTATACTTGCCTGAGATCCCGCAAGGTAGCAGAACTTGTCGTTGCTCACATCATCTCAACGTCCTATCCGGGAAGAAACAATGAACCTCGAACAAACACCAGATGCAACAATTACTACTACGGCAAAAAATCCAGCATGATCAAGATATGGATGCATGACAGGTTAAAGATGCATCAGAATAAACTAGTTGACATGATAAACAATTTTAAATGGACCCATATGCAATTTGAGTTGCATATGAAAAGCCCATGAATTATGGTTAGATGATTTGTTTTCCCACTAATCATCAGGTGAAGGTGGATTACCATGATGCAATGCTTATGATGCATGTGATGCATGAAAAAAAGAAAAACAACCAACTTCTGTTTAGAGTAACACCCCAGGTGTTACACCTTGAACTCGAGATCATACTCTCGATTCAAGCAACGACCATTGTAACCGATCTACTCATAAATACAGATCGACAGAGGCAGGAGTAAGGGTTTTACCTCTACGAGGGCCCCGAACCTGGGTAAATCTCGCCCCCTGTCTAGCCGACGATTCCACCAGTGCTCATGAGTTCTCCTAGTCGAAACCCGATAGGGTCACCTAAGGGATTTGTAGAGTCAGAGATTCGACAGTGGCTCTCAAAATTTTGAGTTGAAAAAAATTCAATTTCACCAAAGAAGGATCTAGTGAGGTTGGAAATTAGATAAGTCTTCCAAATAAAAATTTTGCTGACTTTATCCTTTCAAAAAGGGCTAGAAAACATCGTTTTTTTGCAGTTTTAAAGGACAAAAGGACTTTTCTATAATTTCCACAAAACCCATGGGGGTTTTCAGAAAATTTCCTTTTAACGTCTTCCTCTCCCACCAATAGACGAGCAGCTCGCCGACGACGCCTACGCCATGTCCTGCACGCCTCCGTTTCCCGCGTGGATAAGACCCTGAAGCCATGTTCTTCTTCCTCTCCTCATCCTCACTCACGCAATCTCCTCTCTCTGTTTCCACACACCGAAACCCTAACCCTAGCTATACGACCGTCGTCGCCGTACGTCCGTTTTCGGCGGCCCCGCGGCCAAACGAGCACCCATGGCACTGTCGTGGTCTCCTCTTTCTCCTCGACGAGCCGCGCTTGGCGGGATGCCCCAGTCGCCGGAACCGCACTCTCTCCCCCATATACGGCCGATGAGCCGCCGCCGTCGATTCACTTTCGGCGACCACGAGCCTCTTAGTCGTCCGTTCCTCCGTGATCATACTGAGTTCCCATACCCGCAGGTGCTTTCGGTTTGCCCCTCCCTCTCTGTATCGCTCTGGCGCCGTGCGGCTTTCTCTGCCGCCGCGCGAACTCGCCACCGGCGTGTCTCCGACGACCGTTAAATACTGGCGCCACTACTCCCCAACTCGTTGTTGCCTCCTCCGTCGAGCTATGACGCTTGCTGGGCGAATTGCGCGGGCGTGTGCAAGATCAATCCACGGTAGTGACGTGCTGGCCGCCGCATGACATCACGCTGACGCGTACGTGGGACCCCCTCGATAGAAGTTTATTATTTCATTTAAAAATATTTAGAAAAAACATCTAACAGATGGGTCCCACTTTTAAATAATTACTGAAACATGATTTAATATTCAAAAATCAATATCTATTATTCTATATTTTCGAAAAATATGAAAATGTTCAGAAAAATGTAAACTAAATGATTATCAACTTTTCAAACATGTTTTACAAAGTTAAAAAGCATGAATTATTTGAATTTGAATTAATTCATTTAAAACTCGAGAAAATAATATTTTATTCAACAAATTTAGAAAATTGCAAGTAATATGTGAAAATGACCAGAAAGACAAATACAACTTATTTATGATGTTTTCAAACCCATTTGAGCAATTCAACATTGACAATTTTTCAGAAATGACCAAAATGCCCCTAAAACCACTTCGGGGTCAATTTCGATAAAAGTTGCATAATTGCCATATGAACCCTAGCAAGCTATTGATTATGTTTAGGGATATATCTTAGTGGATTAACTTGCTCATGCATACATATTGCCCATTGCATTATGCGATGGTTGATTCTTGTTCTCCCTTTCTGGTTTTGCTTCTTATCGGTAGAACACGACTCATAAGTGAAGATCGACAAAGACATTCACGAATACTTGGTCCTAACCGATAAGTCAAGCATTTATTTAATAAGATATATTTATTGGTTTTCTTTTAAGGAAGACAAGCATAACCCCTTATTTGCTTATATATGTTTTCGAACGACTTTGATTCTCGTACTTTCCATTCGATTCCAAAGTATTTGGTGTCTGTGGATAGAGTTCCCCTATGTACATTCCAGAAGGTCTATTTATTGGTTTTATTTTAAGCAAGGCAAGCATAACCTCTTATTTGCTCATATATGTTTTCGAACGACTTTGATTCTCGTACTTTGCATTCGATTCTAAAATATTTGATGTCTGTGGATAGAGTTCCCCTATATACTGCATAACCTACATATCCTGACCAATTGCACCTAGCCTCTATAGGTTTTCTTGTGCGCATCGTCAAAGCCTCATATCTGCTTCGCTTAGCCATACATGTTTGTTTACCTCTGCTCCATCCATTTGATGATTCAGAGCTGCTAGAAACTAGTATGATATGTTGCCGTGGTAAGATGACCATTGCGTGGTTAACTTGATAAAGGCTTGGGTGGGAGTCCACTTGGGAAGTGGTAGTTTGTCCCGTACTTTTCAAACCTAGGAGTAAGGTACGGTCTCGCCGAATAAACCAAGACTTAGCGTGCAACCACATGCGTGGTCTAAGTAACCGCGCTCGACCAACTAACTTGTTTTGCCACATCCATGAGTCTCGTAGTTTGATAGTTCCATTAGGCAACACAAAGAAAACCTTTTAAACGTTTTGGAAAAATGCTCCGCCTAGGGCGTGACCGGGTCCAATCGATAGACATACACGGATCTTGACCCCGCCTCACAGAGACATGTGCTGTCAGGAGGATGGCCAACTCCCTATTGACGGGGTGGCCCTCTCTTGGGTTCACTCAAGGATAGGGTCAGGTAAGGTAAAGGTAATGGCTAGCCACCCTCTTCCGCGTTCCAAGGAAGAGCATACGCATCGAAATAATAGTCGGATGGTACGTGTGGGTAAAGTGTACATCACCGCATGACAATCATTTTGAAAAGTCGTGTCCAGGGTTAAGGACGACTTGATTGACTACACGTGATCATAGGTAACTAGAACAAGATGCTAAAACTTATTGATAACGAACGAAGGGTGCCTCCTCGAAGATGCCAAGAGGGATGATCCTTGTAGCATGAGATACTGGGAAATGATGTTGGTGGATTGAAAAATTCTAATTACATAAGTTGAGTCGCTTTCTCATCTGTTTTGAAAATATTCCGTGATTCGTGCTATTCTTCTTCAATTTGGAAATATATCTTGCTTTACACAAATTAACCTTCATACAACACTTTTTCTGAAACAACAGATATATAATAGGTTAACTAAGTCTTGCACCTCCCATACTCAGTTTTGCTTCAATTTTGGTTCAGGTGAAGTTCTCACTCTCGTGGTGTTTTCAACATGGACATCGACGAGTAGTTTGGGGTTCCCAGGTAGCTACCTGGAAACTATGGACTCGGACGTCGCCTTATGTTGCGTCCTCTTAGGCCTTTTGGTATCTTGTTGACTAGCAACATAATTTGTCTTCCGTTGTCTGATGTAATGTTGGGTCATGTGACCTCTGTTTGTAAAGTTATACTGTAGTAAAACTTGCTTTATACAACTTCATGTCTAGAGTTACTGTCTTGATCGGTTGTTGGTTTTGAGCCCTTGGTTAAAAGATTTGGTTATGCCTATGTTGACTATCACAGTCAAGGGGTTTTGTGCCGATGATCCACTCTGAGCACGCCTGCCGATGTTTACTCGGCCTGAGATTGGTAACCTCAGTAACCCTCAACATGTGTAGCACTTCCTGTGACACATAGCATCTCCCTATAGCTTTGGTCTCATTCCATCAGTTTCGAAAAACTGATGTGTTCTTTGATATGTATATTTGATTATGACTAGCATGGACACGAGGAGCAATAGTACCAATGTTATCTGGCACGCGTGCTGATGATTTCGGCCTATCTGTCGTGGCGTGTGATAGCTGACGTTGGTAAACCCCAAGAGAAAGGTTGTGAAGAGTGCAATGGAAAGTTTTCCCTCAGAAAGAAACCAAGGCTGAATCGACCATTAGGAGAAAGAAATCACTTCCGAAGGTTGCTGCAGCTGATGTTGGCAAGGCGCATTACCGGTTCAACAGCAACGTGGAACCTACACAACACAATCAAATCACTTTGCCCCAACGAAGCAGTGAGGTTGTCAATCTCACCGGTTTTGCTGAAAATAAAGAGGTTAAACGTATGGTGTGGAAAATGGTACTTGTTTGCAGTAGATGAAAAGTGAACAATGGTGGTAATAGGAAAATAGTAGTTGCAGTATGAAAACAGTGATTGCAGTGGTTGTATTATCAGTGTAACGAAAATGGACCGGGGTCCACAGTTCACTAGTGGTGTCTCTCCAAAAACAGATAGATAGCATGTTGGGTAAACAAATTACAACTGGGAAATTGACAGATATAAAGGCTGCACCGTAGTGCATATGCATGACATGATGATTACTATGTGATTCATGCGGGCATTACAACAAGATACATGGACCGTTATCCAACTGCATCTATGACTAATAATCCACTCTCAGAATGTCATCCGAGCAAACCTTGGGTATTAAGTTGCAAGCAACACATAATTGCATTAAGCAAAGTGTGTAATGTAAACAATGTAAACATCATTGTTTTATCCTTAATGTAAACAACACATCCCCCACCCGTTACGTTTCTGTCACTCGAGTGTGAGTAAAATGGATCCATGAACCCACTATCGATTATAAATACTCCATCTTGGAGTTAGTAGCATCTACTCGGCCAGAGCATCTCCTAGCAACGGAGAGCATGCAAGATCCTAAATAACATACACATGAATAAAACATGATAGATTGATAATCATTGGACATAGCATTCAATATTCATCGGTTCGCAGCAAACACAACATGTAGCATTACAATAAGATGATCTTGATCATGTAGGGAAGCTCACAAGATCTAAACATGAGGCATAAGAGGAAATAACAACCATCTAGGAACTGCTATGGACCCGTAGCCCAAGGATGAACTACTCACGCATCATTCCGGAGGCGGGCCTGGTGGTGTAGAGCCCTCCGGTGATGATTCCCCCTCCCGACAGGGTGCCGAGGAGAGCTCTAGAACCCTCCCAAACTAGGGTTGACGATGACGAAGGCTGGAGATGTTTTTGGTGGAAAAGACTTCTGTATCTAGGGTAAACCTCCCGAGAGGTATAAATAGGCGAGAGGGCAATGTCGGTGGGTGTCCAGGGGGCCCACACCACCCCTGGGCACGGCCAGAGGGGGGTGACACGTCCATTTTGCATCACTATTTTATATCATAATTTTCTGTTATTCATTGGTATATTTCATATTGGAGCATGATACTTATGTTATTTCACCTAGTTTGCATGTTTTCCAATAATTGGAGAGTTGAACTCCGGAATCAGAATTCTGCTGGAAAACGAAGTGTCAGCATACCATATTCGCGAAGATCAGAGCACCCGAGAAATCATCGGAAAGTTCCCATTTCATCCGAAGACGGAGGAAGCCAAAAGGGGAGTCGGAGGAGGGCCACCAAGGGACCTCACCATGCCCAGGCGCGGGCCCACCTCTGGCTGCGCCTGGGGGTGGTGAGGAGGCCCTGGCCCACTTCTGGCTTTCCCCTTCAACGTACTTCATCCCTCGGGAACCCTAAGACACAGAGAATGATCGAGGAGTCTTTCCTCCGCCTCTGCGGGACGGAAAACAACAGAGAGAGAAAAGCTCTCCGTCAGGGAGAAATCTGCCAGGGAAATTCCTTCCCTGAGGGGGAAATCATCGCCATCGTCACCGTCATCGAGATGGACTTCATCGGGATCATCATCGTCATCATCATCATCATCTCCACCATCATCACCCTCAGCTCCACTCCGTTCCGATGTAACATCTAGGGTTGCATCTTGTCTATTTCATAGGGGAAACTTTCCCGGTGTTGATTACTACTTGAAGTTGATGCTATTGAGTGAAACCATATGATTAGGTTTATGTCCAGATTTTTAATCACCATTATATCACCTCTGATCATTATCCATATGATGTCCTGTGAGTAGTTCGTGTTGTTCTTGAGGACATGGGAGAAGTCAAGTTATTAGTAGTGAAGTAATGTTGAGTAATATTTAATGGTTTGATATTTAAGTTGTGGTGTTATTCTTCTAGTGGTCTCATGTGAACATCGACTACATGATACTTCACCATTTATGGGCCTAGGGGAATGCATCGTGTATTTGGCTACTAATTGTGGGGTTGCCGGAGTGACAGAAAGCTAAATCCCCGTTAGGAAACCATTGCACGAGGGAGCGTAGGATCACGGAGTTTAAAGCTGTGGTTAGATTTATTTCTTAATTAATTTCTTGTAGTTGCGGATGCTTGCAAGGGGTATAATAAAAAGTATGTATTAGTCTTGGATGGGATGGTACATTAGCATAGGTTAACGCACACAACACTTATCAAAACACTAAAGATTATTCAGCGCCATGAAACAAAAGCACTTGACAGAAACCTCCGTGTGTCCTCGAGAACGTTTGTTAATCATAAGTAAACGCACCGGCTTGTCTTTTCCTGAAGAAAGGATTGGGCCACTTGCTGCATTTTATTTACTCGCACTTTATTTATCTGTAATATCAAAAACCCATACAAATTTATATTTCAGTATTTACAGTTATTCCTTCATCGAAACTGCTTGTCAACACTTTCTGCTCCTCGTTGGGTTCGACACTCTTATTTATCAAAAGTACTACGATACACCCCCTATACTTGTGGGTCATCAAGACTATTTTCTGGCGCCATTTCCGGGGAGCTAAGCGCTATTGGGAAGTTGAATTGATAAAGGAAGGTTCTGTTGTAAGTGTTGTTTTTATTACTGTCTACTTCTTTATTACACTATGTTTGGGTCTCCTTTTGAGTTTTTATTTGCGGGCATTGCTGCCACTGCTAGGGTAGTAAGTGACCCACCGCCTGGTGATTTGGATCCATATAAAATACCTATAAAGATTGTTAAATATGTTATGAATAACTGCTATTCGGGTGATGGAACTGTCCATCCTGGTGATCATTTGCCCTTTTTACATGAATTATGCGAGTTGTTCAAGTGTGCAGGTATTACGATGGGCCAAGTGAAGAGGAAATTATTCTCTATATCATTGACAGGCCGAGCCGCTGAATGGTTCAAAGAGCGGAAAATAGCCAGACTATTGGATGGGAGGAAATCGTGCCTCTCTTTTATTCTAAATTCTTGTTGGGACGCGTAGAGATAAACAAAAACTTTTCCTACGCGGTACTTCCAAGATCTAGCCGAGGTAGAAGGCCACGATGATTACCACTAGACGCGCGGTTGCGGATTATCGATGAAGTGCGTCGGGGCAGTGCAGTCCACGATCCGATCCAGCCGATCCGATCCCGCGAACGTCGAAGTGCTGAACGTACAGCACCTCTGCCGGTAGCCACACGTACGAGGAGGAGCTCCGACGACGGACTGCTAGGTCCGGTGCGACGGCTGGACTGAGTGGAGTTAGGGTTCCCAACGCATGGGAGTGGACTAACGTGCCTGTTGGGCAACCTGCGCCCCTCTTTATATAGCGAATGGTAGTGGGCTTCACAACACTTGCGGCCCATTCCCTCTGTGAGTCCGACTCACAAAACCAGTCCATTTCTGGTTCGGGTCCAACCCGACCAATACATTTCCTCCCGCTCTTAAGTGTGCGACCCTGCAGGCTCATGGCGACTTGGACACGATTGGAGTCCAACTCCCAATCGATCAATCGGTAGCGGCTCCTAGCAGAACGTGCCGACTCCCAAGTCCCATTGAGTCATGACGACATACCTTTCAATGTGATATTCATCTTAGTCCCTTTTGCCTCACGATATACCTTGTCGAACTATAGGCGATTTATCGTCATCCCTTAAATAGTTCGTCTCTCTTCTCGATCCGTGATATGTGATTCATCTGACTAACTCTTAGTCAACAGATATAGTTAACACTTAACTGAGTCGCGCATGGCCATGCTTCCTGAATCATATCACTCGAGAGGGCCCAGAGAATATCTCTCCATTCGGAGGGGCAAAATCCCATCTTGATTATCCACATCACGCAACTTGCTTCTCATTCGACCCGAACTCTGCCTTTATAGCTGCCTTGTCACAAAGCAGCGTTTAACAGAACCTAAGTCGGTGATCCACAACTCGGATTGTGCGACAATCTCAGGTCTAAGGATTACATTGATTGAGACATGCAAATGACGACTTGCTCGTTGCATCTCAATGTGGGTCAGTCCGACTTGCTAAACTCTTTAGCCAAGTCCGTGATCGTTGGAATGGCATCACCATGCCCATGACAAGTGGAACCGTGTCATCAGCCGACACTCACATTAGTCTAGGGTGTGTGTCCAGCGCAACCTAAATGACCAAGGACAATTTAGTATGAACAACATGAATACATAGTTCCACAATAGAATCACATATTCAATGATATATATCAAATGTTCAACACAAGGACAACTTAATAACTTTATGAATACAGTGGGAATTACATCATACATGATTGTCTCTAGGGCATATTCCCAACAATTCTATCCTCCCAGTGAAATTCATAGAGATCGGAATTATATATATACTTTTTGGCCTCATGACAGAGAGAGTATTGTCCAAGCATGGGGTAGATTGAAGTTACTAATTCTCAAATGCCCCATTCATGAGCTCCCCAGTAATATTGTTATTAATAATTTCTATGCAAGGCTTTCTCTTCATAATAAGGATTTATTGGACGCTTCTTGTTCTGGATCATTTACACGTATGAAGGATGAAGCAAAATGGGATCTTCTTGACCGTATTCAAGAAAACGCTGAAGGATGGGAGAATGACAAAGGTAGAAAGTCAGGTATAAATTATGATTATGAATGCATTAAAACTTTTATGTCATCCGATGATTTTCATAATGTTAGTATTGTTTATGGTCTTGATTCTCAAGTTGTTGCAAACTTATATACGGCTTTTGCTTCTTATATTGATATTCCCAAAAAGGAATGGGATAAGTACCATGCACCTTATAAAGATACTGTTAATTATGTTCCTGCTAGAGATATAGAAGTTCATACTGTTGATTCTATTATGCCTGAACCTTATATTGAGAAAATGTCTTTCCCTACTAAGGTAAAAGAACATTCTATGTTAGATAGCATGGTTAATAAAAGTGCAAGAAAACTTATAGAACCCGAGGAACAAATAACTGTAGAACCTACAGTAGCAATAGTAAAGGACCTTGTTTCTGAAAATGTAGAAGAGGGACACATTATATTTTGCAAAGATGCTTCTAATATTGTCTCTCATCCTAGTAAATCTAGGAAACTAGTGTTCCTGTGCTATCTGTTAGGATAGGTGATCATTGCTATTATGGTTTGTGTGATATTGGTGCTAGTTCTAGTGCTATTCCTTATGAGATTTATAAAGAAATCATGCATGAAATTGGTTCTCTGAACTTGAAGACATTGATGTGATTATTCAACTTGCTAATAGGGAAACTATTTCTCCGATTGGTATTGTTAGAGACGTGGAGGTCTTATGTGGTAAAACTAAATATCCTGCTGATTTTCTAGTACTACGCACTTCTGCTAGTGATACTTGTCCTATTATATTTGGTAGACGTTTCTTAAACACTTGTGGTGCTGTTATAGATTGTAAAAAGGAGAAAATACTTACAAAGTTTGATGGAGAGTCTTATGAATTTAATTTCTCCCAATTTACTAAAGCACCTTATGAAGCTGAATTACCTAATGAGAATTATAGAGTTGAATAATTGGCTGCTATTGCTCTTGCTCCTAACAATCCTTTGCAGCAATACATGGAAGACCAAGAAAGTGATGTCTTCATTGAAGAAAGAAATGGAATTGACGAGATTTTCCTACATCATTACCGGTGGAAGACTTAGGTACCACATTACCACCCAAAGAGGATCCTGTTTTTGATTTAAAGCCTTTGCCTGACAATCTTAAATATGCTCATATTGATGATAAGAAATTATATCCTGTTATTATTAGTTCTAAACTTTCTGGTGAAGAAGAGGAGAGATTATTGGGAATATTGAGGAAACATAGAGGTGCTACTGGTTATACTCTTGATGATTTGAAGGGGATTTCTCCTGCTATATGTCAGCATGCTATTAATATTGAACTTGATGCAAAGCCAGTTGTTGAACATCAATGCCATTTAAATCCTAAGATGAAGGATGTGGTAAGAAACAAGGTATTGAAACTCCTTGATGCTGGTATTATTTATCCTATTGCTGATAGTAGATGGGTTAGTCCTGTGCATTGTGTCCCTAAGAAAGGAGGGATGACTGTTGTGCCAAATGAAAATAATGAACTTATTCCTCAAAGAGTAGTGGTTGGTTATAGGATGTGTATTGATTTTAGGAAAGTTAATAAGGTTACTAAGAAAGATCATTATCCTTTACCTTTTATTGATCAAATGTTAGAGAGGTTGTCTAATAAAACTCATTTCTGTTGTCTTAATGGTTATTCTGGGTTCTCTCAAATTGTTGTTAGAAAGCCTAATCAAGAGAAAACAACTTTCACTTGTCCTTTTGGAACCTATGCTTATAGACGTTTGCCTTTTGGTTTATCTAATGCTCCTGCTACTTTTCAAAGATGTATGTCTTCCATATTTCATGGTTCTTGTGAAGAAATTGTGGAAGTCTTCATGGACGATTTCTCCGTCTATGGAACTTCTTTTGATAATTGTTTGCAGAATCATGATAAAGTTTTGCAGAGATGTGAGGAGACTAATCTTGTTCTTAATTGGGAGAAATGCCATTTTATGTTTAATGAAGGAATTGTTCTTGGACATAAAATTTCTAAAAGAGGTATTGAGAAAATGCCATGTCCCAGGGATGTCAAAGGTATTCGTAGTATTCTTGGTCATGTTGGTTTCTATAGAAGGTTTATTAAAGATTTCTCTAAAATATCAAAGCCTCTTACTAATCTTCTTCAAAAGGATGTACCTTTTGTTTTTGATGAAGATTGTAAAGAAGCTTTTGAAATTTTAAAGAAGGCTCTAATATCTGCCCCTATTGTTCAACCCCCTGATTGGAATTTACCGTTTGAAATTATGTGTGATGCTAGTGATTATGCTGTCGGTGCTGTTCTTGGACAGCGGGTAGATAAGAAGTTAAATGTTATTCATTATGCTAGTAAAACTCTTGATGCTGCTCAAAAGAATTATGTTACCACTGAGAAAGAGTTCCTAGCTGTAGTTTTTGCTTGTGATAAATTTAGGCAGTATATTGTTGATTCTAAAGTTACTATTCATACTGATCATGCTGCTATTAAGTACCTTATGGAAAAGAAAGATGCTAAGCCTATGATTATTATATGGGTGCTTCTTTTACAAGAGTTTGATTTACATATTGTGGATAGGAAGGGTGCTGAAAATCCTGTTGCTGATAATTTGTCTAGATTAGAAAATATCTCTGATGATCCTATTCCTGTTAGTGATAGTTTTCCTAATGAACAGTTAGCTGCAATAAAAGTGAGCTCTCAAGAGAGTCCATGGTATGTTGATTATGCTAACTTTATTGTTTCCAAGTATTTGCCTCCTACCTTTACAGCTCAGCAAAGAAGAAAATTCTTCTATGATTTGAAGCATTATTTTTGGGATGACCCACACTTATATAAAGAAGGCGTTGATGGTATTATGCGAAGATGTGTTCCTGAAAATGAACAACGAGAGATATTTAGAAAATGTCATAGTAGTGCTTATGTAGGACATCACGCTGGAGATAGAACTGCACATAAGGTTCTACAATCAGGTTTTTATTGGCCTACTCTTTTTAAAGATGCTAGAAAGTTTGTTTTATCTTGTGATGAATGTCAAAGGGTTGGAAATATTTCTAGACGTAATGAAATGCCTATGAATTATTCTCTTGTTATTGAACCGTTTGATTGTTGGGTTTTTGACTTTATGGGTCCTTTCCCTCCTTCAAAAGGCTACACTCATATTCTTGTTGCTGTTGATTATGTTACTAAATGGGTAGAAGCTATACCAACTAAATGTGCTGATGGTGAAACCTCATAAAAAATGCTCAAAGACATTATTTTCCCTAGGTTTGGTGTGCCTAGATATCTTATGACTGATGGGGGTTCTCATTTTATTCATGGTGGTTTTAGAAAGACTCTTTCTAAATATGATGTTAACCATAGAATTGCCTCACCCTATCATCCTCAAACTAGTGGGCAAGTAGAATTATCAAATAGAGAAATCAAATCTATCTTGCAAAAGTCTGTTAACAAATCTAGAAAAAATTGGGCTAAGAAATTAAATGATGCTTTGTGGGCTTATAGAACTGCTTATAAAAATCCCATGGGCATGTATCCTTATAAAATGGTTTATGGAAAAGCTTGTCACTTGCCCCTATAATTAGAACACAAAGCTTATTGGGCAGTGAGAGACCTAAATAGAGATTTTAAACTTGCTAGTGAAAAAAGGTTGCTTGACTTAAGTTCTTTAGATGAATGGAGGAGTGAAGCTTATGAAAATGCTAAGCTCTTTAAAGATAAACTTAAAAGGTGGCACGATAAGAGAATTATTAAAAGAGAATTTCATGTTGGTGAGGAAGTGCTATTGTATAGGTCTCATCTCAGATTTTTGCAAAAAAAATTACTCTCGAGATGGGAAGGACCTTTTGTTATCGAAGAGGTATATCGTTCGGGGGAAATTAAAATTGTTTCCCTTGAAGACAACTCTTCACAAGTGGTGAATGGCCAAAGACTCAAGCATTATATTTTTGGAGATCCTTGTAATGAAAATGTTGATTGTATTCGAGCCATGATCCCGGAGGAATTTATTAAGAAGCATATTTCAGAAACTGCAGAGTCAGTTTTCGAATAGGTATCAGTTTTGGTAAGAAAACGTTCGCGAAACATCTTCCAACTTTTATTTTTACTGTTTTTTGGAAAATATGAAAAATTATGAGCCAGAAACGAGGCGGAGACGGAGCCCGGAGGCTCCACCCCTGGTCGTGCCAGCCTATGGTGTGGGCACCACAGAGCCCCTCTCCGACTCATTTTCGACCTGGACTTTCCTTTCGTTATGTAACTTTTTGCTATATAATCCCCCGGACCCCCGAGGTCAGTATATTGTTTTCTCGTCGTGTTTCTGTTTTGAGTTGTTTCTGCTAGGATCTGTTTTCGGTTTTAGAAGCATCATGGTCTCCGCCAACGACAACAAGGGGAAGGGACCAAAGGAAGATGATATCCAAGACCTAAAGCCGGAGAAGTTTCATCATTTACTTTCTGCACACATTATTTTAGTTTTCAATTTCTGTCATATGGTTAAGCTTGTTGTTAGTATTTGGTATCACTCTGGAGATCCTCAAGTTAATCTAGTTGGTTTTGGCAAACTTAGCTTGGGTCAGTAGAAATAATAATTTGAGATGCTAGTATAAAATGAGGAATTTGCCTGTTAGCTCATAAACTTAGTATTCACAAGTTAAGATCGCTTGGGTTTTCAATGAAGATTGCATGATTGGTTTCATCATATGTATATTTGTTGTTTTACCTCAACTCTTATGCTTGCTACCCAGCCTTGCTAGCCAAAAACCATGTACCGAGAGGGAATGCTTCTCGTGCATCCAAACCTTGAACCCCAAAACCTTTCCATCTGTGTCCACCATGCCTTCCTACATGTGGTATTTCACCGCCACTCCAAGTAAATTGCTCATGTGGTACCTTTAAAACTTTCAAATTACCCCTGTTTTGTGTCCCTGTTTTAGCTCATGAGGACGCAAATAGAGAATCTGTATCTCACTTGTTGATTGGACTCACACACCTAGACTAGTGGCTTCATCCGATTATCCGAATGCTAGAAGAGCTGGCAGCGGGGTTCCCAACCAACTAATAATACTAATTCTCTTCAATCTTTTTGCCCCTTATTTATCAGTCAAAGCATAATTGTGTAAACAAAAGAGAAAGAGGGATGACCTTCTATACCAGTTGCGTCCTTCTATGTGAGCCGCTGTTGTGAGTCTAGTTGGCTTGTGACGTACTGTATTTTCTGTTTGCCATTCATTGACATAAGCATACACCTCTCTCTAAATTTAGACACTCCTCCACGGTTTTTGATTGTTGGCAGGCACTCGAGGATTCGATTAGCCATGGTTTGTGTAAGATGGATGGGAGGAGTGTCATGCATTTTTTACATCTGTTTATTAAAATAAAAGCTCTAGCACATGAGTGATCAATGCTTCCCTCTACGAAGGGCCTATCTTTTACTTCTATGTTGAGTCAGTAAACCCACTTCCTTCTGTCTCCAGCAAGCATTTGAGTTGTTGTGATCTCACCATCTATATGTTGATGTATTCAATCATGTTTGCTATCCTTCTTTGTTTAGCACATGCTTTATTACCTGAACGAATATTACTTTGAAAGCTATGAATCACTGTAAAAGAGTTGTTATAATTAAACATGTTAAGATCTACAATAAAAGCCTTGTTATAAAGACTTCACCTAAGATAAGTATGATATCATTAAATGTTCTCTGACCAAGAACAAAGTTTGCCATCACCAATTTTTATTCTCTCTTTTGCATCTTTGTTTGTGAATCCCATTACTCATTTCAAGTTAAGTTATATGAGAGGAAGTTGCTGTCTATAATGATTGGTGCATAGATAAATGTGACGCTTCTTGTCCGAATTTTATTTATCGACTCTTCACTCCATAAACCTGTGGTCAAGTTTACTGAGTTCAGTTTCGCTTGGGGACAAGCGAGGTCCAAGCTTGGGGGGGGGGGGTTGATACGTCCATTTTGCATCACTATTTTATATCATAATTTTCTGTTATTCATCGATATATTTCATGATATGATGCATCTCTTATGTTATTTTATCTTATTCTGCATGTTTCATAATTTTTGGAGAATAAACACCGGGACCAGAAATCTGATGGAAAAAGCACCATCGAGATACCATATTTCAGAAGATCAGAAGAAGAAGGGGGACATCCGGGGTGTCTTAGAAGTTCAGAGGAGGAGTCCAGCCAGAAGGGGAGCCAGAGGGGCCACCAGGGGCCCACACCATAAGGTGGCGCGCCCCCTGGCCGCACCACCAGGTGGTGTGGCCACCCTGGCCCACCCCTGGTGGATATTTTTGTCGTACTTGGCTCAAGGGAACCCTAAGCCTCATACCATCATCGAAGAATTTTCCGCCGCTGCCTCAGGGCGGAAAACACCCGAGAGAGAAAAACTCTCTGGCAGGGAGAAATCAGCTGGGGAAATTCCTCTCCGGGGAGGGGAAATCACCGCCATCGTCACCGTCATCACTCTGGGCATCTTCAAGATCGTCATCATCATCATCATCATCACCACCACTAGCACCGTCAACCTCATCATCCACCGTCATCCCGCTGTAACAATTAGGGGCCTCTATCGTTGTTTTACATTAGATCTCTCTCCCGGTGTGGATTACTTGTTAATAGTTGATGCTTGTGAGATTTATCAGTGTTTGCACTTTATGACCAGATTGTTATCATCCATTATATCACCTCTGATTATGATCCATATGATGTCTTGTGAGTAGTTCATGTTGTTCTTGCAGACATGGGAGAAGTCAAGTTGTTAGTAGTGAAGTAATGTTGAGTAATATTTAATGTTTGATATTTAAGTTGTGGTGTTATTCTCCTAGTGGTGTCATGTGAACGTCGACTACATGATACTTCGCCATTTATGGGCCTAGGGGAATGCATCGTGTATTTGGCTACTAATTGTGGGGTTGCCGGAGTGACAGAAACCTGAACCCCCATTAGGAAACCATTACACGGGGGAGCGTAGGATCCCGGAGTTTAAAGATGTGGTTAGATTTATTTCTTAATTACTTTCTTATAGTTGCGGATGCTTGAAAGGGGTATAATCACAAGTATGTAGATAAGACTGTACATTAGCATAGGTTCACCCACACAACACTTATCAAAACACCTAAGATTATTCGGCTTCATGGAACAAAAGTACTTGACAGAAACCTCCCGTGTGTCCTCGAGAATGTTAGTTAGTCATAAGTAAACCCACCGGCTTGTCCTTTGCTGAAGAAAGGATTGGGCCACTTGCTGCAATTATTATTACTGCATTTTATTTACTCGCACTTTATTTATCTGCAATATCAAAAACCCCTACAAATCTATCTTTCAGTATTTACAGTTATTTCCTTCATCGAATGTCGTGGTGGTGTCACGGCAGATGCCATGGGATGGCTAAAGATGTGGGGACGATGGACGCTGGAGGTGTCCGGGGAGGGATCACGCGACGAGTAGCCGCGTGAGATAAGAACAATACACTGCAAACAACACGATCTACCCAGGTTCAGGGCCCTCGTGAGGAGGTAAAACCCCTACTCCTGCCTTTCTGTATGTATTATGATGTTTCTCCGAGTAGCCACAGTACAAAGAATATCTCTACCGAGTAGCCACTCTCCCCTCTCCGAGTAGGGCTAGGTCAAGAACTTAGGGTTCTAGGGTTTATGCGTGAGCATGTGTGAGCCTGCCTCGCGCAGGAGGCGGCGGGGCACTTTATATACATAGTGCCCAGCCGGATACGTCCAAATCTAGACAAGTGTCGACATAGTGTGCACATCGTCCTTTCTCCGAGTACCCGCTGACAGCTTTGGTTCCTAATCTTGGCTGCTTCTGTAAAGTCGTTGGGCAAAACTAGGGGACAGACTGGTATCACTGTACCTAGGCACAGAGTAGGCCCCCCTTATCCTGCCACGGCCTGCTTCCATGCTGTCACTGTCAGGCAGGCCGGTCCCAGATGAACAGTAGTTCGAATGCTGCCAAGTACGGACCCAGGATACGCGGGATCCTGTGTCAGAACGGCTCCTTTGACTTTCTGGCCCGAGTAGGTTCCCGCCAATTGTTCCCGCCAATTATACTCGGGCCAACCCTTCTACTCGAAAGGATAGAACTTGATTGATATCTCCTTCTGGTCATCTTGAGGTGAGACCGAGTAGCAGTCGACCGGGTAGCGAGTACCAGGTAGTCGGCTACTCGACCAAACCTCTCTTCTGTAAGGCGCCTTTACCGCTTGTCTTTACCCTACTCGGGGGTAACCCCCCGACAGCAGTCCCCGAAGCTGGTTGAGTCTTGCGAACTTGTTCACTAGGCTCTGCCAGCTTAAAACCAATTTTTGCCTCGTAGCCCTCGAACCTCAAGATGCCGAGTAGAACCTCCGAGTAGCTATCTGGAAAGTACCTTGAGTTTCCTCTTTTCCGAGTAGCACTTGCTTTCTACTCTGTAACCGAGTAAAAAGACTTAGAGAAATTTCTTAGATTGAGTCTCTGCAGCGCAGAGCACAATCCAGCCCTTCGCGCAGCAACTGCACACGTGTCAAGCATCCACGACCTCGTCGTTTCGTTGCCCAGGACACGACCTGCCACGCGTCCAGTTTTCACGCAGTGGGCCCACCGGCCGTCATGTCCCATCAAGTGTAGTTATAGACCACGATTCGGTGGTGGGATCAACTGCGGCCATTACGCGCGCAACCGGCGCTTGTGTGCGTTTCTAGCCGGCCACAGGATCCACCACACGCCACAATCGATCCCACTTCCACGACGGTAACGGTAAACTCGCGGAGGAGATATAAAATACCTCCGCCGGTAACTTCCTTTTCCCCTTCCCTTGCACTATTCCTCCTTCCCTCTCTGCTCTGCTCGCCACCGAGCTCTCCGCCGCCGCGCAAGCTTTCGCGCCGCCGCGGACTCAATCCCCCAACCAACTCCTTCGATTTCTTCCACTTTCCCTACTCGCAACAATGGCCAAAGCTGGCTGGGCCGGTTCCTCCGTCACCGCTGAAGATTGCGCCTGGCTCGTGAACACCCGGAGGATTCCTCCCGGTGTGGAGTGCCGGGCGCCAGACGGTGAAATCGTGCCATCCCGCGGGAGGGTGAGCGCGTGGTCTTCATGTCGCATTTCGAGCGCGGCTTCGGATTGCCGGCCTCTGATTTCCTCCGGAAGTTCCTCAATCACTTCGGCATCCAGATGCATCATCTGCCCCCCAATGCCGTCGTTTTCCTCGCCTACCACGCCGTGGTCTGCGAGGCCTTCCTCGGCATCCGGCCCACATGGGAGACGTGGCTCAGGTACTTCCACTTGCGCCAGCAATCCACCGGGAAGAAAGACGCCGCGGGCGTCGCCCACGCCACCGACACCGGCTGCGCCATGATGGTGCAGCGGTCCGGGACGAACCACCCCCGCATCAAGGGGCTGGACTCCGTCAAGCTGTGGCAGAAGACGTTCCTCTACGTCAAGAACGTTGCCGCCGCGGAAGGAGCCAGGGTGGACGATCGAATCAACTTGCCCGTTTGGAGCAATCGCGCTCCGATCGGGATGTACAGGAAGGAGAAGCCCGCCAATGACGAGGACGCCATCGAGATGGAGAATAGACTTGGCTGGCTGAAGGCGCAAGGCCTCAAGAATGACGATCCGGTGGCTTGCTGGATCAAGCGCCGAGTGCTGCCCTTGCAGGAGCGCTGCCATCTCATGTGTTACATGGGAGGCCCCCGCGACTTTACCAGGACAACCACCATCGAGATCGACAACATCGATGTTCCCTGGCACGCAAGGAACATCTTGACGACAAATCTTGGCGACAACTGGCAATACGGGTTCGTCCCGTACAGCCGTACAAAGCCAATTGAGCGGGTACGCCTTTCTCACTTTGCTCTCTGCATTTACTTTTCGAGTAGATAATTCCTCCTCTTGCCGCGAGTAGCGATCGTCTTCTGCACCGAGTAGGGTACTTAGCCGAATTGCGTAGGCTTAATGCGCTTCGTGCTTGCACGCCTTGCCGGATAGCCTACTCGAGAACAATTCTTAGGCTCGATGTGCTTTATACCTGCACGCCCTTCCGAGTAAGACCTTTCAGCAAACATGCTTAGGCTTAGTATGCTTTGTGTTTGCACGCCTATCCGGGTAGAATGCTTAGTAAACTGCCTAGGCCTTGTGTGCTTTGTACCTGCACGCCTATCCGAGTAGAATTCCTTCCTGGTACTCGGCTCGTGATCCTTCTCTATTTTTCAGGTTCTCACTCGCCAGATAATCGAGAGCTGCGAGGTTTTTGAGGGCAACTGGTCTCCTGATCGTGAGGAGGACGATGTGCCCTCTCTCGATGCCGCGGAGCAGACCAACCTCTCTCGTTCCCCCACCACTGATAAGCGCGACGCTCTCCGCACCTGGTCTGATGAGGATTTTGATGGTACCAGCATCTTCACCTTGTTTTGTTTCCGAGAGGCACCAATCCCTTGTTTGCTGTTTCTGATTCATTCCTCTATTCTCTTGAATTCTCAGATGAGAGCCGTGGAAAAGGATGACGAGGACGAAGACGAGAACGAGGGCGATGCGCCCCTTGTCGTCGAGCCTCTGTCCGTTGCCGCTCCTGTGGCTCGCAAACGGACTGGCAGTGGAGCACCAGCGCCTCCCGCCAAGAGGAAGAAGCCCGCCGAGAAGAAGGAGCTTACCGAGAATAAGAAGAAGGTGGTCGTGAAGAAGCCCAGACGACAGCTTAAGTCCACCACCGCGTAAGCCCTCTTCTCGGTCGCCTCCCTTCTCGCGCTGTGCTATTCTCCCCAAATTCCTTCTAATTTCTGGTTTCTTCCTTCTCTACAGACCTCCCATGGATGCGAGCGCAGCTCTCGCGTCCGACCAAGCTAAGGAATCATCAGTACCTCTGATCAACATCGATGATGATGAGGACCACGCCGCCAACGCTGTTGCTGCCAATCCACAGACCGCTGATGCACAAGGAGCAGAGTCAGAGCCAGCGGCGCAGGACACCACCGTCCACCATGAGAGACCCCCTTCTCCTCCGGCTAGCAATGCCGAGGAGAACCAAGATCAAGAGATGCAAGACAACACCGCCGACGAGCGGCCAGAAGCAAAGCAAGAGCAGCCCACCACAAGGGCTGCTGCACAAAAGAATCTCGCTACCGAGCAGCGAGTAGAAAACACCACCGCCACGGATGCCAACACGACAGATGCTTATCCATTGAGCAGCGTACAGCCGGGCGACACACCGAGTAGCGCTCAGCCCGGAGCTGCACAAAGTGACGGGTCCGTGGCGCCACCCACTGTGCAAGGCCCTACACCGCCAAACTCCTCCTCGTCTCCGCAGACCAAGGATGCATCCAGCCCTCCCGCCGGCCGAGTAACCAGGCAGCGAGCCCTGGATGCTTTGAAGAATTTAGTTGATAGACGGGCAGCCAAAAAGGAAGCTGCTGAGAAAGGCCCTTCCGAGAAGATAGAAGCCGCTGAGAAGGAAACAGCTGAGAAGGCCAAGGCTGAGCGGGAGATAGCCGAGGAGAAAACTGTCGAGAAGGCAGCCGCCGAGAAGGCGAAGGCCAAAACCGATGGCAAGAAGGCTGAAGATCCCGAGAAGCAGAGGGTCGAGAAGGAGAAAACGAAGAAGCGAGCCAGAGATCCGATACCGCCGCCAGCCTCAGGTGGGGCACTTGTGATCCACGAGTCCGGCCCAATTCCCGCTGCACTCTCTGCTGACGCTCGAGCAGCTGGCCAGCCTTGCTACCCGGAGTACATGATTGAGTTTAGCCACCAGAACTTAATCGGCTTCCCTCCCAAGGACAAAGCATTAGCTGTTCAGAAGGGAAGGAAGGTTGTAGCTATGAGCTCCCCTCCCCCAGATCCAGGCCAACGTCAATCCGTCGACATTGCTTCTCGGGGGGTGCAAGACAAACCAATAACTTCAAAGGGCCTTGAGCAGGTACTGGACACCGTTGGCTTCATCGACGCCAAGTGGGATAGCCGGATTCTCGGCACGGAGAAATGGCACGGTCTTGGTCTTGGCGGCATCGACCACATGCGCGTGGATTGGAACAAGGTCGACCTGGGACACAAGCCCATGTCCGTCTCCACCGAGACCGCGACCCTCGCAGCCAAGATGTTCCTGCACCGCAAGAATGCCGAGGACATCGAGCAGGCGTACGCAGTGAGTCCTTCTCCTCTTTTCCGAATTGAATTTTCTCCTCTCCTATTCGCCTTTCTGCTCCTTACCATCACCCCCAGTCCCCGAGATTCTAGCCGAGTAGATGGGTACTCTCCGAGTAGCCTCCTACTCGGGTTGAATCTACTCTGCTTTTTCTAACTTGCCTCTTCTCGCTTCTCAGGATAGCGTCCTGAAGCGGACCAACCTATACCGCCATCTTCTCTGGAACCACTCTATCGCCAGGAGGCGAATTGCTGCTTTAGAGAAGGAAAAGGCAGTTGCGGAGGCAGCCAGCAAGAACGCCAACGACAGCACCCAGCAGCTGGCTGAAGTGCAAGGTACGCTTTTAGCTGTGCGGTTCATGCGTTTTTTGTTTACGCTCGCTTATGCTTTCTTTTGCGCTAACCTTTTCTACTCTGCAGAGAAACTGAAGAGCCTAGCCGAAGAGCACGAGAAATGCCGCACTTTCGTGAAGAACGCCGAAGCCACCATCAAAAGGCTAGAAGGTAAGTTTGTTGTTCACTCGGTCTGATCTTTCATCTGTTTCTTCGCTGCTTCTCTATTGACCTTGTCTGGCTCTTCGCAGAAGATCACAAGTTGTTTGCTGAGGCACACCAAGATTGTGTCAAGCCAGCAGAGGTGCAGAACCAACTGTCCAACCAGGCCGCCGTGTTGCTGAACGATCACGCCACCGAGACCGAGAAGCTGCAACTCCAGTTGCAAAAGGCACTCCAGGATGCCCTCAACATTGGCGCCGAGAGGGACAGAGCAATCGCCGAGAAGGCCAAGGCCGAGACAACTTTCAGAGCCAAGGAGAGGGCCCTTGAGCAGGAGTGCGAAACTTTAAAGAAGACCAACGCTGATCTCTTCGCTCAGATGGATACCTTGCGCCTGATCCAAGAAAGGCACATTTCCAACGAGGAGTCCTGGAAGACCCAGCTGCAGCGGCTGCGCCGCGAACTGTCCGGTAGGTCTTCTTCTCCCTGCCTCCTTTCTTCTCGGTTTTTCTCTATCCGGTTCTTCTCTTCTCGATTCTGAAGTTGTCACTTGCTATTTCAGAGATCTGGCCTCATCTTGATTCCAATTGCGCGCCTACTGTGGCCAAGGCCCAAGCAGCTCGCCTTGCGAAGGGTGAGGCAGCAAACACTAGAGCTGAGATAGAGGACAGCCTGCTGGTGCTCAAAGATTATTTCGAGCAGCTGGCCGGCGTTGGCACTGACTTGGTGCACGTGGGCTTCGAGCTCCACAGGTTGTTCTGGCCCCAGGATCCTGAACCAAAAACCATGCGGGGTCTCGCCTTCAAGCTGGAAAATGTGAAGAAAGAGTTGAAGAAGTGGCGTGCTTCGGGAGCCCGGGCCGGTGCGGACGTGATGCTTCTCTGCATAGCATCCTGGTATGAAAACCTCAACATGCAGCTCATCCGCGGGAAGCGCAATGATTCCAAGTGGGAGGTAGATCCCGACTGCGTGGCCACACGCAAGCAGATCGCCTACGAGGTCGCGGAGTGCGCTGAGACGGAGATCTTCATCGAGGGCCTCCCCGAGCCCGACACCGAGTACGAAGAGGAAGAGGGAGAGGACGACGAAGTATAATCCGACCTGGATGGCTTCTTCGATTCTCCTAAGGGCAAGGCCGGGAAGGGGAAGAACGTCGCCGTCACGAGTATCGATGAGGACGAGTACGCCCACATCGACACCGCCGCACTCAACTTTGGCACCTCCTCAGGTGCTGCTCTCGACGACACAGTACACCCTCCTGGCCAAGCGCCTGGCTCTTCTCCGGCTCCAGGGCCCATCTCGGTGGCCACGGCCACTTCCGACCCGGCAGCCACCGAGCAGGACGTCGAGATGAACGAGTCCGCCACCATCCAGTCGGATGCGGATGCCACCCACGCTAGCGCCGAGGAAGATGCTGCAGCTAGGGCCACCACAGAAGACGCAGCTGCCAATGCCAGTACCGACAACACTGCCACCTCCACTTGATTTTACCTGCATATTTTTTACTCGAACACTTATCAGATCCCCGGGATGCCGGGAGCAAATGTAATAGACTATCTTTGTTTTGCTTGCTACTCAGTTTTTATGCCCACTCTGTTTATTTCGACATTAATCAATTTGAACGACGCTGGCTTAATGCCGAGTTGCGTTTCCATGCGAGTCCCCGAGTTGCATTTCTTATTCACCCTATCTTTTCATCTCTGCTCTACCCGCGACTTGTCGCTTTTTTGGTATTCGAGTCACAAGAATCAAGTAGTAGGGCTGCAAATACTTAGCCGCTAGAAACAATCATGGTAACGCAGCCCACCACTTAGCCGAGAAGACGAAAACAGGGAACAAAAGTAACAAACAATCTACTCGGTTCCTGCACTCTTTCTTCCTTAGCGATTTTCGTGTGCTCATTGACCTTTTGCTTGTTCTCTTGCTTGCCATGAAGCCGGGTTCGGACAGCAGCAGAGTCGAAGAGTTGGCATATAGGTTTAAACACAGTACTCAATGCACTTATGAGTTCTGAAGTGGAGCAACCGAATAGACAAAGGATCAAGCCGAGTAAAAACACTTAGAGCAATTTTGGACGAGGGCAGTCCCCGAGAACAATTTCAGATTGCAGAGTAGAATTTCAACTCGGATAAGAGGGTACATACACATCTTTGCTTACGAATGAAAACGACGAAGTAGAGCTACATTCCAAGGGCGCTTGGTTTCCTCTCCAGCTTTATCTGCCCTGTTCGCCTGCGACGGGCGCACATCTACAAGGTAGTACGCATCATTGTGCAGCGCTTTGCTCACAATGAAAGGCCCTTCCCACGGAGGAGACAACTTGTGCATCCCGGCTGTGCGCTGCACAAGCCTAAGGACCATGTCTCCTTCTCGGAAAACCCTTGGGTTCACCTTTCGGCTATGATAACGCCGCAGGTTTTGCTGGTAGATAGCCGAACGTGACAGAGTCAGCTCTCTTGCTTCTTCAAGCAGGTCAACGTCGTCTTCTCGAGCTTCTCTCGCCTCCACCTCAGTGTAGAGGGCTACTCGGGGGAGTCATGCTCTAAGTCTATTGGCAACACGGCCTCAGCCCCGTATACCAAGAAGAATGGCGTGTAGCCGGTTGACCGGTTAGGGGTAGTCCTTAGACTCCACAACACCGCTGGCAACTCTAGCCAACACCCAGGTGTTTTTAGCAAAGGCTCAATCAGTCTTGGCTTGATGCCTGCCAGTACCATTCCATTTGCTTTCTCAACTTGCCCATTGGAGGCAGGGTGCGCGACTGACGCAACGTCTAGTCGGATATGCTTATCTCTGCAGAATCGCACCATTGCCCCTTCTGCAAAGTTGGTGCCGTTGTCAGTGATGATGCTGTGCGGGTAGCCATATCTCATGATCACATCCTTCACGAACTTCACAGCTGTGACCCCATCGCACTTCCGAATAGGTTTCACCTCGATCCACTTGGTGAACTTGTCCACCATGACCAAAATATGTGTCATATTGCCTTTAGCCGGCTTGAAAGGACCAACCATATCCAAGCACCAAACAGCAAATGGCCATGTGATAGGAATTGTTTTCAACTCGGAAGCAGGCATGTGAATCTTACTTGCGAACATCTGGCAGCCGTTGCACTTCCTCACAATATCTTCGGCTTGTTGCAGTGCAGTGAGCCAGTAGAAGCCATGCCGAAAAGCTTTCTTGACCAATGCCCGAGAAGAGGCGTGATGCCCACATTCCCCTTGATGTATCTCCACCAGAATTTCTCCTCCCTCTTCTGGGCTCACACAGCGTTGCAGCACACCGGTGGCACTTCTCTTGTGCAGCAAGTCTCGGACTATAGTGTAGCCCTTGGACCTTCTCTGAATCTGCCTCGCAGTCACCTCATCTTCAGGTAAAGTGCCGTCCCTTAGAAAGGATAATATGGGCATAGCCCAACTCGGTGTCTCCCGCGTGGGAAACACTGGTTCGTCCAGTTCCATTGGGACAGGCTCTTGCGGTTGCACAGGAGGAGTAGGAGCGCTTCTTTGCAGCCCAGACCGATTGGCGAGAACTTCTTCAATGAATGCGACAGCTTCTGGGTTGAGGGCGGCAGTCCCCGAGTACGGAGCGGCAGTCCCCGAGTAAGGAGTGTCAGTCCCCGAGTACGGAATGGCAGTCCCCGAGTAGGGAATAGCAGTCCCCGAGTAGAGGACGGCAGTCCCCGGGTACGGAGTGGCAGTCCCCGAGTAGAGGACGGCAGTCCCCGGGTTCCCTGCAGCACTCTCCCAGTCAATCTCCATTGGGTCAGATTCTTCACTTGGCAGGGAAGGAACGAAGATGGATTCCGAGTTGGGGAAGGCTTGATGGATGGCTTCCTCAAATGCTCCAAGGCAATCCCTGCCGGGATTGACTGCCGAGAAGACCCCAACTTGGATAGCTCATCTGCTGCTTCGTTCTCTGCTCGGTGAATGTGCTGGAACTCACAGCCTTCGAAAAACCCAGTCATGGTCTGTACCAGGAAACGATACGATGCCATATTGGCATCCAAAGCATCCCAAGTGCCCGAGACTTGCTGCACCACCAGATCTGAATCACCATAGCATATAATGCGCTGCACACCAACCTCCTTTGCTACTCGCACCCGTGCACTGCCTTCGTACTTACTACATTGTTGGATGCCTTGAAATGAATCTGCAGCACATACTTGAGTTGATCTCGCTTGGGTGACGTGAGCACGACACCAGCTCCTAGGCCTTCCTTCACTTTCGAGCCATCGAAATGCATCCTCCAATAGTTGGAAACTGGAGCAGGAGGTTCATACTGCATCTCGGCCCAGTCCACGAGAAACTCTGCTAGGACCTGAGACTTGATTGCTTCTCTTCTCGCATACGCGGGAGCGTACGCGGCTAGCTCAATCGCCCACTTGGCTACTCTGCCACTCGCCTCCTTGTTACCCATGATATCCGAGATGGGAGCAGAACTCACAACAGTGATGGGGTGCTCCTAGAAGTAATGCTTCAGCTTTCTGGCGCCCAGGTACACACCATATGTCATCTTCTGATAGTGTGGATAATTTTGCTTGGAACTGGACAACACTTCACTGAGGTAATAGACTGGGCGCTGCACACTCTTGCCTTCTTCTTCTCGCTCCACCACTATCACCACGCTGACTACTCGGTTAGTCGCAGCAATGTACAACAGCATAGGCTCCTTGGGTAGCGGACTAGCCAAGACGAGAGCGCTAGCCAGCATTTCTTTCAGCTCATTGAATGCCACATCCGCCTGCGGAGTCCAGACAAATTTGTCACTTTTCTTCATTAGCTGGTATAGAGGCAGAGCCTTCTCGCCCATTCGGCCCAGAAAACGGCTCAAAGATGCCAGACAACCCGTGAACTTCTGCACATCTTTCAGTGATCTCGGTAAAGACATGCTCTCAATAGCTTTTATCTTAGAAGGATTGGCTTCAATGCCCCGACTAGAAACCAGAAAGCCGAGTAGCTTTCCAACCGGTACACCAAAGGTGCACTTACTCGGATTCAGTTTCATTTTGTACTTGCGTAGGTTAGCAAAGGTTTCCTCCAGGTCGGCAAGCAGAGTATGTGTTTTATTCGTTTGATGACAATGTCATCTACGTACACCTGCACATTCTTGCCGAGCTGGTCGTGCAAGCATTTCTGCATGCATCTCTGATAGGTTGCACCCGCATTCCTCAAGCCAAAACACATGACACGATAGCAATAAGCCCCGTACGGGGTAATGAAAGCAGTCTTTATTTGATCAGCAGGGTTGAGTGCAATCTGGTGGAAACCAGAGTAGGCATCTATGAAAGACAACAGTTCACAACCAGCAGTGGAATCGATCACCTGATCGATGCGGGGTAGCGGGAAAGGATCCTTGGGGCATGCCTTGTTCAAGTCGGTGTAGTCGACGCACATGCGCCATGCAGTGGCAGCCTTGGATCTTCCTTTTTCTTCTCGACCATGACCGGGTTGGCTAACCAATCCGGATGCAGCACTTCCATGATGAAGTTACTTATCAGCAGCTTGGTGATCTGATCACCGATGGCCTTCCTTCTCTCATCTCCGAAGCGGCGCATAGCCTGCTTCACTGGCTTGGCGTCAGGACGCACATGCAAAGAGTGCTCAACCAACTCCCTCGGGACTCCTGGTAGATCTTCATTGGTCCAGGCGAACACATCCCGATTCTCACGGAGGAAGTGGATGAGCGCGCTTTCCTATTTCTCCGCCAACCCGGAGCCAATGATGGCTACGCGGTCGGGGAACTCGGGGTCGACCTGGACTGTCTTGGTCTCCTTGGCAGCTTGGAAAGCAGTACCATGCTGGGTACTCGGCACACCTTGTGCGCCAGCTTGTGCGGACTGAGCCATGGCCACCACCTCGTACATCTTCTTCTTCTCGGCAGCAATCACCATCGATTCCGCCAGCTGGGAGCTAGCAGAGGCACACTCCATGGACTTCTTGTAATCTCCCGAGATGGTGATGATACCATTGGGACCAGGGATCTTCATCTTCAGATAAGCCACGTGTGTAGAGGCCATGAACTTGCTCAGAGCAGGCCTGCCGAGTAGAGCATGATAGGGGCTCTGATGATCCACTACTTCAAACTGCAGGCGCTCTGTGCGACAGTTCTCCCGTACCGAATAGCACATCAATCCACACCCGGCCAATCGGGTTGCACGAGATCCCGGGCACAATGCCATGGAAGGTGGTCTTGCTAGGCAGCATCATGTTCTTGGCTAGGCCAAGCTTCTCGAGTGTGTCCTTGTACACAATGTTGATGCTGCTGCCGTTGTCGATTAGCACCTTGCTGAACCTCACATTCTTCTCGGGACCCAGGAAGGTAGGATCTAGCACCAAGGCATAGGTACCCGGGTTGGGCATCACCTTGGGATGATCCGCTCGAGTCCACCTGATTTCCTGGTCGCACCAGTACATGTAGTGAGGGACAGCAGGAATCACTGCGTTGACCTCCATGGCCCGCCTGTGCTGTGACTGCTTGTCGACTGCCTCAGAAGTGAAGATCATATAGCTCTCATGGTGCTCTTGTACTGGTTGGAGCCATTGCCCCCATTGTTGCCATTGTTGTTGTTGTTGCCCTGATAGTTGTTGTTGCCTCTGTTGTTGTTGTTGCGGTTGTAGTTGTTGTTGTTGTTGCGGTATCTCTCATTGTTGAAGTTACGGTTGGCTCCTAAAGCCACCTGGTTCACTTTCTCTCTTCTCGGGTATGCTGGCGGCCGAGTTGCGGGTGCGCGAGTAGGCTGAACAGTAGCATTGGCAGCTGGCAGGGGAGGAGGAGGAGGCAAGCCATCACTCTTGATCACATCCCACCATTCGCATTGCCGAGTAGTATGGTTCGCAGGCCTTGAGGGGTGGTGAGTGTGAAAGCTGCATGGGCCATCTTTCATGTCATCGAAGACAAACTTCTTCGGCTGCTCGGAGTTCCCGCTACCCGACTGAGAGGCGCGAAATGGCTTCTTGTTGCCTTGGCCCTGGTTCTGGTTCTGCCCGTAGGCTCCAGCAGGTTTCTGCCTTTGGCCACCACCGCCTCCAACATTCACTGCATTCACCTCTTCAGGATCATACCGAGTATCTACTCGGCGCTTGTTGCGGAACTCGTTGCGCTTGCTGCTGTTGAAGTTTCTTCTCGGCTCAGAGGAGTCCATCAGTGGCTGAGTAGGATCACCGAGTGCGTACTGATCCGCAATCTTGATGGTCTCGGCCAGGGTGTTCGGCATCTCTCTCTGCAATCTCTGCCAAAGCATACTGCCATGTCGGCAACCCTGCGCAAACCAAGTGATGGCCTGTGCTTCATTCACACCCTCACAAGTGTTCCTCAAGGTGCTCCACCGAGTAAGGTACTCGCGGTCCGTCTCGTCTTCTCGCTGCCTGCAAGCTGACAGCTGCTGTGGCCTATTCGGCCTCTTGTATGTACTCGTGAAGTTGCTGATGAAAGCATCCGAGAAGTCCAGCCAGCAGTTAATGCTGTTCTTGGCAAGTTGTTGAGCCAAGTGCGAGCTGGACCTTCTAGCATCTGCGGCACATAGCGCACCGCCCATCTCCTGTTGCCATTCGCGATATGGACCGCGGTGACGTAGTCATTGAGCCAATCTTCAGGCTTGGTGCTGCCATTGTAACTCTTGGTGCCTCTTGCGAGCTGGAAGCCCTTCACGGAAGGCTCGTTCATGATGCGCGGGCCAAAGCACTCGGGCCAGGAGGACCCGTGCTCTCAAGCCGCGCCGACAAGCTGATACGGTCCAACTGGTGCCTCGCATCTCCAGGCGCCAACACGCGCTCACCAACACGGTCATGAATATCATAGCCAGCCATCTCCATAGCCGAGTAGCCATCATCATACCTATCCACCTGCATAGCTGCGGGCTGCTCCACCGGGTTGGCGACTGGTGCCGCTGGGCGCGGCTGCTGCCTCTGCCGAGTAGGCTGAGCCGCGGGTTGCCGAGAAGAACCCGGATGCGCGGCTTCTCGGGCACGGCTTTGAGCTTGATGGGCTTGAGATCCTGCTCTTGCAGCATTGTGTTCCCGCCCGGGCTGCTGCGGCACAGCAACCTGTTTCTCGGCAGCAGCCGGGTCATACACCTGCATTTGCCTGTCTCTACCCGAGCGCCCGCTGCGGCTCTTCTCGCGGCTAGGATGCGGAGACGAGGCCTGATCGTTAGATCTAGCCGCGTGCGAGTGAACCACCTGCGAAGCTCCAGCTCCCGGGTTGGCCTTCCGGAACTCCTCGTTCTGCCTAGCGGCCTCCAACACCAACTCGTTGAGCCTCTCCTGCTGCCTGAGACGCGCCTCTCCATCCAGGCGCGGCAACTCGGCAGCCACGGCCTGTGCAGCTCTGAGCGTCTTGGCGGGTGTGCTGTACCTTGGCCTTGTGAAAGTGTTCGCGGTGGCGGACTGCGCGGGCACCTCCGCAACTGTCGCCATCTCGACACCCAAGTTACGCCGCGTAGCGCCTACTCTGCTGGGCCTCCTGGCGACCGGCGTGAAGCCGTGAGCCTTGTTGTACTCGAGCTGGTCTAGACTCAGCTCAAGCCTGATCTTCTCCAACTCCGCCTGCTCGGCAAGCAGCTCCTGGCGTTGCCGCTCGAGCTGCTCCCTCGCGGCTAGGAGCTCGATGTCGGTGGGAGTGGGCATACCGGTTCGCGCAGCAGACGCGGGGATGACCGTTGACGTGGAAGGCGGCAAGTTGCTCTCCTTCTCGTAGGGCCGGTGATTCCTGCCACCAGCAGGCGGTTCGTCAACCTCCTCGACAACGGCCGCAGCGCCGGTAGCAGCTGCGCCAGTGTTTGCCGCCAAACCCGTCACCATCACCTCAGCGCAACTTGCAGAGCTGCATGCAGGCCTTCCGCGAGCAGCAATCACCGCGGGTGGATCCTCCGCGTCATGCACCAGCTCAGGGTACGCGAGGTTGGCGACGGTGGCGACGTAGACGAGATGAGAGCCGAAGGAGATCACCGAGCCGCCCTCAGGCATGGCCATGCCGCCGAAACAGCCGGCGTTGTCGGTGACGAAGTCGAAGGAGCCGAATCTGTGGACAAGGCCACAAACTACGCGCTCCGCTGAAGAAGATCCCGTCCGAACAGAAACTCCAGCCAGCGCCGCTGGTTGCCCCACGGTGGGCGCCAACTGTCGTAGAAGGAGAAAACGAAGGGCGCCAACTGCTTGTCAACACCTTCTTCTCCTCGTTGGGTTCAACATTCTTATTTATCGAAAGTACTACGATACACCCCCTATACTTGTGGGTCATCATGGGGTTGCCGGAGTGACAGAAACCTAAACCCCCGTTAGGAAACCATTACACGAGGGAGCGTAGGATCCCGGAGTTTAAAGCTGTGGTTAGATTTATTTCTTAATTACTTTCTTGTAGTTGCGGATTCTTGCAAGGGGTATAATCACAAGTATGTATTAGTATTGGATGGGACGGTACATTAGCATAGGTTCACCCACGCAACACTTATCAAAACACTAAAGATTATTCAGCGGCATGAAACAAAGGCACTTGACAGAAACCTCCCGTGTGTCGTCGAGAACGTTTGTTAATCGTAAGTAAACCCACCGGGTTGTCCTTTGATGAAGAAAGGATTGGGCCACTTGCTGCAATTATTATTACTGCATTTTATTTACTCGCACTTTATTTATCTTCAATATCAAAACCCCTACAAATTTATCTTTAAGTATTTACAGTTATTCCTTCATCGAAACTGCTTGTCAACACCTTCTGCTCCTCGTTGGGTTCAACACTCTTATTTATCGAAAGTACTACGATACACCCCTATACTTGTGGGTCATCAGGGGGCGCAGCCCTATGGTGTGGGGCCCCTGTGGCCCCCCTCCGGGTCCCCTGCGGACTCCGTGTGCGCGAAAGATTTTTAAGACTTCCAGGCTTTGTTTCGTCCAATTCCGAGAATATTTCTAGAACAACTTTTATGAAACTAAAAACAGCAGAAAACAGGAACTTGCTATGTGGCATCTTGTCAATAGGTTAGTCCCAAAAAATCTATAAAAATGGCATAAAGGAAAAATGTAGCATATAGTATGAAAACAATATGGAACATCAGAAATTATGGATATGTTTATGATGTATCAACATCCGCAAGTTTAGTTCCTACAAACATAAACTGGATCATCTAGTATGAAAACGATAAAAACAAAAAAATTCTGAGGTGATATGCTACAAACATAAACTGGATCGTCTAAATTGTAAAAGCATATGTAAAGTTGAGATCATAGTACTTTAAACACAGTCATGATAGAGATAATTTTAACAATGAAACTTAGCAATCACCTTGCATCATGAAAAGTAACACAAATAAAAAATCATGAATAATAATGCACTTGAAAGTTATACGTTTGTTTCGAGCATAAAGAAAACATGGAAAAGTGATATTTCGCTTGTCCTTAAGAGTGGGGCAAAGCATAAATGCCAGGACACCTTCAAAGTTAAAGTGGATGACTAGAAAAGATGGTTTAAGAGCAAGTAATAACACATCATGAATCAATTAATAATAATTTTTGGGACTGATGCACATTAAACTCAGAATGGCAACTACGCTCTCTTAATTGTGCATAAAGTTAGAAGATGGGGACTCAACATAAAAGTAAAAGAAAGGCCCTTCGTAGGGGGAACAAGTATTAAATCATGTGCTAGAGCTTTTATTTTGTTAAATAGAGGTATTGAAAACATTTTTTAGAGAGGTGTATGCTTATGTTAATGAATGGTAAACAAAAAAATACAGTATGTCACAAGCCAACTAGACCTTACAAGAGCGGATCCCGTTGGAGTATGTTACTGGTGTAGTAGATCATCCCTCTTCTCTTTTGTTTACAAAATTATGCTTTGACTGAAAAATCAGGGGCAAAAATAGTCAAGAGAATTTAATAGTGACCAATTTTGGGGTTGGGCACCCCGCTGCCAGCTCTTCTATCATGTTGGATAAGAGGATGTGCCACTAGTCCAGGTGTGTAAAGTCCAATCAACAAGTGATATAAAGATTCTCTATTCACGTCCTCATGAGCTAAAACAGGGGCACAAAACAGGAGTAATTTTGAAGGTTTAAAGGTAGCACATGAGAAATTTACTTGGAGTGGCGGTTAAATACCACATGTAGGTAGGTATGGTGGACGCATTTGGCAAAATTTGAGTTTTGGGAGTTGGATGCACGAGTAGAGCTCATATCAGTACATGTGGAGGCTAGCAAAAGACTGGTAGCGACAAATCAAGACAACAATAATGGCCATAATCATGCATAGCAACAAAAACATTATTAATCAAAGCATAAAGGGTATTACAAGTAAAAACTAAATGATCATAGAGGCTATAAGTGACTTGTTTGTAGTCACAAACATGGTGTAAGCATGCGCCAAGTCAACCAAATAAAGCATTCGAACGAGAACACCACAAATTCATGCTTCAATAGGATAAAAACAACTCATGATTCTTTCAGTGACACATTAAGCACTCTCATCTATTTGCGACAAGTCATGCTACAATAACAACTACTAATCATAGAATTCAAATGACATCTAACGTGACATGAAAAAGTATAGCCACAGTCTATACTAGCTTCTTTCTGCACTGTTATAAGCACGAAAATTCTACTACGGCTTTCCAACACCAATCATTTTATACTAAAAAAAACTCTTCAAGAGATATAGCAATGAAACAAGAGAGTACCAACATAAATCTACTAGATCTAAAAACTCTAAATAAGAGATGGATGAAAAACAGGAGCTAAAAGTATTTGCAGCAGCTAGAAGAAAAACTAAGAATACGAGCAAGGAAGAAAACGAGTATTCGTATGAAAAAGAAAAGCGTGTCTCTCTCCCACACAAGGAATGCTAGGTTCCAACTATATTTATTGAAGAAAAGAAAAGAAAACAAAAAACAGACGCTCCAAGTAAAGTGCATATGATGTGACCAAATAAAAATATATTTTCACTAGAAGTGACCTGATAAATTATTGATGAAGAAGGGGGATGCCTTGGGCATCCCCAAGCTTAGACGCTTGAGTCTTCTTAGAATTTTCTGGGATGAACCACATGGGCATCCCCAAGCTTTGGCTTTAGACTCTTCTTGATCACATTATATCACCCTCTTCTCTTGACCCTTGAAAACTTCCTTCACACCACACTCAAAGCAATTCACATGAGAGGGTTAGTGAACAATCAAAAACAATTCACATGAGAGGGTTAGTGAACAATCAAAAATTCACGCGGTCTGCACGGAAACAAGCATTATTAGTACTTTTAAACATTAGCTACAGTCACTGATGTTTCGTGGAACAAAGAAATCCATTCGACATAGTAAAAGAGAGAAAGCAAGTAAAAAGGCAAAATCTTTCAAAACCAGAACACTCTGTAAATATGAATTTTTTCGGTGCACTTACATTGCTCAAATCGAAAAACGTAAAGCTAGATTTTTTTTCTGAATCAGCGGAGGAATAATCGAAAAAAAATTGTAGGTCATTTTATCTTTCTGTGAATTATTCGATTTCATACGGTGGACAGCAGAAATCTGTTTCCTGTGCAGAAATCCAAATCTATCCTAACCTTTCACTAGAGACTTTACTTGGCACAACAAATGCGAGAAAATAAAGATACAAAGGAGCTGCTACAGAAGTATACAACACCTTGACTAAAAGAAAACAGAGAAAAACAAAGCAAAAATAAAACCATGGGTTATCTCCCAAGAAGTGTTTTTCTTTCACGCCTTTTAGCTAGGCCCAGAAAACTAGAAACAAGTATTTTCAAGTGAAGAAGCATCCAAATCAAGACAAGAAAACTCCTCAATAATGCATTGTATCTTATCTAAATGAGTTTCAGACGTTCCTCTCTTCTTACTTTTAGTTTACTACTCTCATCAAATAAATTTTCAGGAACAATCCAGTCAAAACTCTTTTCTTGGGCTTCATGCAGTGCTACTAATTTAAAGGGGATTGGTATTTTATTCTCCTTTCCATTTTTAGGTTCATCTTTTTCGAGAGCACCAACAACATTTACACATAAGCCTAGCATATTAAAACGATCAAAAACTTTTCTAGATTCTATAGAAACATCTCCAAATTCTTTAAACATGGTTTCTAAGATAAAATTACTTTTTTCAATATCTTCAATATTTTTTAAGTTGAGGAACATTTGCTGCAGTATGGGGTGAAGGTTAACAAACCTAGCTTCTAACATGTGAATTAAAGAAGTTGCAGCAGTTTCATAATTTCGGCGAGCTCTACTAAGGATGTTTCCTCAAAATTTTCATGCTTACTAACATGATCAAGGAATTCTTTAATGGTATCCTTTCCAAGTATAGAACCACTACCTACTGGTAAATCTTTTAGGGTAAACTTAGGGAGCAACATGATGAAAAAACAACAACAAGGTAACTTGAATGAGAACTTTTTTTGTGTGTTTTTGATATAGAGAAGCAAACAAGACAAAATAAAGTAAACTAAGCAAAACTAAAACAAAGTAAAGAGATTGGAAGTGAGAGACTCTCCTTGCAGAAATCCCCTTTCTCCCCGTCAACAGTTCCAAAAAAACTTGTTGATAGCTGACGTTGGTAAACCTCAAGAGAAAGGTTGTGAAGAGTGCATCAACAAGTTTTTCCTCAGAAAGAAACCAAGGCTGAATCGACCAGTAGGAGAAAGAAATCACTTCCAAAGGCTGATGCATCTGATGTTGGTAGGCGCACTACCGGTTCTGCAGCAACATGGAACCTACACAATAAAATCACTTTGCCCCAACGAAGTAGTGAGGTTGTCAATCTCATCGGTTTTGCTGAAAACAAAGAGGTTAAACGTATGGTGTGGAAAATTGTACTTGTTTGCAGTAGATGAAAAGAGAACAATGATGGTAACAGGAAACCAGTAGTCGCAGTATGAAAACCGTGATTGCAGTGGTTGTATTATTAGTGTAAAGAAAATGGACCGGGGTCCACAGTTCACTAGTGGTGTCTCTCCAAAACAGATACATAGCATGTTGGGTAAACAAATTACAGCTGGGAAATTGATACATATAAAGGATGCACCGTAGTGCATATGCATGACATGATGATTACTATGTGATTCATGCGGGCATCACAACAAGATACATAGACTGTTATCCAACTACATCTATGACTAATAATCCACCCTAAGAATGTCATCTGAGCAAACCTTGGGTATTAAGTTGCAAGCAACATATAATTTCATTAAGCAAAGTGTGTAATGTAAAAAATGTAAACATCGTTGTTTTCTCCCTAATGGCAACAACACATCCCCCACCTGTTACATTTGTGTCACTCAAGCGTGGGTAAAAGGGAGGCATCAACTTGGCTAGAGCATCTACTAGCAACAGATAACATGCAAGATCATAAATAACATACACATGTATAAAACATGATAGATTGATAATAATTGGACATAGCATTTTTTATGTGTTGTTGGGAACCCCAAGAGGAGGGTGTGATGAGCACAGCGGTAGGAGTTTTCCCCTTAGTTAAGAACCAGGGTTATCAATCCAGTAGGCGAAAGAGAATCTTCGGAAGGTTGATGCCACTAATGGTGGTGCTGGCGCTTCACCGGTGTCAGCAACAACGTGGAACCTGCACACAACACAACGAAAATACTATGCCCCAACGGTACAGTGAGATTGTTAATCTCACCGGTCTTGCTGAAAACAAAGATTAGAAGTATAGTGTGGAAAAACAGTGTATGCTTGCGGTGAGTAAAGAAAGCAGGAAATTGTTGTGGTTTGTTTAACAGTGTGGAAAAATGGACCGGGGTTCATAGTTTCACTAGTTGTGTCTCTCCATAAAAGATAGCATGCCGGGTGAACAAATTATAGCTAGGCAATTGACAAATAGAGGTTGCACCGTTGTGCACAATATGACATGAAGATTACTATGCTATTTAGTGCGGGCATTACAGCAAGATACATAGACCGACATCCATCTGCATCTATGACTAATAATCCACCCTCAGGTTATCATCCGAACCTCCTCGGGTATTAAGTTGCAAGCAACAGATAATTGCATTAAACAAAGTGTGTAATGTAAGCAATGATTATGCACGCGGGCACTCTCACCGCTGTTTTCTCCCTAGTGGCAACAGCAGATCCTCCCCCTTCACGTTTCTGTCACTCGAGCAAGGCAACAAGGAGGCATGAACCCACTATCGAGCATAAATACTCCCTCTTGGAGTCACTAGAAACTACTTGGCCAGAATAACCACTAGCAACGGAGAGCATGCAAGATCACAAATAACATATGCAAATAAAGACTATAAACAACTTGGCATAAGGTCAATATTCATAGGATCCCAACAAACACAACACAAAGAATTACATAAGATTAATCTCGATCATGATAGGAAGCTCACGAGATCTAAACATGGAGGCATATGAGGAGAAGACAACCATCTAGCTACATCTACGAACCCGTAGTCCAAGGATGAACTACTCACGCATCACTCCGGTGGCAGGCATGGTGATGTAGAGGCCTCCGGTGATGATCTACTCACCGGAAAGGTGCCGGAAACAGCTTCAGAACCCCCCTGATCTGGGGTTGACGGTGACGGCGGCTGCGGAAATTTTTCGGGGATTTTGATCAGGTGCCTAGGGTTTTCCATCCGGGGGGCTTAAATAGGCGAAAGGGCAAAGGCGATGGAGGCCGGGGGGACCCACACCCATAGCTGGCGTGGCCAGGGGCCGCGCCACCCTATGGTGTGGCCCCCTTGCTGCCCCTCTTCGGCTCCTCTTCGGTCTTTTGGATGCTTCCGGGGAAAATAGGACTTCCGGGCTTCGAATTTTCCAATTCCGAGAATATTTCCAGAACAACTTTTCTGAAACTAAAAAACTGCAGAAAACATGGAACTGGCTCTTTGGCATCTTGTTAATAGGTTAGTCCAAAAATCGATAAAAATGACATAAAGAAGGGAGAAAACATGTAGCAATTGGTATAATATGATCATGGAGCATCAGAAATTAGGGATACATTTATGACGGATCAAGCATCCCCAAGCTTAGTTCCTACTCGTCCTCGAGTAGGTAAACGATAATACAATAATTTATGAGGTGACATGCTACTAACATAACTTGATCAATCTAATGTAAAATCATATGCACGTTGAGATCAAAAAACTTTAAACACATGCATGATAAATAAAACATTAATAATAAAGCATAGCAATTACTTTGCATCACAAGAGTAACTCAAACAAAGGATCATGGATAATAATTCAAAGAAATATAAACGTTTGTCTCAGGTATACAGAAAGCATGGCAAAGTGATATTTCGATAGTCCTTAAGAGTGGGGCAAAACATAAATGCCAAGACACCTTCAAAGTTCAAGAGGAAGACTAGAACAAATAATTTAAGAACAAATAATATCATATCATGAAGTAATTATTGATGCTTATGGGACAAATGCACATAAAACTCAGAATGGCAAAAATGCTCTCTCAACTGTGCATAAAGTTAGAAGATGGAGACTCAACATAAAAGTAAAAGAAAGGACTGTCACACCCCAGTTTTTGGATTCTTATACCGTGGTTCAAGAAGATAAAAATTAGGGCCAACAATTTTTTTTCTAACAACATGTATGTTTGAATCAACATGTGTTTGTGATCTCAAGCATATTTGAGTTTCAAGCTTTGTTTCTTTATAAAACCAATATCAACTTTTCCTGAAAACAATTCCATTAGTTTTCCTGATGTTTTCCCTGATGATATGTGAGTGGTTTTTATTCCAAGACTTGGGTAATTCTTGATTGCATCTTAAAATAAACTTTTAGCTTTGTTGGATCCAAGAAAACAAAATTTTATGGAAGTTTTCTTTTAAGTTTTCTATAGAAACTATTCCATGAAAATAGAGCCAAGTACCTAGTTTCCACCTTTGTTTTCAGTGGGCTATAATATGTTATTTTATGTATTCTTGACTTTTATTTGTTACTTGATATATGGAGTACAAATCCATAAGCTTTGTTTGATTTTTGAAATAAGAAAAACAATATTTTGCTTGTTGGTTTCGTGGAAGCAAAATAAGGCAGAAAAAGACATTTTTAGCAAACAGAGAAAAACAAAAAGTACACCTTTTCCCACTTTGTTTTCATAGCCTTAAACTATTTCAAATTTGTTTTCAAAATATGTTTATGAAAGTTTACAACATGTTTAACAAAATCCAACTTGGAAAATAAAAATTGGAATCCATTTGGTCTCTGAAAACAATCCAAACTTTATGCTCATTTCACTGTTTTCCCACACTTAGAAAAATTCCTAAGTGTTAACTGAATTTTCTGAATTTTTGCAACAGTGCTAGATACAATTTTAGACAGATGTTTTCTTTGCTTTTTCATAGAAGTTTTGAAGTAGGACTTTGTCTAGTGTGTTGACTAGGATGGGTACTCGACCTAGGATGCTTTTGTTTGCTTCTAGAAGCCTTGTGGAGAAAGATAGCAAGTGTGGAAAAGAGAGGGGACAAGGTGATGTGGCAAGGTATGGGATCACATACCTTGACCCTTGAGACCATTGCCTTGCCTCTCCTCCACCCCAACATGCTTGACTTGTCCCTTGCCTACCTTGGCCTTTGGCATCAAGGCCATGCCTTGCATTGTCCAAAAATCCCCCTAGAGCACGCCAATGCCACTCATTGGCATGAACCCGAGCCCCACCTTTTACCTTGCCTCCACCCCCAAGGCTATAAGCCATTTCACTCAAGCCCCTTTCGCCACTAAGCTCCCACACATCCCCACACCCTCACCAAGCCAAAGAAACCGAGGCACCTGCCTCTGTGATCTCGCCCCGAGCTCCAACTCGCCGGCGGCCATTTTTGGAACCCGGGGTGGGGAGCCTCACGTCCACGCCCTCCCATCCCTCTCCACCACCTAGGGTGCACTCCCCGTGCTCCCACGACCCTGCCTGACATCCTCCCCTGCCCTCTTGACCGCAGGTTAGCCGCCGACGTCCGTGGGCGCCGCCATGGGCGCCTGCCGTGCGCCGCCGCCTGAGGCCGCGCCAGCCGCAGATCGTCGCGCCCCTAGATGCCCACACATCCCTGCAGCTTCCCCGAGCCCGCGCCACCGCCCCCGAGCCTCCACGGTGAGCCACCGTGAGTTTCCCGTCGCCGGCCGTTTTCGACATAGAGAGAGGAGAGAAGAGGAGGACGACGACGCGTGCACCGTTCGATCTGCGATCAACGGGCCATGTTAAATCACACCGTTCACGTGCAGTGACCGCGCTCGTGCGCCGCGCTAGGCCACACCATGCGCTAGTTGGGCCGCGCCGTAGAAACCCCCAGCCCGCCTCTGTTTTTCTTTTCTTTTTAAATCCGTGCAGACTATTTCTTGTTGCTTTGAGCTTGTGAAAAATACTTTTAGTGCAAGATAAAGTCAACTAAAACTCCTGGCACTAGTGATATGTTTTCTTAACCATATAAACTTCGTAGATCTAAGTTTTGACTTTTATTTTTGTCACAATAAATGTTTTGCCACAGACTGTCTTTTTAGCCATGTTTGGCATAACGTTTTGGATCTGTAACAAAATCAATCAAACCAAATTTTTTTGAGTAGCTTATGGGTAGATCTATCCATAGGACTTGGCCTCACATCATGGTGAGTTAGCAAATGGAAATGCCATCCATTTTGATAACAAACCAGTAGGCTTTTCTAGACTTTTTAGAATGAGTTCAAAAATGATTTTTGAGGTGAATCCAATTGGATGAGTTTTCTTATGTTTATATATATCAAACCCTAGCTTGGATTAAATTTTTGATCCCTATATTATTTTTGGTGAGCAAAACTAGAAACAACACTTTTTCTGTTTTCTTTATTATGTGTGCACTTGTTTGAAATTAAATGTGTGATTGATTGAGATTTATTTCCTAGCATGTATAGATGTGTTGAAACTTGTTAGTAGTTTGTTTGCTTGCATTATACCTACCTTATAAAGTGTGTTCATGTTTGGTAAGTCAAATATAAATAGAAATATCATTTGTTATTTTCCTAGTTTATTATTTGATGTATTGTGTGAACCAATCTTTGTAGATTTGTTTTACCTGATTTGTGTTATGATTGAGTTGAGTCCAGTACGATTTTGGTACTGTTATTTCGATGTTATCATCTCTGTTAGCTTGCACTTTATTTTATAGCAAAGCATGTGTAACATTTGTTGTTTGTTTTCACTAGTATTGTTGTCACTAGTATGAATAGCCATATATTGAATGCTTTGATAGATTGTTTTGTCAAGTGTGACCAGAGGCCTTGTGACCTCTAAATGCCTTGGTATTAGTGGGCCCATAACCCACTGGGCCAATTGCATTTTGGTAGGGATTCAAATCCCCTACCATACCCTTGTGTGTTAGTAGTATGTACTTTTATATGTGTGTTTAATATTTTCCACCCAGGAAAATGGTTGTTTGTTTGACTTATTTGATTGAAGGGATTAGTATTTCTTTGTGAATACTAGTAGGTTTAGTTGTGGTGCATTTTTTAACATAATGTTCCCTTAGGGATATCATGTTAAGAAGTGTTTCGCTATTGTTTGGTTTAAATTTGAATATTAGTTGATAATAGATTATTTTCCTAGTGTTTGGTAAATTCTGTGTGGATAGATTTCATCGAGTGTTTGGATTTTTGAAAGTGTTTAGTTAAGCTTGTATTGAGTGCATATCTAATCGTTTGTATAGCAGGTACCTTGGTTGCTTGTTGAGTGATTGTTAGAAAAGCATGAGTTATTAAAATTGAGTGATTCTTGCTTAGTAGTTGTTTTCATAGAATTATTTTAGTGTTTTTGCTTACTAGCATGTGTAAGGTGTTGTGTGTTGTTAGTAGGTTTTGTACCTTCATACCTTGCTTGTTTAGAGTCATGCATCCTTGTAGTGGTGTTTGCTTCTCTAGTGATGAACTAGTGTCACCACTAGACTGTTTGAGTTGCTCTAGTATTGTTGTCTTTTTATTTTATGAGTGTACGATTCATTCTAGCATGTTTAGGAGGTTATTACTTCTATTATTATGACATGACTTGTGGAGTGCTTGTTGCTATTAGTTGTAGAATGCAATTAATTCTTATAGCATGCTTGTGTAGCATTCTCATACTAGTATACTATTAGTCGACTCATGTTGTTATGTATGTTCTAGCTTTATTATCCCTTGTAACGAGTGTGGTTTAGATTATGATTTATGACTTGTTACCATTGGTTGAGCTACTGGTTTGTTTGTTTATTTTCATGATTGATGGATTCCTTAGTTTTGGTTAGACATAAGCATAGTTAGCAGCTATCCTATTCATCTGTGGTATGTTTGCTTGCTATTTGGAATTGTCTGAGTTTTTACCTTCGCATGAGCATTATACTTATGTTATTGTTGTTATAGAGTTGTTGTTGTGCTTAGTAGTATCTTGTTACCTATGCATTAGTTTGGTAGTGAACTTGTTTGGTGATGATTGCTTGTGTGTTGTTAATACCCACTGCCATGGGTATTGCTTTGATTGATTGATATTATCTTAGTAGTCTCACCTTTTGTGACCTCAAGCTATATTTTTAGCTTCTTATGCATCTTGGTATGAGAGTGGTACACCCACTCCATATGTGATATATAATGTGTGAAATATGGTTTCTCAACCGTATGTTTGTTTGACGATAGTTTTGTACCATGAGAGTTTGTGAGATAGTTTCACGATAACCTTTTGAGTGATTGCGCTAGTATAAGTTTGCTTGCTGTATGTGTTGTTTCGTTTAGTTCTGAGTGTGTGTCTTTATTTCTTTTACGATGTTAGAAAACGAAGAAGAAGCAGTTGTGGAGTTGTGCGTCAAGTTCAAACTACTTCAAGGCCAGGGACACTAAGAGTTTTAAGGAAAGCCATCCTGCTGCTTGCTACTACACTTATCATTATCTATCATGCATGTTTTACGTCTGAAAAGTTTTACAAAAACTTTGATTACCAAAAACTATTTTTGAGTGACTACTACTATTATTATATTTACTATTACTATGCCAGTAGTTGATACTTGGTGTTACCAATCCCATAGCCACCATATGGTATTTATTACCATCACAAGGATTAGTCCCTAAGTGGACACCTTAAAAATATATTTTTGCAAAACAAAGGCTTTATGGAATACCCGGTGGAAAGGCGAAGCCTTATCCACCGGAGGATTGTTGAAGTGGTCATTTTTGGGAAAAAAGGTGTTTTTACAAAAATGACACATAACCTAGTCTTCGCCGGACAACCTTTACCGTAATGCCACCCTACCTCAACATGGGCACGGGGCTTAACTTGAAGTTTGTTTTTGTTAGTGTGTGTTCTATCTCAATTTGCTATAAGGGACGTGACTTTCCTCGAACCGAAATGCCGCCAGTCAAGAATCAAATAGGCATATAAAGTGTGGAATTAATTTTTCCTCCGGATGCGACAGTTGGGTCTCCTGCCGTGGCGGGGTGGGACCTGGTGCCGAGGAGATTATACCCAAATGAAGAGATAGACATTTACTAGCTTGAACATAGTGGATGGTTAGGATCGGTTATCTGATGTTTACATACTGTTGTTATAGTCCGTGGTTGTTCACGGCGGATGTACTGAATCTGGTGGATGTGTATACCTATGCAGAGTAGAACTATTCGGAATAGCCGCGTCCTCGGATATGGACAATTGAATGCCCATGTAGCTAGCATTGTGTCAATGTTTTCAAAAAGGGTTTTCAAAAAGGGGTTGAATTTATGCAGTGCTGAAAGAAGGAACCTTGTACCATGGAGCTACCGTTGATGAAAAGCCAGAAGTTGTTTTTACAAGATGTTTTGCAAAGAGAAAACTTTCTTTTAACAAAAGTTTTACAAAACCTCTTCTACATGTGATATCTACAAGAGAAAGAACACTATATTATTTTTCTTTTGAAGTATCTTCTTCAACAAAAATACAGAGATTTTAAAAATCAACTATTATATGTCTTTCATATATCATGGATAGTGAACCCTATGTATAGCCTACCTATTACACCATATAAGCATACTTGCATTTGGTAAGTTACATGATGGATTTCTTGCTGAGTACATTCAAATGTACTCATATTGGTTTCATCCCTGGTATTTACTTGTCAGACTTTGAGAAGGAGCCTCAGAAGGAGATCTACGAGGAGGAGTACTGCGCTGATGAACTTGCGAACTAGGATCATCTCCCGGTCAGCTGCCTGTAGGTTAAGGCGTGACTTGGGATCTACCACGTTTGTGTGTTTAGTCTTCCGCTGTGTTTGTTGTGTGTTTGCCCTGCGTGGCAGTTGTGTCGGACTTGGTCATGTGACCATGCCTCTTTTGTAAGTGTTTTGTGTAATCATGTAATGGATATTGTATCTGTGTACCAACTTGATATGTTGTTCACGACTGGTGTGGTATGGGATCGTGAATGTATGCATATCGGAGGTGTCCTTGAACAGTGGTTCTGGGGGACCTTACAGAGTTGGTATCAGAGCTATCCTGACCTTAGGAGACCTTAGTTAGCATGGACGTTAGCTAGTACTCTGACAATAAAAGCTAATAAAACCAGATCACTAAGATGACTGTTTACCAAAATATGTTTACATATTCCAGCTCCTTAGTGTTTTTTGAAAAACTTTACTTACACTAAGTTACAATGGAGCATCTTAACAATTTTGCACACTGTTACCTAACTTAATCTACCTTAAAATTTTGTGTAGATGGCAGTTGTCTTCACCGAGTCCTTCCAGCTGGGTATGCATGCACCTTGCTACCGCCGCATTGAGGATGATTTGATCAAGATGACTCACCTTATCAGTCGCCCACTACCTAAGTTGAAGGGAGCCCAGATTCACCATGATGGACGAGAATTGTCCTGGTTGGTGGTCTGTACCATCCATGCACCGTTGCTAGCACCGTCAACCCTAGAGATCACATATGAAGTGGTGGAGAACAGTTGGGAAGATGGTATACTTAGAGTGATGCAGCTGACCATTGCCAAACTCGCAAACTTCTTTCGCCGCAAGTTTGAAGGCACCCCCTATATATACTATGGGAGGCGTGACGAGGATGACAAGCCGTTAGAGGTCACTAGGGACTTTGTCTTTGCTCGTCATTTCCAGCATATGGAGGGACAGCTGTATAACACCCAGTTCTCCCTTGATAATCTTAGAGGATATTACGACCTCCGAGGAAGAGAGATAGACCAGCTGGAGAAAGACCTGAGTGTTTCTTCTGCTATAAAGCGTCGTCTCAAAGTACTGAAGAAAACCATGAAGTACACTGACTCCCAGCACCGTGCACAAGTGAGAAGCCTTGAATACCAGCTTGCAACCAGCCAAGCAAGAGTTGGAGGAACAACTACGTGCTTCCTCGAGCACTTAGGATTGCCGTAGGATACTAGGAGTTGCGTTATCTCCACCCAAGACGCTTGTTTGTTTGTGTTGTGTGAACTCTGTTAAGAGCTATGTGTGTGCTACCTCTGTTGTAAGCCTTATGCTTTTGCCATGTGAACCTTAAAGTTTATGTTATGCGTGTTGAGACTCTGTTTCATGTGTATGTTAGTCTTTGTTTGTGGTTGTGAGTGCTTCTTAGATGCTTGTTTGTCGATGTGTTACCTACCGTTCTCATCTCTGTTATGAGCCTGTATGTTTCGCAAGTTTTCAAAACAAAAACACCCTTTTGGTTGCTCTCGTCTTGCCGTTATTTTTCTTCAGCATGGCCAGCAAGTTTCCTCCACCACCGGAGCCGACAGTTGCCCAAATTTTGGCTATGATCATGGAAGACCGTGAAGCCGCTCGTGTATAACGCGAAACCAACCGTGTTTTCCTTGAGAACCAGACTCAGCTGGGCATAGCAAATGCTAGAAACAATGCCGATCTTCTGCGGGAGCAGCAGCGCCAGCTTGCTGGAGAGAGTAGCAAAAGGAAGGTAGTGACGCCAGGAGAAACTAGTTCATGTATGATTCGCAGTACCTTACCTGCGATGCCACAATCTTCACCGAAGCGTGTGAATGTCAAGCCTAGAACCACGGGTTGCTATACCTGTGGAAAGGAAGGACATTTCTCTCGCGAGTGTCCCAGAAGAATCGTGTTCTAGACCATCTTGATGAAGCCCAAGAAACCCAGGGTCCAACCCAGAAGAAACGCAAGAGTCTGATGAGTGGGCCTCGAGACCCTGATGATGTGGCAGAAGCACCTGTGACTCATGCCATAGCTAATGGTATGTTTTCGAACCAAACCTGTGAACCCCATAGTTGTGTTTGACCTTGTACCCTGAGAAATCCTACATAAATGGAACACTAGAAGTGTCATGTCGGACTAGAAAAAAGTATCTTTAAAATTAACAATACTAACGTAACTTCATCTAACTTTAGCTTAACACCTAACACAAGTTTTAAAAATTTCTAACCAACTTTCCCAAAACCAAAGAGAAAGGTGCCTTAGGATGTCCTATAGCTGTCTGACAAAAAGAGGAAGTTGAAAGGAATATTGGATTGGTGAGCTATGATTTTACTAGGCAATACGAATCTCTCGTGTATCTTTTGGAGGAACCAGATTTTAGAATATGAGGTTGTGGAGATTCTTTGAGGTTTAGCTTAGGAGTGAAAGATTGATGATCATATGAGAATCATTGCAGACAAATAATAGTATATATATTATCTGGGGCTAACCAGTTGGGCACCCCAAATTTTTGGAAATCATCGGTAACTAAAATTTGTAGCCTTGAAGAGATAATTTGAGGTTTAGAAATATTGGTGGAAACTATTGGATTTTAGGAAGCACTTGATATATAAGAAGATTGGGTTTATTAGGACTAATATGTTGAAAATAATTTGTGATATGGGAATGATGATGATAATGGTTTGCATAGGTGATTGTTATATTGGATTTTAGCAGAAAGGTTGACTGTAGTAAAAATATCATGTTGGATTGGGATAGATAATTGATTTTGATAAAGGATGGATTGGAAAAATATTGGATTTAATATAGGAAGTAATTGGTGAACATAAAAGGATGATTTTGGAGTTTAGGAAAAATCAATATGACTTGGATTTAGTAGATGAATATTCTTGGTGATATTCTCGGAGCTTGTCACGCTCTATAGAGATTGTTTAGGTAAAATGATTTGGCATTGATCATGAGATAGGAGTTTGGAGAGTTTGAAAGGATCTATAGAAGTAGTACAGAGATTGGGGTATGCTTGTTGAATTTGATGGTTTAGCCTTAGCAATATGATCTTGATGAAACACCATTGAGGGATACAAATGATTTGAGACTTGATTTCTAGGAGTATATTAGATTAAGAGGAAGATAGTGGATTTTCCTGGATTGTTAAAGAATGAGCAATGGAAACTCATGCTTAATAAAGATTGGTGGATAGCCGATTGATTGATCTATATCTTGATGAGAGTGTTTTCTGCCCCAAAGGAGAGGTAGTGGTATGATAATCATATTAGAATGGAAACAAGTAGAACTTTGTCTGAAGGGCAACCTCTGGGTGATATATTGGTTTTGAGGAACAACAAGTTCGAGGTTCAGAACATGACACCCAGACCTTTGGAAAAACTAACTTGCCGGTGGATTTTGGTAAGATTAATCAAAGGGGGGAGGCACCTGTGTTTAATCTTACCAACCACCAGAACTTGTTTTTGTAAACAAATGATCTAACATTGTTGTTTTGACCATACCCTCTTTTCGCTTGCCTGCGAATCTCGGGACGAGATTCTTTAAAGGGGGGAAGGTCTGTCACACCCCATTTTTTGGATTCTTATACTGTGGTTCAAGAAGAAAAAAATTAGGGCCAACAATTTTTTTTTCTAACAACATGTTTGTTTGGATCAACATGTGTTTGTGATCTCAAGCATATTTGCATTGCAAGCTTTGTTCCTTTATAAAACCAATATCAACTTTTCCTGAAAACAATTCCATTAGTTTTCCTGATGTTTTCCCTATGATATGTGAGTGGTTTTTATTCCAAGACTTGGGTCATTCTTGATTGCATATCAAAATAAACTTTTAGCTTTGTTGGATCCAAGAAAACAAAATTTCAAAATTATTTATGTAAGTTTTCTTTTAAGTTCTCTATAGAAACTATTCCCTGAAAATATAGCCAAGTACCTGTTTTCCACCTTTGTTTTCACTGGGCTATAATATATTATTTTATGTTTTCTTGACCTTTATTTGTTCCTTGATATATGTACTACAAATCCATAAGCTTGGTTTGATTTTTGAAATAAGAAAAACAATCTTTTTATTGTTGTTTTTGTGGAAGAAAAATAAGGCAGAAAAAGGCATTTTTAGAAAATAGAGAAAAATAGAAAGTACACCGTTTCCCACTTTATTTTCGTAGCCTTAAACTATTTAAAATTTGTTTTCAAAAGATGTTTCTGAAAGTGTACAACATGTTTAACAAAATCCAACTTGGAAAACAAAAACTGGAATCCATTTGGTCTCTGAAAACAATCCATACTTTATGCTCATTTCACTGTTTTCTCACACTTAGAAAAATTCCTAAGTGTTAACTGGATTTTCTGAATTTTTGCAACAGTGCTAGATACAATTTTAGACAGATGTTTTCTTTGCTTTTTCTTGCAAGTTTTGAAGTAGGACTTTGTCTAGTGTGTTGACTAGGATGGGTACTCGACCTAGGATGCTTTTGTTTGCTTCTAGAAGCCTTGTGGAGAAAGATAGCAAGTGTGGAAAAGAGAGGGGATAAGGTGATGTGCCAAGGTATGGGCTCACATACCTTGACCCTTTATACCATTCCCTTTCCTCTCCTCCACCCCAAGGGTCATGTTTGACTTGTCCCTTGCCTACCTTGGCCTTTGGCATCAAGGCCATGCCTTGCATTGTCCAAAAAGCCCCCTAGAGCACCCCAATGCCACTCATTGGCATGAACCCGAGCCCTACCTTTGCCCTTGCCTCCACCCCCGAGGCTATAAGCCATTTCACTCAAGCCCCTTTCGCAACTAAGGTCCCACACATCCCCACACCCTCACCAAGCCAAAGGAACCGAGGCACTTGCCTCTGTGAGCTCGCCCCGAGCTCCAACTCGCCGGCATCCATTTTTGGAACCCGAGGTGCGGAGCCTCATGTCCACGCCCTCCCATACCTCTCGACCACCCGGGGTGCTCCCACGACCCAGCCTGACATTCTCCCCTGCCCTCTTGACCGCAGGTTAGCCGCCGCCACGGGGCCTGCCGTGCGTCGCCGCGTGAGGCCACGTCAGCCGCAGATCGCCGCGCCCCTCGACGCCCACACATCCCTGCAGCGTCCCTGAGCCCGTGCCACCGCCCCTGAGCCTCCACGGTGAGCCACCGTGAGTTTCCCGTCGTCGGCCGTTTTCGAGAGAGAGAGAGAGAGAGAGAGAGAGAGAGAGAGAGGAGAGAGAAGAGGAGGACGACGACGTGTGCACCGTTCGATCTGCGATCAACGGGCCACGTTAAATCACGCCATTCACGCGTCGTGACCCCGCGCGCGCGCCACGCTGGGCCACACCATGCGCTAGTTGGGCCGTGCCGTGGAAACCCCCAGCCCGCCTCTGTTTTTCTTTTCTTTTTAAATCTGTGCAGACTATTGCTTTTTGCTTTGAGCTTGTGAAAAATACTTTTAGTGCAAGATAAAATCAACCAAAATTCCTGGCACTATTTATATGTTTTCTTAACCATATCAACTTCGTAGATCTAAGTTTTCACTTTTATTTTTGTCACAATAAATGTTTTGCCACAGACTGTCTGTTTAGCCATGTTTGGCATAAATTTTTGGATCTGAAACAAAATCGATGAAACCAAATTGTTTTGAGTATATTATGAGTATATCTATCCATAGGACTTGGCCTCACATCAAGGTGAGTTACCAAATGGAAATACCATCAATTTTGGTAAAAGACCAGTAGGCTTTTCTAGGATTTTTAGAATGAGTTAAAAATGATTTATGAGGTGAATCCAATTGGATGAGTTTCCTTATGTTTAGATCTATCAAACTATATCTTGGATTAATTTTTGGAGCCATAGATTATTTTGGGTGAGCAAAACTAGAAACAACACCTTTTCTGTTTTCTTTATTATGTGTGCACTTGTTTGAAATTAAATGTGTGACTGATGGAGATTTGTTTCCTAGCATTTATAGATGTGTTGACACTTGTTAGTAGGTTGTTTTCTTGCGTTATAACTACCTTATAAAGTGTGTGCATGTTTGGTAAGTCAAATAGAAATAGAAATAGCATTTGTTATTTTCCTAGTTTATTATTTGATGTATTGTGTGAACCAATCTTTGTAGATTTGTTTATTATATGATTGAGTTGAGTCCAGTACCATTTTGGTACTTTTATTTTGATGTTATCATATCTGTTAGCTTGCACTTTATTTTATAGCAAAGCATGTGTAACATTTGTTGTTTGTTTTCACTAGTATTGTTGTCACTAGTATGAATAGCCATATATTGAATGCTTTGATAGATTGTTTTGTCAAGTGTGACCAGAGGCCTTGTGACATCTAAATGCCTTGGTATTAGTGGGCCCATAACCCACTAGCCCCATTGCATTTTGGTTAGGGATGCAAATCCCCTACATACCCTTGTGTGTTAGTAGTATGTACTTTTATATGTGTGTTTAATATTTTCCACCCAGGAAAATGGTTGTTTGTTTGACTTATTTGATTGAAGTGCTTAGTATTTCTTTGTGAATACTAGTATGTTTAGTTGTGGTGCATTTTTTAACATAATTTTCCCTTAGGGATATCATGTTAAGAAGTGTTTCACTATTGTTTATAAATTGAATATTAGTTGCAAATAGATTATTTTCCTAGTGTTTGGTAAATTCTGTGTGGATAGATTTCATTGAGTGTTTGGATTTTTGAAAGTGTTTAGTTAAGCTTGTATTGAGTGGATAGCCACTTTTTGTATAGCATGTACCTTGGTTGCTTGTTGAGTGATTGTTAGAAAAGCATGAGTTATTAAAATTGAGTGACTCTTGCTTAGTAGTTGTTTTCATAGAATTATTTTAGTGTTTTTGCTTACTAGCATGTGTAATGTGTCGTGTGCTGTTAGTAGGTTTTGTACCTTTATACCTTGCTTGTTTAGAGTCATGCATCCTTGTAGTGGTGTTTGCTTCTCTAGTGATAAACTAGTGTCACCACTAGATTGTTTGAGTTGCTCTAGTATTGTTGTCTTTTTATTTTATGAGTGTATGATTCATTCTAGCATGTTTAGGAGGTTATTACTTCTGTTATTATGACATGACTTGTGGAGTGCTTGTTGCTATTAGTTGAAGAATGCAATTAATTCTTATAGCATGCTTGTGTAGCATTCTCATACTAGTATGCTATTAGTGGACTCCTGTTGTTATGTATGTTCTAGCTTTATTATCCCTTGTAATGAGTGTGGTTTAGATTATGATTTATGACTTGTTACCGTTGGTTGAGCTACTGGTTTTTTTGTTTATTTTCATGATTGATGGAATCCTTAGTTTTGGTTAGACATAATCATAGTTAGTAGCTAGCCTATTCATTTGTGGTATGTTTGCTTGCTGTTTGGAATTGTCTGAGTGTTTACCTTAGCATGAACATTGTACTTATATTATTGTTGTTATAGTGTTGTTGTTGTGATTAGTAGTATCTTGTTACCTATGCATTAGTTTGGTAGTGAACTTGGTTGGTGATGATTGCTTGTGTGTTGTTAATACCCACTGCCATGGGTATTGCTTTGATTGATTGCTATTATCTTAGTAGTCGCACCTTTTGTGACCTCAAGCTATATTTTTATCTTCTTATGCATCTTGGTATGAGAGTGGTACACCCACTCCATATGTGATATATAAGGTGTGGAATATGGTTTCTCAATCGTATGTTTATTTGACGATAGTTTTGTACCATGAGAGTTTGTGAGATAGTTTCGCGATAACCTTTTGAGTGATTGCGCTAGTATAAGTTTGCTTGATGTATGTGTTGTTTCATTTAGTTTGCTTGATTGCGCTAGTTAGAAAACGAAGAAGAAGAAGAAGCAGTTGTGGAGCTGTGCGTCAAGTTCAAACTACTTCAAGGCCAGGGACACTAAGAGTTTTAAGGCAAGCCATCCTGATGCTTTCTACTACACTTATCATTATCTATCATGCATGTTTTACGTCTGGAAAGTATTACAAAAACTTTGATTACCAAAAACTATTTTTGAGTGACTACTACTATTATTATATTTACTATTACTATGCCAGTAGTTGATACTTGGTGTTACCAAGCCTATAGCCACCATATGGTATTTATTACCATCACAAGTATTAGACCCTAAGTGGACACCCTAAAAATATATTTTTGCAAAACAAAGGCTTTATGGAAAACCCGGTGGATAAGGCTTCGCCTTTCCACCGGAGGATTGTTGAAGTGGTCATTTTTGGGAAAAAAAGGTGTTTTTATAAAAATGACACATAACCTAGTCTTCGCCGGACAACCTTTACCGTACTGCCACCCAACCTCAACATGGGCACGTGGCTTAACTTGAAGTTTGTTTTTGTTAGTGTGTGTTCTATCTCAATTTGCTATAAGGGACGTGACTTCCCTCGAACCGAAATGCAGCTAGTCATGAATCAAATAGGCATATAAAGTGTGGAATTAATTTTTCCTCCGGATGCGACAGTTGGGTCTCCTGCCGTGGCAGGGTGGGACATGGTGCCGGGGAGATTATACCCAACTGAAGAGATAGACATTTACTAGCTTGAACATAGTGGATGGTTAGGATCGGTTATCTGATGTTTACATACTGTTGTTACAGTCCGTGGTTGTTCACGGCGGATGTACTGAATCTGGTGGATGTGTACACCTCTGCAGAGTAGAACTAATCGGAATAGCCGCGCCCTCGGATATGGACAGTTGAATGGCCATGTAGCTAGCATTGTGCCAATGTTTTCAAAAAGGTTTTTCAAAAAGGATTTGAATTTATGCAGTGCTGAAAGAAGGAACCTTGTACCGTGGAGGTACCGTTGATGAAAAGCCAGAAGTTGTTTTTACAAGAAGTTTTGCAAAGAGAAAACTTTCTTTTAACAAAATTTTTACACAACCTCTTGTACGTGTGATATCTACAACAGAAAGAAGACTATATTATTTTTCTTCAGAAGTATCTTCTTCAACAAAGATATAGAGATTTTAAAAATCAACTATGATATGTCTTTCATATATCATGGATAGTGAACCCTATGTATAGCCTACCTATTACACCATATAAGCATACTTGCATTTGGTAAGTTACATGATGGATGTCTTGCTGAGTACATTCAAATGTACTCATATTGGTGTCATCCCTGGTATTTACTTGCCAGACTTTGAGAAGGAGCCTCAGAACGATATCTACGAGGAGGAGTACTGCGCTGATGGACTTGCGAACTAGGATCGTCTCCCAGTCACAGCCTGTAGGTTAAGGCGTGACTTGGGCTCTACCGCGTTTGTGTGTTTAGTCTTCCGCTGTATGTGTTGTGTGTTTGCCCTGCGTGGCAGTTGTGTTGGACTTGGTCATGTGACCATGCCTCTTTTGTAAGTGTTTTGTGTAATCATGTAATGGATATTGTATCTGTGTACCAACTTGATATGTTGTTCACGACTGGTGTGATCTGGGATCGTGAATGTATGCATATCGGAGGTGTCCTTGAATAGTGGTTCTGGGGAACCTTACAAGGCCCTTTGCGGAGGGAAGCAGGGATCACTCATGTGCTAGAGCTTTTATTTTATTAAACAGAGGTATTAAAAGTTTGACACTCCTCCCATCCATCTTTCACAAACCATGGCTAACCGAATCCTCGGGTGCCTGCCAACAATCACATACCGTGGATGAGTGTCTATATTTTGGGAGATGTATGCTAATGTCAACGAATGGTAAACACAAAATACAGTACATCAGAAGTCAACTGGATTCACAAGAGCGGATCCCATGGTGAAGGGCGCAACTGGTGTAGAAGGTCATCCCTCTTTCTCTTTTGTTTACACAATTATGCTTTGACTAATAAATCAAGGGCAAAAATAGTGAAGAGAATTTGTATGCATTAATTTGGGGCTGGGCACCCCGCTGCCAGCTCTTCTATCATTTGGATAAGCGGAGGAAGCCACTAGTCCAGGGTGTGAAATCCAATCAACAAGTGAGATAAAGATTCTCTATTTACGTCCTCATGAGCAAAAACAGGAACATAAAGTAGGAGTAATTTTGAAGGTTTTAAAGGTAACACATGAGCAATTTACTTTGGAATGGCAGTTAAATACCACATGTAGGTAGGTATGCTGGACACAATGGAAAAAACTTTGGTTTAAGGGAGTTTGGATGCACGAGTAGAGCTCATACTCAGTACAGGTGGAGGCTAGCAAAAGATTGGAAGCGACAAATCAAGAGAGCATAAGAGCCATAATCATGCATGGCGACATAAGCATCATTAATTAAAACATAACCAGTGTCACAAGTTCAAAAACTAAGTGGTCATGGAGGCTATTCGTGACTAGTTTGTAGTCATAAACATGGTGTGAGCATGCGCCAAGTCAACCAAATAAAACATTCGAAAGAGAATACCATATATTGATGCTTTACTATGACAAGAACAACTCATGAATCTTTCAATACATATTAAACACTATCAGCTATTTGAGGCTAATCATGCTACTCAATAACCACAAGGTTTTAAAACTAAAATAACATTTAGCATGGCATTAAAAAGTCCTAGCCACAGTCTATACAAACTTCTACTAGTGCTGTTATAAATTCAACTTCAAGCAGCATTTTTCTTTTGTTTCTCCCAACAAGCACCATACAAAACATGCTTTAAAAAAATACTCTTTATGATACAGCAAGAAAACATGAGAGTATTCACATAATACTACTAAAACTAACAGCTCTAATAAGACATGTGTCGCACCCGGACTTCTAGAGGATACTCACCGTACGAACTGAACAGTATTTTGATTGGATTACGGGGCTTACCAGCACCCGCATCTCTTACGAGTAGGCCAACACTTATGTGTGACAACCAATCTTTACTGTTCACCGTCGATGTAAACTATCCTGTAGAAATCAGGACACTACCATTGACGTACTTCATACCATACACACATGGTACGTCAACGGCTTTGAACAAGATGATAACACAACATGTCTCTAAGACACAAAAGATTGAAATAAGTTGCAACTGGCCCTCACTAGGGCAGAGATAGCAAATACAATCATCCAGAGGACACATGTCCCAACATATCATCATTACATAGCGGCGGAAACACTCAAAGGGTCTGAGTACAGACAAATCCAAATAGGCTTAAGAAGCCGGGAATGAAAGGAAAACGGAGCCCATCCACGTAGTCTCGGATCCTGCCCGGGTCCGCTACCTACTCGTCAGCAGCCTCGTCAAACTCCACGTAGTAGCCGTCACCTGGATCCTCGTAAGCGTAGTCTGCGGAAACCACAGCCCCAAAGGGGTCAGTACATAGACGTACTGGCAAGCAAGACTCACAGTTCACCAAAGTGTAGCCCGTCAACACCAAGCACAGATGCCTTGGGTTCAACGGAAGAATGGGGATATAAAAGATGCTGCAACTGGCCGCGCTAACCAACTACAGAGTTTCTACCACTTCCGGCTAACAGAGAGAAGATAAGATCGAGTATTGTAACCAACTGAAAGATAACTTCAAACAAACCCATCCTGGATCTCGCCCCTTATCCAAAGAAGCAATCCGAGGATAACTCACTCAGTTGAAATAAGGATGAATCAAGTTATTGTGTCACTAAGCCTATTACTAGTCAAGTTGTTAATCATTGGGTGTACTGGTGTTAATCATTAGGTTCAAGTTGTCCTGAGTACTTGTTAGCCAGTAATTTCACCAAGTTAACCATAACCGCGGAAAACACGGCTTCTCGAGAAGATTATCCCTGCAGGGTTGCACCAATTTGGCCGTACACGTATGAATAACCCGCCAGATGGGATGCCTCCCACCAAGCGGGGCACTCAACACAACTCAACTCTTCTTCGCATCAAGCCCAAAGCACCTTGGGCGCACGACTAATCAAGCCCCGAAGAAAAGGGACCCTCATAGCACTCTAAGACCGTGTCCCCCTATATGCCGACTACAAAAGTTCCACCCTGCGCTGGGCTCGCAAAAACATGCATGCGGCAAATGGAAAACACGAACTAAATGAGGCGATTTGGACGAGATGCGAATCGAATCAAATTGAGGGGGGCGCCCATACTCGCTTCCCACATGCGGGTTAGTGCGCTCATCATGGATCAGTAGACAAGACCCTTTTCCTATTAGGGTCGACACTAGTAGGCCTCAAAACCACACAGGGCCTCCTGCCGGTGCCTTATCATCAAATTATTATTCAACAATAACATTAGCATGATTGATTGATTAAACATCGAGCCCCCAGAACATAATAGAGATATAGTAACAGAAAGTAACGGGTAACAGACTCGAGCAAAACAACCTAAGCATGCTAGTAAGACACTGGCTCAATCAATAGGGTTGTAGGAGTGGTGGTGAGGCAATATCAGGGTTAAGGGATTCATGTGATAGGTTCGTAACAGAAACAACTATACATAGGGCTAGCAAAATAGACAACGGAAAGTATCGGTAACCAATGTTGAAAGGAACACGGTGGTTCATGTGAGTGATAACTTGCCTGCAAACTCAGCAGCCGGGTACTGAGCTAGATCCTCAGAAGGGGTGCTGTAAAGATCGTCTGTCTCAACGTCGTCGTCTATCCGAGAAGAAGCAAACAAACAAGGCAGAAATATAAACAATCAAGATCATGGCATAGTGCACAATCAGGGGATGATGCATGTCAAGTTAATGGTTGCATCAAAATAAACTAGTTGACAAAGTGACACAATTTAAATGGACCCCTATGCAATTGGATTGCATATGGAAAAGGTCCATGCATTAGGGTGGAAACAAATGGACTACAATTAATTATCATGTGAAAGTTGTTTAGCATGATGCATGCATGATGATAACAAAAAAATAACAACAATAGATGCAAGTGGTAAAGGAATTTAACAAGTTTGGAAATCATTTATTAAGTTGGAAATTTTGGGTTACTTAAAGATGTCACACAAGCATTTGTTGTTTTCATCAATTTAAAATGTTCAAAACAAATAACAAAATTCATATTTGAAAAGAATACCAAATTTTAGTTGGATTACATGTTTCAAATATTGAAAAAGGGATTAGGATGAATTTATTATGACTTAAACATTATTAAACAAATTTTAAATGAATTTAAAACAAGTGTGAATTTTATTTGAATTTTATTTTTTCAAAACATAAATTCAAACTCACATTTGAAAAGTTCATACTTTTCTAGTTTGAAAACATATTTTGCATGTTTAAAAATAATTTAATTTGAGCAAGTTATGATTTTATCAAATTTAAATGATTTAAACAAGGTTTAAATTATTTAGGCAATTAAAATTATTCAAACCATGAAACAAAATTTATATTTGAAAAGGTTATTTGAAATAGCATGGAAAACATATTTTATTTGCATTATTTGGATTAAGAATGAATTAGTTATGGATTTTAGCAAATTGCAATTGAATTATTTGAATTCAAATTTGAATTGCATTTTGAAAATTCAAAACAGAAAACAAATGCTATAGATAGATAGACAATTTAATTTAGAGCAGTGCACATATTTTATTTTCATTATTTGGAGTTATAAAATAAAAGTTATAAGCTTTTTAAAACTAGGGACCATTCTGAAAATTTAAAGGACTTGGATTAAAAGAAACGTGCCGGAAATACTTTTGTTACCGCGCGGAAACATACACCAGCCACTGCCCGTGGGCCTAGGGCAAATGTGGCCCACGCAGTTGCACGCGTGGCAACAGGGGGCTTACAGGTGGGCCACTGCGCGGGGGAAAAATTCCCAAAAAAGTGTGGCGCTGCGGGGACTCGAACCCACGACCAAGCGCTTGAGTAAACAGCGCACTGCCACTGCGGTGATATTCAGTTCGTTGACAGATACCGCGATGCAGTGAGGTTGTATTTCAGATCCGTGTTAACTGAAACTTTCGCGCGCGCGCGCAAGTCTGAACACTGACAGACAACGACGCCGGCGGACGGCGGCGTGCCGTGGACGGCGCTGCTCTGCTGCTGAGCTGGGGGGTGTGTTGTGTAGCGTGTGCGCGTGCCAGTGCTTGCGAGCAGAGAGGACAGCGAGGAGGGAACGGTGGAGGCTCACCGGCGATTGTCAACGTGGCAGAGGCTCGAGGAAAACCCCGCGGCGGCGAACGGCGTGGGCGTGGACGGCGTCGTCGATCCAGAGGTTCACCGAACGGGCTCCGGTGTCCAAACGATAGAGTGAGAGGTGGGGAACTGGTTTCTGAGGCTAGGTGGGTGAGTGGTGAACGGAAGCGGCGGCGTTCGTCGGAAATTCAGAGCGGATGAACTCCGGTGAGGTGGCAGAGGGTGGAATTGCGACGAGGAGAGGAAATGGCGGCGGCGATCTCGAGGGGAACAGGAGCCTAGGGTTAGGTCTAGGGCTGCGGGGTCTAGGGGGATTATATAGGGGGTACAGGTATCGGATCGGCCGTCGGAGGTGTCCGCTGCCGCCGTGGCACCACCGGATTGCCGCCGTACGGGAAACAGACGACGGGGGCGGCTGCGAAACGTTTTCGGGCCGTGTGGGCTGGCTGCGCGCGAGGAAAGGTAAAAGGTGGGCTGGGCTGGGTAGTTAGCTGCTGCGCGCGCTGCTGTTTCTCCTTTTCCTATTTTTTTGTTTTTCTGTTTTTTTTTTGCAGCAAAAGAAATTGGAAGCAAATTATAGGGTTTTGAGTTGATAAAACTTTGGAGAAATTCATGTGAGTTTGTTAGTTCAACATCTACCCTTTGACAACTTAGGTTTTTTGAAAATTCAAATTTATTTGCTGTTTTGTAAATTGGTTTGAATTTGAATAATTTGATAATTAAATGATTAATAATGAAAACAATGTTTTTATTAGGGTGAACCCTAATGATTAAAAAGAACAAATGGTTTGGGTTATAATGCTGATTTTTATAAGTTGAATTTGGGTGCTGTTTAAATGTTTCTGATTTGAATTTGAATGCAAATTGGAATTAATGGATTGATTAAAACCCTCATTTTTAATAGTTGATCACTATGAAATAAATGAAAACAAAATGAGATTTGGTTTGAACTTTTGATTTGCAAATATTGTAACCTGACAAGTATGAAACACATCATTTGAAATTGTTTGAATTTCCATTATGAAAACAGAATAAAAACAGAAGCAAAACAAATAGTAATAAATGCAAATAAGGAAATAAATATGATGACATGATGCAACACTTTCATTAAACAGGAAATCAAACATTCTAGGGGTATTTTCATACTTGGGATGTTACAAAACACCCCCCTTGAAGGAATCGCGCCCCGAGATTCCTTACCGAGAAACGAAAAGGTCCGGATACTTCTTTCGAAGATCCTCTTCGGTCTCCCAGGTTGCCTCTTTATCGGAATGATGCGACCACTACACTTTCAAGAACTTGGTGCTCTTGTTGCGAGTCTTACGCTCGGTCTCATCGAGAATACGAACATGGTGCTCCTCATAAGATAGATCATTTTGCAGTTCAATGGAATCATGATCAACTGCACGATCTGGATCTTTGAAACACTTCTTGAGCTATGACACGTGGAACACATCGTGCACCTTGGATAGTTTTTCTGGAAGTACAAGACGATAGGCATTTTCCGCACGCCTTGATAGAATGTTGAAAGGACCAATGTATCTTGGTGCAAGCTTTCCTTTCACACCAAAACGATGAGTGCCTCTGAGGGGAGTTACACGGAGATATGCCTTGTCACCAGGAGCATAGATCATATCACGGTGCTTGTTGTCATAGTAACTCTTCTGACGAGGCTGAGCAATCTTGAGATTGTCACGAATGATACAAACTTTCTCCTCGGCTTCCTTAACAATGTGAGGGCCTAAGAGTGAACGTTCACCAGCTCCAGACCAATTGATTGGACTCCTGCATCTGCGGCCATAGAGTGCTTCAAATGGTGCCATGCCTAGGCTTGCCTGGTAGCTGTTGTTGTAGGAGAATTCAGCATATGGAGGGAAATCCTCCCATTTCATGCCAAAGGAGAGACCACATGCTCTGAGCATATCCTCGAGAATCTGATTGACTCTTTCGACTTGCCCCTGAGACTGAGGGTGATAAGTTGTGCTGAATAGAAGTTTGGTGCCCAATGCTTCTTGAAAACTCTTCCAGAAATGAGAAGTGAATATGCTTCCACGGTCTGAGCTTATTTCCAATGGAACACCATGAAGAGGAACGATCCTTGCTGTGTAGAGCTCTGCTAACTGGCTAGCTGAGATAGTTTCCTTGACAGCAAAGAAGTGAGCTACTTTAGTGAGACGATCAATAACAACGAAGATTGCATCGTTGCCCTTCTTGGACTTTGGAAAACCAGTGACGAAGTCCATTTCAATCATGTCCCACTTCCACACAGGAATTTTCAGAGGTTGGAGTAGACCTGCTGTTTTCTGATGGACTGCCTTAACACGTTGACAAACGTCGCATTCAGAAACGTATTGAGCAATTTCACGTTTCATGCCAGCCCACCAATACAGTGTCTTGAGATCCTGGTACATCTTTGTACTTCCAGGGTGGATGGAGAGAGGAGTTTCATGATCCTCCTTGAGAATGACATCTTTGAGACTTTGAATCTGAGGAACTGCAATGCGTCCTTCGAAGAACACAGTTCCCTTGTCATCAACTGAGAAGGACTTGAATTTATCATTGCCTTCTTTGATGTGCTCTACAATCTTCTTGATTTCAGCATCACGAAGTTGTTCAGAACGAATCTTGTCCTCGAGAGTTGGACTGGCTGTCAAGCTAGCCAGATAACCTTGAGGAACAAGACCAAGGTTCAGCTTCTGGAATTCTTCATGAAGTGGAGGTTGGCTTTCCATGATCATGAGATTATTGCAATAGGACTTGCGACTGAGAGCATCGGCCATAACATTAGCCTTGCCTGGAGTGTAAGAAATGGTGAGATCAAAGTCTTTAATCTTCTCAATCCATCTCCTTTGCCTGAGGTTTAGATCTGGTTGAGTGAAGATGTATTTCAGACTCTTATGATCGGAAAAGATTTCAGTTTTGTTACCCAACAAGTATTGCCTCCATTTCTTGAGGGCAAACACAACTGCTGCAAGTTCTAGGTCATGAGTGGGATAGTTTTTCTCATGTGCATTCAACTAACGTGAAGCATAAGCCACAACTTGACGTTCTTGCATAAGAACTGCTCCTAGACCTTGGAGAGATGCATCGCAGAATATCTGGAAAGGTTTGGTAGTATCTGGGCCAACCAGAACTGGGGTGGAAGTGAGTTTAGTCTTCAAGAGATTGAAACTCTCGTCACATTGTGGAGTCCAAACGAACTTCTTGTCCTTCTTTGTGAGATCAGTGAGAGGTTTGGCAATCTTGGAAAAGTTTTGGACGAAACGACGGCAATAGCTAGCCAAGCCAAGAAAACTTCTGACTTGCTTCACCGTCTTAGGAGGTTTCCAATCAACAATTGCCTTAACCTTTTCTGGGTCAATGGCTATGCCTTTGGCAGAGATGATATGACCAAGATAAGCAACTTCTGGAATGCAGAACTCACATTTGGAGAACTTGGCATATAGACGATGCTCGCGAAGTTTCATGAGAGTGAGACGAAGATGTTCTCCATGCTCTTCCTCAGATTTTGAGTAGACCAGAATGTCATCGAGATATACCACAACGAACTTGTCGAGGTATTCATGGAAGACAGAATTCATAAGTCTAGAGAATGTTGCCGGTGCATTGGTTAGACCAAAGGACATGACGGTGTATTCATATAGACCGTACCGAGTGGTGAAAGCTGTCTTAGGAATATCTTCCTTTCTGATCTTTATCTGATGGTAACCCATCCTCAAGTCCAACTTTGAGAATATTGAGGCTCCAGCAAGTTGATCAAAAAGGTCATCGATACGAGGAATTGGATACTTGTTCTTGATGGTTTTCTCGTTGAGAGGACGATAGTCAACCACGAGTCTTTTTGTTTGATCCTTCTTGGCAACAAACAGAGTTGGGCAACCCCAAGCGGAGGAACTAGGTTGAATGTAACCTTTCTCCATGTGCATATCGATTTGCTCCTTCAACAATTTCAGTTCAGGAGGAGCTATCTTGTATGGATGCTTAGAGATCGGAGCAGTACCTGGCTCAAGCTCGATCACGAACTCAACTGCTCTGTCCGGAGGCATCCCTGTCAACTCTTCTGGAAAGACGTCAGGGAATTCACAAACCACCGGAACATTTTCAATTGCAGGAAGGGGTTTTGCATCGAGGTTGAACAGCTTAACAGAACTTGATCCATATGGAGAATAGACTATCTGGCCAGAAGGGTGAGAGAGAGTTATTGACTTTTGAGCACAGTCAATTTTAGCTTCATTGGTCTTCAACCAATCCATGCCCAGAATGACATCAATGTCAGAATTTCCCAGCAACATGAGTGAAGCAAGGAATATGCGACCTCCAATTAGGATTTGATTGTCCATACTTATCTTGGAAGTCAACATTTTAGATCCCGGAGAGTGAACAGAGATTTGATTGCTTAGTGGAACCAGAACTAGGTTGTATGATGTTGCAAAGATCTTTGACACAAAAGAATGCGATGCTCCGGTATCAAACAACACTTTAGCTGGAAAAGAGTTTACGGGTAATATACCGAGAACGACGTCAGCAGCTTCCTCAGCTTTGTCGGCCTTGATATGATTCACCCTCGCGGTCCTCACGACAGGCCTGTTGTTGGAGTTGAAGGCTTTAGCCGGGGGAGCACGAACCATTGCTTGGTTGGTGTTGGGGCGAGGAGGTGGAGGTAGCTGCCTCTGAGTGCACTTATCAGCGTAGTGTCCAGTCTCCTTGCACTTGTAGCAAGTGACGACACGAGGAGTGCCTGGCCTTGGCTGCCCCATTGGAACCCTCTGACCATGCATCTGAGATGGGTTGGGTGGGCGGGGAGCAAAGCCTAGAGAAGCTTGGGCATATGGAGCCAGAGTGACAGCACCATTTGGCACCCAGATGCGGCGCTTCTGCGGAGGGGTGGTCATGTTGGAGGAGGAATCCCACGAAAGTAGGTAGAACGACGATCCATGTAGATCGGGACTGCTCTGAGAGCGACTCTCGGTGTGGAGAAGTAGAAAGCGTCGTCTCCCTGTGCTCCAAAGCGTGGAATCCCAGTGTAACCAGCTCCGAGGTTGAGGAGTGGACCTCTGATCGGCTCGTAACCTCCAACATCTGGCAAACTACGTCCAACTGTCTGATGGAAACGTGCAAAGCGCTCATCTCCAACAAAGTCTGTGGTGTACGTCGCCAGACGAGTCAAAGCAAGGTAGAGCTGCTCCCTGACTGAGGTCAACTCCTGAGAAAGTGTGGTGGCAACTGCGTCACTGTGCCTCACAAACTGAGCGGTGGTGTGCAGCCTGGTGTTATCATGCTCGTAGACATCCAAGTTGTCGTAGAGAGTGAAGTGAGCTCCCTCCGAAGTGATGTAACCACGGGGGATGTGGCGATAGATAGAATCGTCAAATCCCCAGTAGTCAGCACGAAGGACGGTGAGACTCACATAAGCTGCCTGCTGCACAGCCATATCCACTATGGAACCTACTGCCTCGTAGCGGTGGACAACGCTCATGCCATCATCTGACAGAATGTAGACGATAGCCTGGTAGGTCTGGTCAAACTCTCGCTGCTGCTCGTAGACCTGGTACTCTGGTGCCCAATGGAACCCCAGATATGTGACCATGTCTCTCAGCATCTCCGGATAACCGGCAGTGCTCTCGCAACGAGTCATCCGAACCACCTGCGGGAAGAACCTGAGATCCATCTGCAGATGATCGGGGAAGTTTTGATTAGACGCCGGTAGAGAACTGAAGTGGAAAGCAACAACAAGATTTCAACGGACGATAAGGATGTTGAAAAGAACAGGATATTGAAGCAACATCGGGAAACACGAGACCAAAAACTCCTGAGGTACTACGGAGAACCCAAAACACGTGAAAACCTAACTGAAAGTTTGGGTGAGAAGAGAAAACAACGTTGCACTTCCTTACCAGAAAAGGGTGGGTGGGTGGGGAAAGAAGAAAAATGGCAGAATTCCTACTCTCACGTTCCATTTTTCCTATATAGCTACAAAATAGTTTCTAGACTCAACTGCGACCAGTAAAAGGGATCCTACAGGCAGACAGGCTCTGATACCATTTGTCGCACCCGGACTTCTAGAGGATACTCACCGTACGAACTGAACAGTATTTTGATTGGATTACGGGGCTTACCGGCACCCGCATCTCTTACGAGTAGGCCAACACTTATGTGTGACAACCAATCTTTAATGTTCACCGTCGATGTAAACTATCCTGTAGAAATCAGGACACTACCATTGACGTACTTCATACCATACACACATGGTACGTCAACGGCTTTTAACAAGATGATAACACAACATGTCTCTAAGACACAAAAGATTGAAATAAGTTGCAACTGGCCCTCACTAGGGCAGAGATAGGAAATACAATCATCCAGAGGACACATGTCCCAGCATATCATCATTACATAGCAGCGGAAACACTCAAAGGGTCTGAGTACAGACAAATCCAAATAGGCTTAAGAAGCCGGGAATGAAAGGAAAACGGAGCCCATCCACGTAGTCTCGGATCCTGCCCGGGTCCGCTACCTACTCGTCAGCAGCCTCGTCAAACTCCACGTAGTAGCCGTCACCTGGATCCTCGTAAGCGTAGTCTGCGGAAACCACAGCCCCAAAGGGGTCAGTACATAGACGTACTGGCAAGCAAGACTCACAGTTCACCAAAGTGTAGCCCGTCAACACCAAGCACAGATGCCTTGGGTTCAACGGAAGAAAGGGGATATAAAAGATGCTGCAACTGGCCGCGCTAACCAACTACAGAGTTTCTACCACTTCCGGCTAACAGAGAGAAGATAAGATCGAGTATTGTAACCAACTGAAAGATAACTTCAAACAAACCCATCCTGGATCTCGCCCCTTATCCAAAGAAGCAATCCGAGGATAACTCACTCAGTTGAAATAAGGATGAATCAAGTTATTGTGTCACTAAGCCTATTACTAGTCAAGTTGTTAATCATTGGGTGTACTGGTGTTAATCATTAGGTTCAAGTTGTCCTGAGTACTTGTTAGCCAGTACTTTCACCAAGTTAACCATAACCGCGGAAAACACGGCTTCTCGAGAAGATTATCCCTGCAGGGTTGCACCAATTTGGCCGTACACGTATGAATAACCCGCCAGATGGGATGCCTCCCACCAAGCGGGGCACTCAACACAACTCAACTCTTCTTCGCATCAAGCCCAAAGCACCTTGGGCGCACGGCTAATCAAGCCCCGAAGAAAAGGGACCCTCATAGCACTCTAAGACCGTGTCCCCCTATATGCCAACTACAAAAGTTCCACCCTGCGCTGGGCTCGCAAAAACATGCATGCGGCAAATGGAAAACACGAACTAAATGAGGCGATTTGGACGAGATGCGAATCGAATCAAATTGAGGGGGGCGCCCATACTCGCTTCCCACATGCGGGTAGTGCGCTCATCATGGATCAGTAGACAAGACCCTTTTCCTATTAGGGTCGACACTAGCAGGCCTCAAAACCACACAGGGCCTCCTGCCGGTGCCTTATCATCAAATTATTATTCAACAATAACATTAGCATGATTGATTGATTAAACATCGAGCCCCCAGAACATAATAGAGATATAGTAACAGAAAGTAACGGGTAACAGACTCGAGCAAAACAACCTAAGCATGCCAGTAAGACACTGGCTCAATCAATAGGGTTTTACGAGTGGTGGTGAGGCAATATCAGGGTTAAGGGATTCATGTGATAGGTTCGTAACAGAAACAACTATACATAGGGCTAGCAAAATAGACAACGGAAAGTATCGGTAACCAATGTTGAAAGGAACACGGTGGTTCATGTGAGTGATAACTTGCCTGCAAACTCAGCAGCCGGGTACTGAGCTAGATCCTCAGAAGGGGTGCTGTAAAGATCGTCTGTCTCAACGTCGCCGTCTATCCGAGAAGAAGCAAACAAACAAGGCAGAAATATAAACAATCAAGATCATGGCATAGTGCACAATCAGGGGATGATGCATGTCAAGTTAATGGTTGCATCAAAATAAACTAGTTGACAAAGTGACACAATTTAAATGGACCCCTATGCAATTGGATTGCATATGGAAAAGGTCCATGCATTAGGGTGGAAACAAATGGACTACAATTAATTATCATGTGAAAGTTGTTTAGCATGATGCATGCATGATGATAACAAAAAATAACAACAATAGATGCAAGTGGTAAAGGAATTTAACAAGTTTGGAAATCATTTATTAAGTTGGAAATTTTGGGTAACTTAAAGATGTCACACAAGCATTTGTTGTTTTCATCAATTTAAAATGTTCAAAACAAATAACAAAATTCATATTTGAAAATAATACCAAATTTTAGTTGGATTACATGTTTCAAATATTGAAAAAGGGATTAGGATGAATTTATTATGACTTAAACATTATTAAACAAATTTTAAATGAATTTAAAACAAGTGTGAATTTTATTTGAATTTTATTTGTTCAAAACATAAATTCAAACTCACATTTGAAAAGTTCATACTTTTCTAGTTTGAAAACATATTTTGCATGTTTAAAAACAATTTAATTTGAGCAAGTTATGATTTTATCAAATTTAAATGATTTAAACAAGGTTTAAATTATTTAGGCAATTAAAATTATTCAAACCATGAAACAAAATTTATATTTGAAAAGGTTATTTGAAATAGCATGGAAAACATATTTTATTTGCATTATTTGGATTAAGAATGAATTAGTTATGGATTTTAGCAAATTGCAATTGAATTATTTGAATTCAAATTTGAATTGCATTTTGAAAATTCAAAACAGAAAACAAATGCTATAGATAGATAGACAATTTAATTTAGAGCAGTGCACATATTTTATTTTCATTATTTGGAGTTATAAAATAAAAGTTATAAGCTTTTTAAAACTAGAGACCATTCTGAAAATTTAAAGGACTTGGATTAAAAGAAACGTGCCGGAAATACTTTTGTTACCGCGCGGAAACATACACCAGCCACTGCCCGTGGGCCTAGGGCAAATGTGGCCCACGCAGTTGCACGTGTGGCAACAGGGGGCTTACAGGTGGGCCACTGCGCGGGGGAAAAATTCCCAAACAAGTGTGGCGCTGCGGGGACTCGAACCCACGACCAAGCGATTGAGTAAACAGCGCACTGCCACTGCGGTGATATTCAGTTCGTTGAAAGATACCGCGATGCAGTGAGGTTGTATTTCAGATCCGTGTTTACTGAAACTTTCGCGCGCGCGCGCAAGTCTGAACACTGACAGACAACGACGCCGGCGGACGGCGGCGTGCCGTGGACGGCGCTGCTCTGCTGCTGAGCTGGGGGGGTGTGTTGTGTAGCGTGTGCGCGTGCCAGTGCTTGCGAGCATAGAGGACAGCGAGGAGGGAACGGTGGAGGCTCACCGACGATTGTCAACGTGGCAGAGGCTCGAGGAAAATCCCGCGGCGGCGAACGGCGTGGACGTGGACGGCGTCGTCGATCCAGAGGTTCACCGAGCGGGCTCCGGTGTCCAAACGATAGAGTGAGAGGTGGGGAACTGGTTTCTGAGGCTAGGTGGGTGAGTGGTGAACGGAAGCGGCGGCGTTCGTCGGAAATTCAGAGCGGATGAACTCCGGTGAGGTGGCAGAGGGTGGAATTGCGACGAGGAGAGGAAATGGCGGCGGCGATCTCGAGGGGAACAGGAGCCTAGGGTTAGGTCTAGGGCTGCGGGGTCTAGGGGGATTATATAGGGGGTACAGGTATCGGATCGGCCGTCGGAGGTGTCCGCTGCCGCCGTGGCACCACCGGATTGCCGCCGTACGGGAAACAGACGACGGGGGCGGCTGCGAAACGTTTTCGGGCCGTGTGGGCTGGCTGCGCGCAAGGAAAGGTAAAAGGTGGGCTGGGCTGGGTAGTTAGCTGCTGCGCGCGCTGCTGTTTCTCCTTTTCTTATTTTTTGTTTTTCTGTTTTTTTTTGCAGCAAAAGAAATTGGAAGCAAATGATAGGGTTTTGAGTTGATAAAACTTTGGAAAAATTCATGTGAGTTTGTTAGTTCAACATCTACCCTTTGACAACTTAGGTTTTTTGAAAATTCAAATTTATTTGCTGTTTTGTAAATTGGTTTGAATTTGAATAATTTGATAATTAAATGATTAATAATGAAAACAATGTTTTTATTAGGGTGAACCCTAATGATTAAAAAGAACAAATGGTTTGGGTTATAATGCTGATTTTTATAAGTTGAATTTGGGTGCTGTTTGAATGTTTCTGATTTGAATTTGAATGCAAATTGGAATTAATGGATTGATTAAAACCCTCATTTTTAATAGTTGATCACTATGAAATAAATGGAAACAAAATGAGATTTGGTTTGAACTTTTGATTTGCAAATATTGTAACCTGACAAGTATGAAACACATCATTTGAAATTGTTTGAATTTCCATTATGAAAACAGAATAAAAACAGAAGCAAAACAAATAGTAATAAATGCAAATAAGGAAATAAATATGATGACATGATGCAACACTTTAATTAAACAGGAAATCAAACATTCTAGGGGTATTTTCATACTTGGGATGTTACAACATGCATGCAAAACAGGAGCTGAATAAATGCAGCAGCTAGACAGAGATTAAGAATACAACGTATTCTCAAGAAAAAGCGGAGCGTGTCACTCTCCAATAAAAGAATGTTGGGGTCCAACCAATCTTATTATGAAAATAAAAACAAACTGAAATCAAAAGCAAAAGCAAAAGAAAAACAAAAATAAAAGGCGCTCCAAGCAAAGCACATAAGATGTGACCGAATAAAAATATAGTTTCACTAGAAGTGACCTGATAATCTGCTGATGAAGAAGGGGATGCCTTGGGCATCCCCAAGCTTAGACGCTTGGATCTTCTTTGAATTTTCTTGGATGAACCACCAGGGCATCCCCAGGCTTAGGCTTTTCACTCTTCTTGATCACATCATATCATCCTCTTCTCTTGACCCTTGAAACTTCCTTCACATCAAAATTCTCACATTCTTCATTAGCAACGTTAGTGCAATCGAAATAATAAATTCACATGGTTCAGTTTCAACACAATTATAACACTCAAAAACACATTAGCTACTATCACAACTTCTTTTAAAACTCCTTTTCTCAAATGAACACCAAAAGAAATAGATTAAGATGCAAATGCAATAAATGGCAGAAATCTGTCAAAAATAGAATAACAGGTAAAGATCGATTTTTTTAAAAAACTTATGTTGCTCAAATCAAAAAGTGGTCTTCTAAGAAACGTTGCGTATATAACTCAGTATTAAGCACAAAAAATTTCAGGTCATTTCTAATTTTCTGTGATTTTTAACGGAATTTACAGTGGACAGCGGAAATCTGTTTCCTGCGCAGAAATCCGAAATATAGGCTCAACTTTCCAATCGTGGCTTTACTTGGCTTAACAAAAACACACAAAAAATACAGAGGGATTTCTAAGGAAATAGACAACACCCAGGTGCAAAGCGCACCAAATAAAACGGGTTGAAAACAGCAAAATAAAATGGGTTGTCTCCCGGTAGCGCTTTTCTTTAACGCCTTTCAGCTAGGCATAAAAGGGCAACTCAAGTAGATGCTCACATCAGAAGTATGAATTGAAGCAAAAGAGAGCATCAATAAGAAATAATAAAACAAATTTAAGTCTAACCCACTTCCTATGCATAGGAATCTTGTAAAGAAATAAATTAAAGAAGCTCAAACTAGAAATCATGGGAAGGTAGAACAAGAGCAACTTCAAAACTTTCAACAAAAAGAGAGGTTTTTTAGCAACACAAAAATTCCTACAACCATATTTTCCTCTCTTATAATAATTTTCAGTAGCATCATGAAAAAACTCAACAATATAATTATCATATAAAGCATGTTTGTCATGGTATAAAAGCACACAATTCATATCAAGCTCAAAAACAGTGGGATCATATTTTAAAATCAGCTATTTTTTCCCACTTTTAGCAATAGCAAAGCAAGATGATTGATAACTCATAAAAGGTATAAGAAACATTATAGAAATCCTATTTTCAATAGCATTATAATTTATAACATCAAGTAACATAGGACCATCATCAAGAGCATTATCATATAAATTTTCTAAACAAACTTCCTCATTATCATGCATATCAATAGTTGGAATAAATAGAGGATTATCATAGAATTTATCAAAGTAGCATGGATTATCATAAATAACAGTAGCAATATCATTCTCACAAGTTTCATTCATAGTAGTATCAAGGTCACAAGTATAACAAGTATCAACTTCATCAAATGATGTATGAGTTAAAGAGTTACTATCATTGGGAGGGTGAAATGGGTAGCTCCATTCTTCCTCCTCTTGATCATAACTCTCCTCCTCTTTTTCATCCAGTGAGCTTCCAGATTCATCAGTTTCCTCTTCCATAGTTTCCTGCAAGGCATTAGTCTCTTTCTTAGGTTGAGAGCATTTATTAAGATATTCAATTATGTAGTTATTACAATCCTTGTAATTATCAAAGAAATATTCAAGTATAGGATAAATCTCATATTTATAAGGTGCATCATCAATACTTTCAAGCAAATAGGCAATTTCGAATGCACCCTTCCAAGCAATAAATTCTTCAATTTGTTCCACATCATATAATTCATAATTTCCCTTAACATAAGAAGATATGGTAACATTATCATTATACTCACATTGAAAAGGGAGATGTTTATACCTCCTACAGCAACAAGATTTATCAAAGCAATAAGTAACATTATAAGTAGAACACAAGTTTTTAGCATAGTCATGCAATTTATTAATTTTCTCCCATAAGTGTATCCCTTTTTGTGAAAAGTGGTGTTCCTTATAATGTTTTTGTTGTTCATCCGTGAACCCACCTTGCCTAAAAGATCTAGTTTCAAAGACATCAAACATTGATAACAAGCATGATAAAGCAAAAATAACAACTAGAATAAGAACTAATTTTTTTTTCTTTTTTTTATAAAGAGAAGAAAACAAGACAAAAATAAAAACAAGACAATAAAAATTAATAATGAGATTGAGAGTGAGAGACTCCCCTTGCCAGGAGACTTCCTTCTCCCCGGAAACGGCGCCAGAAAAATCCTTGCTATGTGTTGTTGGGAACCCCAAGAGGAGGGTGTGATGAGCACAACGGTAGGAGTTTTCCCCTTAGTTAAGAACCAGGGTTATCAATCCAGTAGGAGAAAGATAATCTTCGGAAGGTCGATGCCACTGACGATGGTGCTAGCACTTCACCGATGTCAGCAACAACGTGGAACCTGCACACAACACAACCAAAATACTTTGCCCCAGCGGTACAATGAGGTTGTCAATCTCACCGGACTTGTTGAAAACAAAGATTAGACGTATAGTGTGGAAAAAAAGTGTATGCTTGCAGTAAGTAAAGAAAGCAGGAATTTGTTGTGGTTTGTTTAAAGTGTAGAAAAATGGGCCGGGGTTCATAGTTTCACTAGTGGTGTCTCTCCATAAAAGATAGCATGCTGGGTGAACAAATTACAGCTAGGCAATTGACAAATAGAGGTTGCATCGTAGTGCATAATATGACATGAAGATTACTATGCTATTTAGTGCAGGCATTACAACAAGATACATAGACCGACATCCATCTGCATCTATGACTAATAATCCACCCTCAGGTTATCATCCGAACCCCCTTAGGCATTAAGTTTCAAGCAACAGATAATTGCATTAAACAAAGTGTGTAATGTAAGCAATGATTATGCACGCGGACACTCTCACCGCTGTTTTCTCCCTAATGGCAAAAACACATCCTCCCCCTTCACGTTTCTATCACTCGAGCAAGGCAACAAGGAGGCATGAACCCACTATCGAGCATAAATACTCCCTCTTGGTGTCACTAGCAACTACTTGGCCAGAATAACCACTAGCAACGGAGAGCATGCAAGATCACAAATAACATATGCAAATAAAGACTATAATCAACTTGGCATAAGGTCAATATTCATCGGATCCCAGCAAACACAGCACAGAGAATTACATAAGATCAATCTCGATCATGATAGGCAGTTCACGAGATCTAAATATGGAGGCATATGAGGAGAACACAACCATCTAGCTACAGCTACGAACCCGTAGTCCAAGGATGAACTACTCACGCATCACTCCAAAGGCAGGCATGGTGACGTAGAAGCCTCCGGTGATGCTCTCCTCTCCGGCAGGGTGCCGGAAACAGCTTCAGAACCCCCTGATCTAGGGTTGACGGTGACGGCGGTTGCGGAACTTTTTCGGGGATTTTGATCAGGTGCCTAGGGTTTTCCATCCGGAGGGCTTAAATAGGCGAAAGGGCAAAGGCGGTGGAGGCCCGGGGGCCCCACACCCATAGCTTTCACGGCCAGGGGCGTGCCACCCTATGGTGTGGCCCCCTGCTGCCACTCTTCGGCTTCTGTTTCGGTCTTCTGAATGCTTCCGGGGAAAATAGGACTTCCGGGCTTCGAATTTTCCAATTCCGAGAATATTTCCAGAACAGCTTTTCTGAAACTAAAAACAGCAGAAAACAGGAAAACTGGCTCTGTGGCATCTTGTTAATAGGTTAGTCCAGAAAATCGATAAAAATGACATAAAGAAGGGAGAAAACATGTAGCAATTGGCATATATGATCATGGAGCATCATAAATTAGGGATACGTTTATGTCGTATCAGCATTCACTATTCATCAGATCCCAGCAAACACAACATATAGCATTACAATAAGATGATCTCGATCATGTAGGGAAGCTCACAAGATCTAAACATGAGGCATAAAGAGGAGAGAACAACCATCTAGTTAGTCCAAGGATGAACTACTCACGCATCATTCCGGAGGCGGGCATGGTGGTGCAGAGACCTCCGGTGATGATTCCCCCTCCCGGCAGGGTGCCGGGGAGAGCTCCAGAACCCTCCCGAACTAGGGTTGACGATGACGGTAGCTGCGGATGTTTTTGGTGGAAAAGGCTTCTGTATCTAGAGTTAACCTCACGAGAGGTATACATAGGTGAGAGGGAACCGTTGGTGGGTGGCCAGGGGGACAACACCACCCCTGGGCGCGACCAGATGGGGGCGCACTGCCCTATGGTGTGGGCCCCTGTGGCCCCCCTCCGGGTCCCCTCCGGACTCCGTGTGCGCGACAGATTCTAAGACTTCCGGGCTTTGTTTCATCCAATTCGGAGAATATTTACAGATTAACTTTTCTTAAACTAAAAACAACAAAAAACAGGAACTGGCTCTGTGGCATCTTGTCAATAGGCTAGTCTCGGAAAATCGATAAAAATGGCATAAAGTGTAAAGAAAACATGTAGCATATAGTATGAAAATAACGTGGAACATAAGAAATTATGGATACGTTTATGACGTATTAGTGTGTTACGGCCGGGACTGGTAACCTCGAAGCCCTTGTGGGTCCATGAATATGAGCGCATAACACTTATCTATACCTCTGGGTCCAGGTCGCGACAAGTCATGGTATTAAAGCAGGACTGCCTATAGGAAAATCTTACTGCTTGGTCGATGTTGAGACTAGTGATTGTGAAAACTGTTTTGGAAACTACAAAAGAGTTGAGAAAACCTTCTTAGGATTCTTTTTACTCCTTATATGGTATCTCTCTAACTCTGGGTCACCTTAATTGTTTTGATTTGAAAAGGTTTTGATATCTTTTCTAGTTATTCAAAACCTTGGTGCCTTCTTTGGCAAGGACGTCTGTTACCCAAGTTGACCTAGTGTTGACTTTCTAGAGTCGCCTGTGTTCCATATTCCATTATCTTTTGAGTCAATCGGGAGATTTCTTTCCATAATAATCTCTCAGAGTTGTGTGGATTCCACATTTTCATGTTTTAGATTCTAAAATCTAGAATCTCGATATTTCATTTCATCTCGAATGTATCCCCTATCCTTTCTTCAAATATTTCCGGAGCTAGTATGGCTTTTGGAAGATATTTCGTGATCTCTACTCATATTGTCTTTTACGACACTCATATAGTAGTTTTTCCGTTTATCTAGGTTTTTTGTAACCTTTGGACTTGAACCAAAGGTCCCGAAATGTGATGAATTGCAGTGTGTTGAATCATGTGGTTTCTTAACCATGTGATGTGCATGCTACCAGTATAGGATGCTAACCTTTAACCCAAGATATGTTTTGTTGATCCTGAATATTTTTGGCTCAAGATGGCTAGATAATTTCAACTTCCATAGCCATAGATCTTCATATGGAATCAAAAGGATCACAAAGAGAGTGTTCTTCATGATTTCCATATCTTCGTTCTTGATTCAGCTATAACAATCAACCTAGCATGGGTTTTACAAAAGAGTATTACCCTGTGCATTCAACGTGATCTTAGGATTTTCTGGAGCACGTTCCTATTTTTTAGTTGTTTTTGTTCTTAACTTCATCTATTGCTTGGAAACCAAAGTTGCATATGTGTGTTGGATTCTTCCAACACATTTGCTTTTTTGTTCTGTCCGAACATTCTACCTTGGAATATCATGAGAAATAAACTCCAGTACCCTGTTCATCTCTAGGACCAGGTTAAAGTTTTGCAACTCGAAAATTAAAGAAGTTTCATTAGCTTTTGTCTTGTTCCACCTTCGAGTATCACACACTTATATAGAAAGAGGCCGTGTTGATTTTCATGGCATTCTTAATGAAGTGATGCCCTCCGACGTCTTTACTCACCTTTTCCTCCAAGCTCGTATGCACGAGAATGTTGGGTGTGCGTATTTATGTGTGTATTAGATATTCATAGCAATTCATCTTGCTTTGAAAAATACAAGGAACATCCGTATCCTTCTTAGCGCTATTGGTTACCCGGTCTTAAGTTGAAGTTGACTATGTTGCCAAGTCTGTTCATTTGGGTGCACATTCTCGCTTAGAGACTTATAGGTTCACGCTGAAGCTCTCGAGACCATCTCGTTTGTCTTCAAAAGTAAGACTCCTTTCAAACTCTAAATTTTTTTGGTGGTTCGTGATATTCTGGTTGTCTTTCTAGAAGTATCACCATATTTGTCACATAACCGTGATGTCTAAACAAGGGGTAGTTTGAACTACTCATTTCTCCAAGAAACTATGCTAGATACCCTGGATTAGTTGGTTTATCTTAAACAACAACTTGGAGAGTTGAAAGACAAGAGCTCTTCCCAATTTGTTCCTTCATTAAGGGATGTCTAGTTTCCTCATGTTGAAGCATGATAGTATCTCCTTCGTGGACATGTTATCATTCCACTCTTGATTTGATTTTGGCTTTCGTCAAATCAAGCTCAGATTCAAGCACTATCTTGATGGGGCTTTCACTCATAGTGATTCTTCTGAGTATACCTTCATGTCCTTTAGTCTGACCAATATTTCGCCTTGTTCATGTGTCATATGAGTCCCTCTTCTTGGAGTATCTTGATAAGGGTGTTGTCGAGGCCATCGATGACATTCCTACTTTCTCCAAGTTGCAAGAGGGTCATGTTGAAAAATTGGCACTAATGTTGGAAACTATCGAAAACCATATTTGTGTCATCACGAAGTTGTGTTCTCGATGTTGAAGTAACTTACTCCGGTTCATGTGCTTATGCTGAAAGTTGTCGCCGTGCATCCGAGTAGAGTTTTCTTGTTCCCTCGGGAATAATCCCTAGTCGGTCATGCATGTGTGCACTATTCATGAGATGGATGGTTGTTACCTCGATTTCTTGCAAAATGTTTATCCAAACCAAGCCACCGACTGATTGTTAGTGAAAGAAGAGAAGTACAAGAACTTTGTTATCTTTATAATCGTCTTCCCAACAAGGACTCTAATGTGTTTCATTGAAATTAACTCATGTAGGTGCAACCGTCTTTGATACGTTGCCAATACTTGAGTTTTGCAATCTTGCTCATTGTTTTGAGCTTAACATTGTAGTCCATATCTTGATAATCTAGCAACCTCATCTCTCTGATAACCGTTGCAAACCCTCTATTCAGACATGTTGAGTGTGAATTATCCTTCCACCTAACTGCAACTGAATCTCAAGCAACAACGATGGTTGGTGTTCCTCAAGGCTATACAATTAGGTCTTTTCAAAAAAATCTTGCATGGTTGATGCGGTGGTTGACACAATTAGATGGAAGGCGTAATGTAACAATCCTCCGAGACCAGCAAAAACAACCACTCTCCATGAGGATTCTTGTGCGACTTATTCTTGGAGTTGCCCTCACTGTTCTTCCACGAAGTTCGACTTTCACTTGATGGCCTATCGAAGGCTTTTCATAAGCCTAATATGGTATCTAGAACATCAAGGAGAATTTGGAAGTTGTTTTCTCCAATATCTTTGTGTCAGTCCTCTACACATTTCTTCAAGTGGAACAAGTTCTTCATGAGAAACATCTCTTTAATCATCACATCTCAATTCTACTTTGTTGTTGGTGGTACCTGAAGTTCTGTTCATCTTACACATTGTGTGAATTTGTTAGTCACTTCAGCCATGGGTCTTAACCATGTGGTAAACGTATTGCTACGTCAAATCTATAACATGAAAGAGATTCCTTATTTTTTTCGGTGCTATAACCTCTGTTGGTTGCTCACCCTTATCGTGTGACCATGAATTCCTTCTTCGTTATGGTGTCCCGACATCTTTTGCTTACTCTTGTGGTGTGAAGTAACATCACGATCCTTGATAAGGAGTTTTAAAAAGATTTGATGGAATGAAAGTTCCTTCATCTTTTGAGTCCACTCCTAAGAGTGAACAAGACTTCGTGTCCAAACTTCCTCTAGATGCATGATTCCAATGTGTTCTCCCTCGTGTATGGATATTACGATGTCACAAGTTGTTCAACCTTTCATTTCCAAAAGGATTTAAGGTCCTGTGAAAAGTTTATATTCTAAATCCTTCCAAGATCAGTCTTCTACCAACTTCAAACCTTTTCCTATTCCCTCTATTACCTTGATGTGTCTCATGTTCGTTAACTAAAGTGTGGTCGTAACTACTCTCCCCATGATTTGGCCATGAGATACTCGATCTTCATGAAGATCAAACTTCTCCAGAGTTGTTCCCTCTTATCTAAGGTGTAGCGGATGGATGTCTTTGCAAGTGCTACAGATCAACCTCTTCAAGAAGAGAACCGTAAGGCGAACCGGTGTTCCTTCTCCGTCCTCCAGGAATCTCAGGACGAGATTCTTGTAAGGGGGGTAGATTTGTAACAGGCCAAACTTGTATGAAGTGTTGTGGTGTGTTGTGCTCATGTAATTCGTCCATGAAACAATTTTTGAATCTTGTTTGAAATTTGAACTTGAGAAATTTCCACAAAATTCACTTAAGGTGGCTTTCAAAATTTTGAGTTAAAAACAAATACAATTTCACCAAAGAAGGATATGGTGAGGTTGGAAATTAGATCATTTTTCCAAATATAATTTTTTCTGAATTTTATTCTTTAAAAAAGGCCTAGAAACATCATTTTTTTTGCAGTTTTAAAGGACAAAAGGACTTTTTTGTAATTTCCTCAAAAGCCATAGGGGTTTTCAAAAAATGTATTTTTAACGTCCTCCTCCTCACGTCAGTAGACGAGCATCTCGCCGACGATGCCTACGCCACGTCTTGCTCGCTGTCGTTTCCCGCGTGGACAAGATGTCGAAGTTGCTATTCTTCCTCTCCTCCTTCTCACTCACACAATCTTATCTCTCTCTGTTTCCACACACCGAAACCCTAACCCTAGCTATATGGCAGCCGCCGTCGTACGACAATTTCCGGCGGCTCCACGACCAAACGAGCATGCCACAGGCTCCGCTGTGGTCTCCTCTTCCTCCTCGACGAGTCGCGATTGGCGGGATGCCCACAATCACCGGAATCGTGCTCTCTTACCCATCTCCGTCTGATGAGCCGCCGCATCCATCGATGCACTGCCGTCTGACCACGAGCCTCTTCGCCATCCATTCCTCCATGACCACAGTGAGTTCCCGCACCTATAGGTGCTTTCGGTTTGCCCCTCCCTCTCCGTATCGCTTCGGCGCCGTGCGGCTTTCTCTGCCGCCGCGCGAACTCGTCGCCGACGACCGTTAAATAGCGGCACCACCACTCCCCGACTCGCCGTTGCCTCCTCTGTCGAGTGGTAACGCTTGTTGCACGATTTGCGCGGGCGTGTGCAAGATCGATCCACGGCAGTGACGTGCTGGCAGTCGCATGACGTCATGCTGACCGTACGTGGGACTCCCTCGTCAGAAGTTCATTAATTTTGAAAATATTTAGAAAAGGAAAAACATCTCACGGATGGGTCCATTTTTAAATAATTACAAAAAAAATTTATATTAAAAAATAAACATCTTATGTTCTGTATTTCAAAAAAAATATGAAAATGTTTGGAAAAATGCAAACTAAATGATTATCAACTTTTCAATCATGTTTGAAAAAGTTCAAAAATATGAATTAATTCATTTAAAAATACAGAAAATAATATTCTATTCAATAAATTTTGAAAATTGCAAGTAATGTGTCAAAATCACCGGAAAGACAAATACAACTCATTTATGACGTTTTCAAACCCATCTGAGCAATTCAACTTTGACACATTTTAAGAAATGACCAAAATGTCCCTAAAACCACTTCGGGGTCAATTTCTATAAAAGTTGCATAATTGCCATATGAACCCTAGCTATCAAACATGTTTAGAGATATATTTCAGTGCATTAACTTGCTCATGCATACATATTACGCATTGCATTATACCATAGTTGATTGTTGTTCTCCCTTTCCGATTTTTGCTTCTTATCGGTAGAACACGACTCCGAAGTGAAGATCGACAAAGACATTGACGAATACTTGGTGCTAACCGACAAGTCAAGCACTTATTCTAGAAGATTTATTTATTGGTTTTTTAAGCAAGGCAAGCATAGCCTCTTATCTGCTCATATACGTTTTCAAACGACTTTGATTCTCGTACTTTGCATTCGATTCCAAAATATTTGGTGTCTGTGGATAGAGTTCCCCTATATACTGCATAGCCTACATATCCTGATAAATTTCAACTAGTCGCCATAGGTTTGCTTGTGTGCATCGTCAGAGCCTCATATTTGTTCGCTTAGCCATACATGTTTGTTTATCTCTGCTCCATCCAGTTCATGATTCAGAGCTGCGAGAACCTAGTATGATATGTTGATGTGGTAAGATGAGCGTTCTATGGTTAACTTGATTAAGCGTTGGGTGGGAGACCACTTGGGAAGTGGTTATTTGTCTCGTACTTATCAACCCTAGGAGTAAGGTCTCCCCGAATAAACCAAGACTAAGCGTAGAACCACACGTGGGGTCTAAGTAACCGCACTCGACCAACTAATTTGTTTGGCCACATCCATGAGTCTCGTAGTTTGAGAGTTCCATTCGGCAACGCAAAGAAAACCTTTTAAACGTTTTAAAAAAATGCTCCGCCTAGGGCTTGACCGGGGCCAAGTGATGCACGTACACGGATCTTGACCCCGCCTCACAGAGACACGTGCCGTAAGGAGGATGGACAACTCCCTGTTGATGGGATGGCCCTGTCTTGGTTGACTCATGGATAGGGTCAGGTAAGGTAAAGGTCGTGTCCAACCACCCTCTGCCGCGTTCCAAGGAAGAGCGTATGCGTGTCAATAAGAGTCAGATGGTACGTGTGGGTAAAGTGTACATCCCTTGGACAACCTTTTCGAAAAGTCGTGTCCACGATTAAGGACGACTTGGTTGACTACACGTGATCATAGATAACTTGAACGAGAGCCTAAAATTTCTTGATAAAAAATAAGGGTGCCTCCTCGAAGATGCCGAGATGGGTGATTCTTGTAGCATGAGATACTGGGAAATAATGTTGGTGGATTGAAAGATGATGATTACATAAGTTGAGTCGCTTTCTCATCTGTTTTGAAAATATTCCATGATACATGCTATTATTTCTCAATTTGGAAGTAAATCTTGCTTTACACAAATTAAGTTTCATATAATCATTTTTCCGAAACAACGGATATATAATAGGTTAACTAAATCTTGTTGAGTACCTCCCGTAATCAGCTTTGCTTCAATTTTGGTTCAGGCGAAGTTCTCACTCCGGTGGTGTTTTTAACGTGGACATCGACGGGTAGTTTGGGCTTCCCAGGTAGCAGCGTGGAATCTATGGGCTGAGACATCGCCTTATGTTGCGGCCTCTTAGGCCTTTTGGTATCTTGTTGACTAGCAACATAATTTTGCTTCTATTGTACGATGTAATGTTCGGTCATGTGACCTCTGTTTGTAAACCTATACTCTAATAATACTTGCTTTATACGGGTTCACGTCTAGAATTACTGGTTTAATCGGTTGTTGGTTTTGAGCCCTTGGTTAAACGATTTGGCTATCCATGTGTTCACTGTCGCAGTCGAGGGGTTGTGTGCCGATGATCCACTCCGAGCACGCCTGCCGATGTTTACTCAGCCTAGGATTAGTAACCTCAGTAACCCTCGACATGTGCAGCACTTCCTGTTACACATAACATCTCCGTATAAGTTAGGTGCCGTTCCGTCAGTTCTGAAAGACTCATGGATTCTTTGATATGCATGTTTGGTTATGACTAGCATGGACACGAGGAGCAGTAGTACCAATGGTATTCGGCATGCGTGCCGATGATTCTGATCTATCTGCCGTTGTATGTTACGGCAGGGAATGGTAACCCCGAAGCCCTTGTGGGTCCATGACTAGGAGCGCATAACACTTATGTATACCTATGGATCCGGGGTCGTGACACCAGGGACACACCCTGGACAACACTGACCCTAGAACCAGCAAGCGCCCTTACCATGCCGAGGATGACATCCGCTAGATTCGTCCTCTGCCAACCCATCGCCGGAACCGCAACCTCCTTGCAGACGCCGACGCCATCGTCAAAGATGATACACCCCAAACAACCCATGAACAGAACTCACAAACCTCCCACCGACACCAGAGCGAGCCCCGCCAGAACGAAGGCGAGACTGGAGTGCAAAGGACCACGCCATGGCCGCCGCTGCCGCCTCGCCGACCATGGTTGTGACAACCACCCAAGAGTTCCCCGATGCAACTCCGCAGTCTACCGTCAAGTAGGGGCGGAAGCTCTGGATACTTTATTGGATACGCCACCGCCGCCACCGAACAAACGATGACACTGCACTCACCTATCCTATACCTATCTACAAGCTTAGCACGAGGATCCGGGATTCCCCACCCTCTCGCCGCCGGAAGGGTGAGCGGAGGGCAGCGGAACCGACGGCCTTGGCGGCAATGAGGGAAGGAAACCGGGTCATCTTCTTTTCGCCAGCGCAAACGAGGAACTGTCGAGGCGAGTAGATAATTATATTCTAACTTTGGAGGAGCTGGCTGCAAAAGGTAAAAGAAAAGGGCCCCACGATCACCGCCACTCTACAGGTCCACATACCCGTAAAGACTCGCGAACAAAACAACATTGTGCAGGAGAACTCTGAAACCCTTAAAACAGCGAGAGAGAGAAAAAAAACAAAGAAAAACCCAAGAATTTCGTTTCGCCGTCTCCAATTTCGCCTGCGCCTATTCCCTGATAATTTCGCACGAATTTCCCGAGTGGTTCCCTCAGCCCCGATTCGCGATCTGAGTTTGAAAGATGCGCGGCGATTCTCCTCCACTTTTCCCCGCTATCGGATCACAGGAAAGGCGTGGGCACTGAGGAGCAGGGGCTCGTCGTCAGTTCCAACGGATCTGATCTCGCGTCCGCAGGTACGGGATCCCTCCTGGTGCGGGCGATTGCGTGCCATGCTTTCCTCGATTTCGCAATCTTGCGGATTCTGTGCGTTCTGCTTTGGGTAAGAGAATCTGATCCGGGTGGTGCGCGGGTTTGGCAGGTTTCTCTGATTTGGACGGGGAATGCTCGCATCAACATGCTAAACCGAGGAGCCGTGCGGTCGTTGTTGGATCGTCTTCGCCCGCCGCCGAGGGGGAGGAGCCCCGCCATGCCGCCGCCGGCCGCTGCCGCAAACCACGCTTGCTTCTGCAGCCTTAGCCACTCGAATGCGTACACCGACGGCTGCAGAGTGCAGAGGAAGGGTGTCCTGGATTTGGGGGTCGGTCGGAGGTTTGCGCCGGGCAGCGCGCTGAGCTTGAAGAGCTGTCTGGATTGGCAGGACAGCAGGTTCAGGAGGGTGGATGGTGATGCGGTGGAAATCAAGGCAAGGGTTCTGGCCCCTCAGCGGCAGCTCGTCCATGATTCAGAGGTTCAGCTGTTGGAGGAGGCGAGCACGAAGAGTGTTAATGGAAACGGCGCTTGCCGTCCTGGGAAGCGCCTTGGTTTCCCTGACCAGGCCGTGCCAACTAAGATGGTGGTTGCTGTTGATGTGGATGAAGGTACTGTGAAGCAAGATCCTTACAGTAGAGCTGTGCATCTCTCAGTTATGCAGGGTTAACTAGTCATTGTTTAATAACTAGGTCCTTTCTTCATGGGTTGGGTTAGGTTTCAGGGTGCTTAGTCTATAACCAAATTCTGAACTCACCATTATTGCAAAAAACCTCCATCTCATGTGACAATAGTCCAGAAACATTGCTTTTTTCTGTTTCTTATAACTTAGCATTTTTTTTCTTTATGTTGTCGTTTATATATTACCTGCAGTTCTTGGGAGCTTTCTTGCTGCTCTGAACAAATTTATTGCGGAGCGTTACTCATGGAATCACTCGGTGTCAGAATACCATGTGTACGAGTTCTTTAAGGTGCCCTGTTTTCCTACAGAATGTTGAATTCCTGCAATTTATTCTCTATGGCCAGTGTGTAACTTGTCTTGCATCCTTCTGCGATGCTCTTTATGCAGATATGGAATTGTTCGCAAGAAAAAGGTTTGCCTTGATTACAATCTTCTCATCATGTTTTGTTCTAATAGAATGTGGTGCATGAAATCAAACATTCTTATAAATTGCTGCAGCTAATTTTCTTGTCCACGAGTTCTTCACAACCCATTACTTCCAAGATGGTATACATCCAATCCCAGGCGCTCGAGATACTCTCCAGAATCTTTCTTCTTTCTGTAGCTTATCTGTGGTAACGTAAGTCAAATTAGATTTTAGAGACACAACCAATTATCTTTTGATATAATGATATGGTGCTGCCTGCTTGATGACATGTTTCCTTTTAAAGATCTCGGCAGGATGCAATAAAAAATCACACAGTAGAGTGGATCGAGAAGTTTTATCCAGGTTTATTTGAGCAGATCCATTTTGGGAACCATTTTGCTTTGCAAGGTCAATCAAGACCAAAATCAGAGATTTGCAGGTATGATTGTTAGAGGAAGGTTATTCTAATTATTTTCATAAAGACACTCTACATTCTTTCTATGACTTGGCCTTCACTCTTTGACTTGGCCAACAACACACTAAAGAATAAGGACTTCAAAACAGTTGTTTACTATTTCATTTCCATCTGTCAGAACATCTCTACATAGTATTACCTCATTTGCTACGGAATGCCTTTGCAGATCTTTTGGTGCTCAGGTTTTAATAGATGACAACCCGAGATATGCTCTGGAATGCGCTGAGGATGGCATGAGGGTTCTGCTTTTTGATTACGATAACTCGTATCCTTGGTGCAAAACTGGCGTGGATCAGTCACATCCGCTGGTGACTAAGGTTCATAATTGGCAAGAAGTTGAACAGAAACTTCTTTCGTGGGTAGTACCTGAGAGCTGACATTCTTTGCCGGGTGCAGGAAGCAGAACTGTGATCAGCAGATAAGAGCTCAGTTCTCCAAAGGAACATGTTGGGTCCCTTGGAACATCTTGATACATGAACATGTCAAGGGTAAACTAGAATACTCCATATCTTCAGTGGGAGAATGATGATGGAACATCCCCTTACTGCAGCATGATGGATGTAGGCCTGGAAGGCAATCAAACTCAGTGTTGTATAATCTGATGATTCAAGATGGGCACACAGAGTCATACACTGAAGATCAAATTCTTGCCTCTGTGTTATATGCGTCTGCTGGATCAAATAGTTAGTATGGATATATCTGATACCTATATATAATCTTATGAATTGGACCGTATGTCATGAGTTCCTGTCTTGTACTGGTGCAAAGCTACCTAAGTGGTTTACAGCTGGTCTAAATTGTTATCTGTCTGCCTCAGTCAAGCAGGTTTTAATTTGTAAGGGATCAAAGACGGGACATAATAGAAATATCGAACACCATGTGCTGGGCACATAATGTGAATATGATTTTTTTTTGAGCAAAACATGTTTTTGAATACCTTAACAAAAATCTCAAAGCATGGTTCAGATGCATAGTAAACGTGAGCTGGTTGGCAGAAGCATTTTTCGTTTGGAGTATAACTATGAAATGGCTAAATGCTATGTGTGGACAGTTGCTAGAATAAAACAACAACGAAGCCTTTTGTCCCAAGCAGATTGCTGGAATGCAAACCATGTTGCATAAATTTCAGATAACAGTACGGTTTTAGGAGGAACTGAACGTTCTCCAAACTCATAACCTGTGAGCAGCAAAACCATGCAGCCCAACGCTCCTACTTGAAAGGAGATCTTATATTCTCTTGCAGCGTGGTAGAAAACTATTTAGGAAATTTAGTGATTTTTTATGATGAACTAGGAAAACATCTCTAGTACCAAAAGACGAGATGTATCAGTAATTTCCCTCGGATGAAGCACAAAGAACACAACTACAAGTAATTTGTGAAAGAGTGAAATCATCCTAGTCCAACTAAGCCAAAGCTATGAGTGACTCGAGGAATCGCCTGATCCCATTATCCTCAATTTCCCAACCCTCCTTTAGAAAAGCATGGGCTTAATCAACATCTGGAGCGTGCCCAAAGTTAATGTACTCATAGTGCCGCATCACCGCCATTCTGAACCAGGATTTCTTTTCTTCTCTTACAACCCCTGAAAAGTCAATTAAATACTCGAAACATATGATAGAGAATTAAAGTATTTGCTTATTGTGTACGCTCACGCGCCTATAATAAGGGCAAGCATGTGATTTCCTTGCCTGTTATCTTTTGACAGTGGGCTATAATTTCAGCCTGGGTGTCTTAAAGGCTCCACTTTAATATAACCTAAGCAAGGTGGTTTCTACTAATAATAGCATAAGTTAGGACAACAGAATTTGTACAATTAGTTTATTTTTGCGGGGGAACAAAGATCTATCAACTGGGAGGCATAGCACAATGCCACAATCAGTGTTAACCGACTGGGCGATTACGACAGGAAAGTTCTGCAGCCACACTACTGTCCGTCCTCGAGATTTTATACAACTGGTTGCACGACTACAAGCATGGCCACATCATTTTGACCAGGTTGAACTACTGGTTTGAATAATATCCGAACCCAACTAAGATTCCATAAAGCAACGATCATAGATCATGCTAGCTATCCCACTTTGATATGGATCATTCCAGCGGTTGTATGAAGATCTTATGGAACTAAAAGTGCCATGTTTTCAGACAAATGCTCCTTTATGGAGTACCATTTCCCACTGAGACAAGCTGGAACTCCCTCAATCATTCCGACCAACTCGAAACGTAGAAGATTTGGAACCTCTGTAGTTTGTTGGTGTCCTCGCAGGCTATCTACTAGGGCTCAAAATATTCTCGACACCTCTCATTCCTAGCTATATATGCATGTATTTGATCGAGAAGCTGAGGAGCGATAATGTATTTCACTACTAGCTCAGTGTGGAGTTGTGTTGGAAAAACGGTTTGTGAATATATATGGTGCAGAGTCGAAGGTGGTAGGTGAGATGCAATGGAGTGCAAGTCACTAGTGAAAGCTACACATTATCAGAGATTTGATACACCCTCCGTCTCAAATTAATCGTCACAAAGATAAACAAAAGTGAATGAATTTAGACAGAAGAGAAGACAGTGGTCCTGATTAATTAATTGGCCCACAATGTAAAAAATAAATTGTAGATGCCAATTTCATTCCGAATACAGCTGTACAAAGTCAACAGCTCTCTGTGAAATGCTCAGGAAAAAATGGATGCTTCCACTGGAAAGGGACCTTGTGAAATCAGAAAATAATTGGACTTTGATTATATTAAGCACAGCCAATGAACGAAGTAGAAAAAAACTAGTGTTCGTGTGGTGGAGGGCCTGGCATTTGAGAAATGACATAATATTTGATAAAGATAAAGCTGAAATTTCGGCTTATGAGAATTCTTTGTAACTACGTGGATATCCTAACCGATATCAGAGAAGGGAGCTAATGATGGCATCAAAGGATAGAAAGCCATGTACAGTCCTGGGAACTTATCCATCTACCGAGACAAATCCCGGCAAAACTTCCTATTAGAAACCACCAGATTAAGGATGGCATTCTTTGTGTGTAGATCCTAGCTTTTTTTAGTCCACAAATAATTGCTCTTTGGTTGCTGTCATCCGTGATAACCTTGGGAAGGTTGCATCTTCAGCCTTGGGTGTGCTTAGACTGTGCAAGCGCTGAAACAGCTGAAACCCTGGGCTGCTCGGAAGGCATCAAAGCATGCCTTGCTGAATGGATACAGGCGTGATTATTGAGAGCGACTGCCTTTCTCTAGTTACTAAAATCTCCAATTCGGCAAAAGACATGTCAAATACTGCGAGTGTCGTGTGCGAAATCCTACACCGGCTGAACCAGCTGAAGGACTACAGGATCAGGAAAATAGACAAATGCGGCGCCGTCTCAGGTTGAATCTGGCATAGTGGCCAGATGGTGTCATTAGGCCATCCCATTTTGTAAGAAAGAGAGTCATTTGTAGTTTTTGCTTAGTTGCGCTAGAGTCCTTTTGGGTCTTTCTATGTAGTTGTGGTTTTCATCCGAGAGAAAGTAGGGTATCCTACATGCGGTCTCTGTCATTTTGTAAGCTATATTTTGTCGTTAGACACTACAATTATCTTTTTGATTCTATCATCCAAGCTAGCTAGTATTTGCAAATATGTTTCCGCATTTTGTTTTCCTAAAAGGGGTGGAAGACCCCGGTCTCTGCATCAAGCAATGCATCAACCTTATTTATTGTGAAGTTCAATATTCATAAAGTATTGGGTCATTTATCGAATTGCCTACAGCGGTCCACTTCTACTCAGTTTTACCCCTAGCGCCGAATCGACCTCAGTTTTGCCCCTAGTCTGTGCGCAACTACTATGGAGAGACCGGAACGGTAAGTTTGGAGTCAAATCCGTTTCGCGAACTGGGTCCGGAGGAGTCAGACTCTGTTTCGCGAAGTGGGTCCGGGTGGGACTGCCAAGTTCGTTGAAACCGTCCAGAGATTACAGGTGGGACCGCGCAGTTAGTTGACTATGCTGAATAGTCCACACCCGAGCTTCCCGCCACCACCGTCGTGCGCTGCCGTCCAATTTAGTTGACCCGCCGTCGTGCGCTGCCGCTCTCGCCGCCGCCACTGCCGCACAACCCCTGCTGCGCCACGAGCACCTGCGGCACCACCACCACCTGCGGCGCCACCACCACCTGTTCCACCGCCACCTGATCCTCAGCGAGCACCCCACCGCCACCTGTGTCGCAGCCAGCAGCACACATTTGCGCCGCCAGCACCACTTGCACCGCCGCGGCCGTTCCGCGTGGCCACCTGCTTCACCCCTGGGGCCGTTCTGCGACGCCGCTGGTGGGGCGCTCGTTCCACCGCTCTGTCCGCCACCTGCTCGACGAAATGGATACGAATGAAATAGAGAGCGGCGGCGACCTGGGTCCGGAGACACGCCGCGTCCATAATTGGGTTCCCATTGGGTAAGTACTGAGCTTTGAATTGTCGATTAGACATGTGATGCCATTGATTTGCAGCTGATTGCGTCTCTGTTTTCGTGGGTTAGGATGGAGTTGCGGTTTGCTTTCTTGGTGAACGTTAGAAGGGAGTGCTACATCGTCGATGCAGACAATAATAAGAAATACCAAGGAGGTTTCAGTTATCCGGTCCCAATGGATTGTAATTGGAGTTTCAGACAATTTGGGGAGATAATTTGCAGCCCATATCCTTGGGGTTTGCATGATGAAGTGGAATTTAGATACTTTGATGGGGGAAAAGATTGGATCCAAATTAGTAATGATGAAGAGCTCGCTACCATGTTTGCTAAGCATAAGGAGGCAGCGAATTTTCATGTGAAGCTGCAAAATGATGTGGTTGTGCCGGCAGTTGGACAGACGGTGGCGGGTTCATCTTCTATGGCAGGACCATCACGTCGTACTGCCAACTCTAGCCAGAACAGTTCAAAACCAACTTGACGTGGTGGCTCGATAAGTGTGGGCACTGGGAGAAGGGTTCATGTTGAAGTGGAGGCTGATGCCTGCATTTCTGCGGATGATGAGGAGAGGTTATATTCTGATGTTATTCAGAATTTAAGACGGACACCTCGGGCTGAAATCCAATATGAGTCTGACAGTGACGATGAAGAGGAGGAAGACCGGACACCTGTTGAATGGAACCCTGAGAACCCTCTTATGGCAGAAGGTTGCATTTTTTCTTCCATGGCTGAGTGCAGAAATGCACTTGTGACGTACTGCATTAAGGTAGAACGTGCGTTTACAGTTGACAAGAGCGATAAAAGGCGCTACACCATGCACTGTGTGTCTGAAGATTGTCAATGGAGGATGCACACATCTAAAATGCGTGGTAGCACCAATATTCAGGTAAAAGTGAACCCTTTTCCCCACGCATGCCAAGAATCAACCCTTAGAAAGCAAACAATCAGCAGAGCCAAGTCAAGATGGGTGGTGGATGAAGTAAAAAGATGGGTGGCAGAAAACCATCAAGTGACTGCAAAGGAATTGCAGAAAAACATCAAAAACAAGTTCAAGATGGATTTACCATACATGAGGGTGTTTAGTGGTAAACAGAAAGCATTGGAATCTATCCATGGTAACTGGAATGAAAGTTTTCAATTGTTGTATTCATTCAAAGCTGAAGTGGAGAGGACAAGCCCATGTAGCATTGTTGAAATTGATCACCACACCGTGGAGTACACATTGAAGAAAGTGACAAGGACCAAGGAATGCTTTAGGAGGGTTTTTGTGTGCTTTCAAGCTTGTTGATTGGGTTTTTTGGTAGGCTCCAGGCCTTATTTGGCTATTGATGCTACTTTTCTCACAGGGAGGTTTAAAGGCCAGCTAGTAGCATCTTGCGCAGTTGATGCACACAGTTTTGTTTTTCCAGTTGCCTACGGTGTGCTAGAGACAGAGTCCGAGGAGAGCTGGACATGGTTTTTGCAGAATCTGCGCCGGGCTATTGGACATCCCAATGGGTTGGTAATTCACACAGATGCATGCAAAGGTTTAGAAGTGGCCGTGGACAATGTTTTCCCAGGAGTAGAGCATAGGGAATGCATGCGTCACCTTGCTGCAAATTTTGTGAAGAAATTCAAAGGAAAGTTTTTTACCGACAATTTATGGCCAGCATATTTGACTTGTAGTGTGAGGAAGCACAACTACCACATGAGGCAGTTGTACACAAATGAGAAAGTGAAGGAATACTTGGAAACACACCACTCGAAGTTATGGGCTAGAAGCCAATTCAGTGAAGTGAGCAAAGTTGACTATGTGCAAAATAATCTTGCAGAATCTTTCAACTCAACGATCCGAAAACTAAAGGATCTTTATTTGGAGGATTTGCTTGATAGGATAAGGATAGAATACGCCGAGAAATTTCATTTGCGTATTGGAATAGCTAATGCAAAATTCATGGGCCACGTTATTACCCCGGATGTGATGAAGGTGTTGAAGCAAAAAACAGAGGGCTTGAATATGAACATGAGATTTATCTCGGATACCAAATCAGAGGTATCAGTCTTTGATAAAGCAAACAAAGAATGGAGATATCCAGTGGATTTAGAAGAAAAAACTTGCAGTTGTAGGCAATGGCAGATAACTGGTTTGCCATGCATTCATGCCTTGTTTTTCATCACTTCTCTCTCAGGTCCAGCAGGGGATATACAACAGTATGTGCATGATTACTACTCTGTTGCAATGTTCAGAGCCACATATGCACATGCCTTGCCTGCTCTGGAGGGAAAACATCAATGGGATGGAGTGGACCCTGGATTCAAACTTTGTGCTCCGGTTCTGAAGAGAGCTGCAGGTAGACCGAGGAAGAGTTGGCACCGACGTCGCAGTGAAGGTGGAGTTGGAGCGAGGGTGCGTAAGTGCACAAGGTGTGGTGGGACTGGTCATTTCGGCAAATATTGTGATAACGCAGTAGATCCAGGGTTTGGAGAGAGTATTCTTGATGAAAATGATGGTCAGCAGCCGGATCCATCATTTGAAAATGATGATCAGCAGCCGGATGCAACATTTGAAAATGATGATCAGAAGTCAAGTGATTCAGATGATGCTCCAGATGAAAATGATGATCAAGTACATGATCCAAATGAATTCAAATGATGATCAAGTCCATGATGCTCCAGATGCTCCAGCGGATGATCCACTGGATGCTCCAGATGATGATCCAGCTGATGATCCGATGGATGCTCCAGATGCTCCAGCTGATGATCAGCTGGATGCTCCGGCAGATGATCCGCTGGATGCTCCAGTCGATGATCCTGCCATGATCTCACCAGTTCCATTGGATGCTCCATTCAATGATTCTGCCATGATCTCACCAGTTCCATTTTCAGATGGGTATGTAAATCCTGCCATGATCTCACCAGTTTTCATTTTTCATTTTTTATTTATCATGATCCTTTATGTTTTGTACAGATCTGGTGTAGTTTCAAAGAAGAAGGCTAAGGTACCGACTACCAAGTGGAGGAGACAAGAAGTTGTGAGCAAGATGAGCACAAGGAGCAAAGGTCCACCAAAACAACCAAGGATCACAAAGAAGCCCCGACGCTATTTAGACTAAGTTGGTGTTGTATTTCTGTTGAATAATGTTGTATTTATGTTGACTGGTGATGTATCTAAGTTAGAACATAGTTTGGATGATGTTTGAATAATGTTGGATGATGTTGAACCAAGTCATTCCAAAATTTTAGTCAAATGTGCTTCAAATGAGGTCTGAAGCTAGGGTAGACACGCCCGTTTGAAATTTCATGAAAAATTCGACCTTGTCAAAATTATCCAAATAAATTTGAGGAGCAACTATATCACATATAACAACATTGTGCGTTGGATTCATGTAATTTTGATTTTTTTTTGAACTATTTATGCTTATTTGAAACCATCGCTCTATTCTCGTGAGAAATGTGCTTCAAATGAGGTCTGAAGTTAGGGTAGACACCCCCGTTTGAAATTTCATGAAAAATTTGACCTTGTCAAAATTATCCAAATAAATTTGAGGAGCAACTATATCACATATAACAACATTGTGCGTTGGATTCATGTCATTTTGATTTTTTTTGAATTATTTATGCTCATTTGAAACAATCGCTCTATTCTCATGAGAAATGTGCTTCAAATGAGGTCCGAAGCTAGGGTAAATACCCCATTTGGGCTTCAACATTTTTTGGCATCTTGTCTAAATCAGCCAAATTAATTTCCTAGACATCTATTCTAAATATATAGTGTAAATCTGAAGTTTCATTATGTTTTGAATAATTCTTCTTTATTTTTTTATTTTTTATTTAAATAACATGGTTTAATAGAAAAATCATATGTAAAACAGATAAAAATCATCGCTCTAGTAAATCTGAAGTTTCATTATGTTTTGAATAATTCTTCTATTTTTTATATTTTTTATTTAAATAACATGGTTTAATACTTAATAGAAAAGAAATCATATGTAGAACAGATAGAAACCATCGATCCCTGTGGCCAACGGACCAACCAATCCGAGCGCAGAACGAGCGTCTCGCGAATCGCTGTGGCTGCGAGCGCATCCGTCCGATGCAAGAGTCCTTGTAGAAGGCGTCGATCCAACAGCCCAGGTCGAATCTCTGGGTGTCCTTCTAGAAGCTTTTTGGTTGGGTCAAACAGAGGGTTGACCAAGCTTGAAATGAGCATAAATAATTTAAAAAAAATCGAAAAAAATATAAAGCCGACGCACATAGTATTGTTGTGTCATATAGTAACGAGAAAAAAAATAAACCTGTCTTATAAAGAATGGAACGAAAAAGCCTTGTCTAATATGTGATACCTCGAACAGACTAGTAGAGAGTTCAAGGAAATGAGATGAGTTTCAAACCTTTGGGAATGAAATAAGGTCAAAAACTCACCAAAGCTTCATTTTGGAGTGACTAAGAAATATCCAAAGTTATTTTTTCATTTTGATGTTTTAAACTTGTTTTTTTACGATTTTCGATTAAACCATTATTATTCAAAAGAAAATAAATAATACGAATATTCATCCAATAAATTGTCAGGCTTCAGAATTACATTATATAGGTCAAATAAAAGTCTAGGAATAATATAAATAGGATTTATAAACATTAGAACAAAAGCCTTCACTAAAATGTGATCCTCGAATACAGTGGTAGAGATTTCAAAGAATATGAGGTGGAAACATTGTGAATCTTCCGAAGAGGTGGGTTCTACCTTTTTGTTTTGTGTTCCTATGGGCTATCCTAACACAACCAAGCAAATAGTTCCACATTGCTACCCCCTCTCGACGCCGTTACCGCGTGTTTCCGTATAAGTCCGGTATTTCTCCAGCGGGTAGGGTTTCACCGGGAGGGGGGCTACGGAGCGTATGGATCCCAACACAAGCTAGGGGGTGCCATACCATGTTAGTATAGGCGTGTTGTGTTCTTTGGATGTCAAAGATTGCTCTCCGGGGTGTGACCCGCTTCACCGGCATCCACTTCTCTCTTGTGAGTTTACATGCGCTTATAGGGTGAAACTCCTGTATCGGACGAAACATCGGGAATCTTTCGAAGAGGTGGGTTCTAACTTTTTGTTTTGTGTTCCTATGGGCTATAATAGCACAACCAAGCAAATAGTTCCATGTTGCTACCCCCTTTCGACGCCGTTACCGCGTGTTTCCGTATAAGTCCGGTATTTCTCCAGCGCGGTCTAGGGTTTCACCGGGAGGGGGGCTACGGAGCGTATGGACCCCAACACAATCTAGGGGGTCACCGCACTGTACCAACTATCTCTAAAAAATGTCTAGAAATGACATGGCCGAGTAGTGCAGACAGCACCCGTCTACACTATTGTACATGCCCTAAAAAGAGAGGGAACCAGATCCTCTTACTTTAACCACCTTACGCTCTCTGACTTTCTCCCATGACACGTGGGTCCGATGTGTGATGGGCTCCATTGGTCAGTGAAATAAAGTCAGAGGATCCCGTTCCCGCACAGAGAAGCGCTTGTCTCAGCGTCTGCAGGCCGTTGCCACCGTAGTTTGCATGCATGGACTCGATCTGCACCGTTCCTTACGATCAAATGATTGAAAATGACGTGGTGCATGGAATGGATGTTTTGTCTCAATGTAACTGCATGCAACAACGGTCACTGTCTAGTGGGGCCCCGTTCACCAGCCCGGTGCATGCACGCCTCGTTTTTTCCAGAGTAAACAACGCCACAAAAGAAGAAAAGAGTAAACGTCGCGTCACATTTGTAGCCCTGCACGCCTCGTTTCAGAAACACGAGTCGCGTCGCATTTGCAGCGACGCAACCCTCCACGCCTCGTTTTCAGAAGATACGTATCAATGTATGCAGCGAGGCAGGATTTGGCGTGAGACTTTGGATTTCTTCTCTTCACCTCTTTAATACACGCATGCAACGTCGCATCACTTTGACTGCCTAATGCACATGCTCGTGTCACTAGCTGTCCTACGCCTACGCCTATTGCACGCACCGCTTTGACCATGCATCTCATGTTCTACACTGCATCCAACATTTTCACAAAGTTTGCTTTATCTACCCCAATTAATTCACGTCTCATCGTGTCTTTAAATAGCCCGTTTCACTTGTCCTCCATCTTCTCATCCCTCTCCAGCCCCTTTGCCTTCTCATTTCTACCCCGAGCACCATCACCATGTCTTCCTGCTCTCTCCCTTCAAGCCCCGAGTCCGTCAGCGACGAGGACAACCACCCCAAGGCTCGGCCTTGGTACGAGGCTGATTGGACGACGGAGGAGTTGGGCGTCCTGCCCATCGAATTGCCCGTCGAATCTCCCAAACGGGAGCACTCGCCGTCGCCGCCCTTCATCCACCGCCCCGACCCCGTCCGCGTCGAGCGCCTCTCCCCCAAGACGAATCGCCGCCTCAAGAAACTGATGCGGCTGGAGAAGAAGGAGCTCAAGGAGGAGGAGAAGGCTCTCCGCGCCCGCATCAAGAGGGCCCGTGAGAGCCAGGAGGAGAGGATGTGGGAGGAGAACCGCCGCGCCCGGGTCAAGTAGGAGATGGAGACCAGGGCGGCAGAGTGGAAGAAGTAGGCCAACCCCGGCGGGAAGGGCGCCCGCATGCATTCCGCGGGCAGTTAGCGTTTAGGGCTAGGGCCCCCTTTTTTATTTAATATATGTAATGTCCGACGAGCCCCACTAAATATATGTAAAGTGGGGCCAATGATTATCCATTCCAATATATATGTCCACTGTTTAATTATGTTTGCCAATGAAGTTATGTTTAATTATATTTGTCCAAATGAACCCAATGTTTAAATTATATTTGTCCGAATGTTTAAATTATATTTGTCCAAATGTTTAAATTATATTTGTCCAATGTTTAAATTATTTTTGTCCACTGTTTGTCCGTCCTAGTATACATTGGGCCTGTCTAGATGGGCCCGTCCTTTTATCCTGAACTGAATCTGAACTGAACTGAACACTGAACCTATACATACGAACACTGAAAAGTGAACTGAACTAAAAACTGAATATACGAACTGAAACAAACCAAATCAGGGCTGGATTCCTGACGCATTTATTCCAAGTCTTAGCCATACACAAATTGACCATGTCAAGCTAACTACAACACTAACTACATTATTTTTGACTAATGATCTGCAAATACACAACTCCAAGAACAATTGCACATAAATAAAAAATTGCAGCCAACATATTGCTCTGCTTCTTTAGATCGACAATCTTCTCCAGCTGTTTGGCCATCTTCTTCAACTCGTCCTTCTGCACCCTATTGGGCACTGTAGCAGATCCCAAGTGCTCCACCGCCGGTAGCAAATTTAGCACCTTTATTTGTCCTCCTTTTGAATCCTCTTTATGTAATCATGAAGCCACTCGAAATGGTCACATGGAAGAAGATCCTGCAAATACGAAAACCCAAATCGGATGAAAATTGAGGAAAAAAACGAAATTGACAAGGGGGGGGGGGACACAGATCTCACCTCCCCAACCTGTTTTTTGCTCTCGCATTTCACATACTCGCGCCCGCGGTTGCCGTTCTTGTCGCTCGCGGTGACCCGCCGCAGCAGGGACACCGTCCGTGGGCAGGCAGGGCATCTTCCCAGCGGAACTGGCCCGAAGCGCGGCCATTTAGAGTGGGATTCGGAAGCAGAGGTCGACGACATGCCGCCGGTGAAGAAGGGGACGCGCTGCCGGAGAAGAAGCAGAGCTGGGCTGATTTTCCTGCTCACCGCCGTGAGCTCCGCCGCTTTTAAACTGCCGACCGCAAGCAACGGTCAACAACTGGGGCCCACAAACCGCGCCAACTGTCAACAGCTGGGCCCACAAGCCGCGCCAACGCTAAACAGCTGGGGCCCACAGGCCGCGCCAACGGTTCTATGATGGGTCCCACAGGTCAGCATCCTAACGGGGGCAGAAAGTTATGGTGGGAGCAGCGAAACGAGTCCTTGCGCACAGACTAGGGGCAAAACTGAGGTCGATTCGGCGCTAGTGGTAAACTGAGGTCGTGGTACCAACTGAGGGCACCCTGTTAAATAACCCTAATGTATTATAATCACATATCACATAAGGTCGGAATCAACCATCTAAACATGGCCAACCTGAAGATCAACTCAGTCTAGTATGCTTTCCGATGATTCAAGATCGGCACACATAGTTGCACGCTGAAGATCAAATTTTTGCCACTGTGCTATATGCGTCTATTGGTTGATATAGTTTGTATGAATATATCTGACACACATAATCTAATGAATTGTATCGTATGTTCCGAGTTCCTGTAAGTGGTTACAGTTGCGTGCTAACTGTATCTAAATTGTTATCTGTCTGCTTCAGTGAATATAATTATAAACACAAGCGGGTTTTAATTTGTAAGGCACCAAAGATGGGAGTGTTGGAATTCATGTTAACGCTGATATTGGGCATTTCTTCCGGACTTTAAAGGGATTGAGACAAAGAGATCGCCTGTCTCCCATTCTTTTCCATATAGGATATGCTAGCTGCCCTTATCTCTAGAGCCAAAGAGGATAACCAGGTTGGGGGACTTATTCCTCATCTTGTTGAGAGAGGTATTTCAATCCTTAAGTATGTTGATAACACTATCCTATTCTTGGAATATGATATTGAGAAAGCAGTAAATATGAAGTTGATTCTATCTATGTTTGAGAAACTATCTGGTTTGAAAATTAATTTCCATAAGAGTGAAGTGTTTAGTTTTGACAAAGCTAATGAGTATAAGAATGACTACCGACGCATATTTGGGTGTGAGATCGGTAGTTTACCCTATATATATCTCGACATTCCAATCCACTATTGTAAACTTCTCAACAAGGAGTGGAAGCCCGTTGAGGATCGTTTTGAGCAGAAACTTGCATCATGGGTTGGAAAGTCACTTTCTTATGTCGACTAGTTTTAATTAATTCGGTTCTTATTAGTCTACCAATGTTTTTTATTCTTTCTTCGAAGTTTCTATTGGGGTACAGAAGAGATTGGACTTTTATAGGTCACATTTTTTTTTTGGCAAAATGATCAATTGAAGAGGAAATATAGGCTTACAAAGTGGAATATAATATGTAGTCATAAAGACCAAGGTGGTCTTGGTATAGAGGTGCTTGATATTAAAAACAAATGCCTTGTAAGTAAGTTGTTGTGTAAACTACTAATAGGAGAAGGTGTTTGAAATGAGATTTTGCATAACAAATATATCGAAGGAAAGCCATTAGCCCAGCTTGAGGCAAAACCTACTGATTCTCCTTTTTGAAAAGGAATTATGGGGGTTAAGAATATTTTCTTTGATCGTATCTCCTTTTCTCTTGGAAGTAGACAAGGGATAAGATTTTGGGAAGACCCTTGGCTTGGGAATACTTCCTTGGCGGTGCAATATCCATCCTTATTTAAAATAGTGAAAACAAAGAATGTTTTAGTTTCTCATGTTTTGAGTAGTGATCACCCGAATATTCAATTTGGATGATCTTTAGTGGGGGGTAACGGGGAGGTTTGGCTTCATTTGGTTGAGCCACTTCTGGCGTTTACTTTATCAAATAATGCTTATTTTATTCATTGGAAACTTACACCATCAGGTACATTCTCTGTCAAATCTCTATACGCGGAATGGACGTACTAGGTTTCTTCATAAATATATGTGGAAAAGCTGAAAATTCCTCTAAGGATTAAGATTTTTATGTGGTTTGTGTCTCACCAAAGATAACCCTGCTAAACGAAGGTGGATTTGTTGTAACAAGTGTGTCTTTTCCGATGGTGATGAATCTGTTGAACATCTTTTCATATCTTGTGATTTTGCAAAGAAAATTTGGAGACTGATTCATTTTACTTTTAATATTTCACATCCTGCTAGTATTGATGATATGTTTGGGAATTGGTTGGATGGAATTGACAAATCAACTAAGCCTTCTATATGCATTGGTGTATGTGCTTTTATTTGGAAAATTTGGAATGGTAGGAATAATGTGATTTTTAATAATGGGAGAGCGGATAACTTTTTGTAGGTGGTTCATCGGAGGACCAAAAAGGACGTTTGGATTCTTTATGCACTCGAATGGGTCGTTCGGGCTATATTCAGCAGGTGTGGCTGGTTACACACTAGACGGTTGAGTTATGTGTAGCTGCTATCTGTCGTTGGCATTTAGGTGGCCTATTTTTGTGGTCAGGTTGTGTGAAAAATAAGATGAGTCGTATTATATTCTCTTCTACACTTGATACACTGCAACTTTTATTTGGTTAATGAAAAGACGTGTGCATCAATCTGATGCAGAAGCGGGGGAAACCCATTTAAAAAAAAAAACTCTTGCTGTTTAGTGGAGAACTATTTAGGAAATTAGGGATTCTGTATGATGGACTAGGAAAGGATCTCTAGTGACAAAGATAATATGTATCCTCTGAAAGCAGAGACTACTTTCTCTCAGATGAGGCACACAGACCACAACTACAAGTGAATTTGTGAATGCCTGGAAGCATCATAGTCCAACTAAGAGAAAACTATGAGCGACTCTAGGACTTGCCTGATCTCGGTATCCTCATTCTTCCAACCCACCTTTTAAAAGGGATGGGCTTAAGCAATATCTAGACCGTATATGGAGCTAGGTGTCACCGCCATTATGAACCAGGATGTCTTTTCTCCTTTTACAACCCTGTAGAGTTAATCTAGTTCAAGCTTAAGTTTGAGTATTGTTTAAGCGTACGTGCCTATAATATGGTTAATCATATGATTTTGTTTTATTTTACATGTTATCTTTGGACAGTGGACTATAATTTCAGCATGATCCTTTGGGAGTCCACTGAACGGACAACAATGTCGCCTAGAGGGGGTGGAGGAGGGGGGGGGGGTTGAATAGGCGATTAAAAATTTTCTGGTTAAGGCTTGCTAAATGCGGAAATAAACTAGGTGTTTAAATTAACAAGCACATAACCTAAATAATCTAGGGTCAACTAGGTGCACCAACAATTTATCCTAAGCAAGACAAGTAACAAGGTGATAGCAAGATATATAACTTCAAGCACGAAGGCTATCACAATATGAATTGCATAAGTAGAAAGCTCGGGTATAAAAATAACCAAGGCACACAGAGATGATGATGTATTCCCGAGTTCCTCTCACAAAGGGAGTACGTCTCGTTGGAGGGGTGTGAGCTCACCACGAAGGCCTACTTAACGCCATAAAGGCCTCACCCTATTCTCTGATGAACCTCGCCACAAAGGCCTAGTTCACCTTCCACTATCAGCAATTTTCGATCGAGGTACACATCCACAACTTAATTAGAGGCTCTCGATGTCACCACAATCTTGGGGGCACGCATCCACAACTCAATTGGAGGCTCCAAAGAACACCACAAGTCTTCTAGGGTCCAAAACCCAAGAGTAATAAGCTCACAAACTTTCACTTCGACGAATCCTCGTGGAGAGAGCAAACCGATGCAACCTATGCAAATGGAAAGAGCATAAGTGCTCAAATCCTTCACTCTCAAATTCCAACAAAAAAACAAATGCTTATGGGATAATAAGAGAGGAAGAACAATGGAGGAGAAACACAAAGAACTCCAAGATCTAGGTTCACTAAGTTCTCCTCACTATGATGAGAGATGGATTGGTGGAAATGTGGATCTAGATATCCTCTAACTTCTACCTCAAAGATATGAAAGAATCATTGGAGGAATTGAGAGATGGGCAAGGTTTCCAAGGTCAACAATGGTGGGGTGAGAGAGGAAAACGTGTTTGGCAGCATTGTGGTCAAGGGGGAAGAAGACCCCCTTAAATAGGTGACCCAAACCGTTATGTGAAAAACTCCCCCAGCAGCGGTACTACCGCTAGGCCCAGTGGTATTACCGCTATGGGGCGTTTCGGTACTGGTTTGCGCGGTACTGGGGCGGTACTGGACCAGTACTACCACCGGACAAAAAATAGCAAAAACACCCGATACGAAAACGTTCATAACTTTTGCATCCGGACTCCGTTATCGATGATCTTGGTCTCGTTTAAATCGCAACGACGAGCTCTAAAAGATACTTCAGAGAAACATCATTGTATAACAATGAAACTTAAAACAAAATGGTGAAAGGAAATACCTCAGTAAAAAGGACCAACCGGGAAAACCTTCAACATCAAAAACCCAACAAGTGTTTCATGCGAAAACCATTTTTGATGAACTTGGTCTTGTCATGAAAATCACAACAAGCACCAAAACCCACAGAGATAAAATCCAAATAAGAACCAAGAAAGATGATATGCAAGAGTGCAAAGGTTTGACCTGTCCACTTCGATTCGATCAAGTTACTTACTTGAGAGCCCCTCTTGATAGTACGACTATCAATCCTATAAACCGGTCTCCCCAAAAGTATGAGACCGGTAAAATAGAAAACCTATGAAGATTATACCTTTGACTTGAGCATTCCACTTAAGCTAGATGATGACGATCTTGATTCTCTCAAGTTGGAACTTCTTTCTTGATCGTGCTTGCTAGCACAAACTCCGCTTGATGAAGAATTTCAAATTGCTTCCCCATACAACTATGGGAGAGACCCTTTATGGAAAATCTTCATAGGACACAATCTCCAAATGGATGTCAAGCATCAAGCATAAGATTTCTTCGAGCTGCTTCACTTGAGCTTCCACGTCAAGCTAGATGACAAACACCGCTTGAGGACATAGACCATGTGATATATGAAATCTTTAATTTGAAGCATGCCCATGGAAAGATACCGAACCACACATCGAGATACCACACATACATATCATGGGTTAGTTCACAAAGTTATATGGACAATTTCTTACTATACCACGAGATACATAATCCCACTAGGTACATCTTGTAGCTTTGTGTGTTGATCACACGCTTGATCAACCTTGTATCTTTTCTTATTTCTTCATCCATAATGTTGATGTCTTGAAGGTTGAAATGAATGACCACTCCATCTTGTTCTTCAAGACATACAAGAAATAAGCTTAACAACACAGTGGTACTACCGCTGCACACAGCGGTACTACCGCCCACTGACATCTCATGGTACCTAGTGTACTGCACACTGGTGCTCAGCGGTACCATCGATAAGTACCGTGAAGCTCCAGTAGCGGTACTACCGTAGCCGGCAGCGATACTACCGTTGGCCCCGAACTCGATATAAAATCTAAATGGCTGGCGGTAGTGCTAGCCCACTACCGCCCTAATACCGTAATCATTACCGTGAGCAAAACTTTCCTGGCGGTATGTTGACCGGTACTGCCGGCAGTACTACCGCGTCCTGGACGGAGCAGTACTACCGCCGTGGGGAGTGTTGCTCCGAAAGTGACTAAGTACTAGCGATAATACTATGTCGGTACTGCCTGGGTACCATGGATATTAGTGGCCTTTTCTTTGCTAGCGGTACCTCCTGCGGTTTCACCAGCGGTAGTACCGCTCATGGGAGGTGAAGGTACAAACCGCGGTACTACCACTGTCTGGAGTGTACAAGGTGTGTTGAAGCAGTACAACTCCATGAGGAGAGCGGTACTACCGCTACACAACCCGGTAGTACCGCTGGACAGAGAAAAGGCTTCTCGGCCATATCTTGGACATCAAATGTTCAAACAATCTTCTTCGATTCACACAAAGACTCCAAACTATTTTCTTATGGACAAGTCCTACAAGAATATCTCAATGCAAACATTAGTCCTTAAGGATTGTCATTAATTACCAAAAACCACATATGGGGGCACCATGCGCTTTCAATCTCCCCCATTTTGGTAATTGATGATAATCCTTTTTTACGAGGGTTTATATAATGAATAAAGCAACCATGCAACACAAAGAGCAAGGATGCAAGAGCATGGAAGGAAAATGCTTAAGAACGAAACTAAAGCATAGAACCAAATTCCCTTTAACCCTCTAAACTTCTCTCCCATTGGCATCCATTGTCGAAATGGGAGAAAAAACTTAGAAGGTCAATATAATAAGAGCTCCCCCATAATGTATGCATTCCTCATGATATGAGTGAAATCAATTGCATATATCCAACAACGAATAGATGGGGGGGGGAGATCAAACTATATTGAGGATCCAAAGATTATAAATAAAAAAATATTCCTCTAAACATCTCCCCACAAGGAGAGAAGCAATCGAAGATATCCAACAAGAGAGTTCTAGAAAAAAACGGAGAAGCTCCCGAATGTCTATGCACTATTGAGTGCACAGATATGGAATCATCACTCACCCATAATCATCTACAACACACAAGAAGTGCAAGATAATAGATGGTAAATGAGGCAATGCAACTTGCAACAAGAAAATAGGTCCACAAGCTTATTAAGATGCAAAAGAAGTACCAAATGAAAAGCCAAGCTTGTGCCTTTTAGGAACCACCAAAGAATTAAAAGCAATAAAATGTGGTTACTAAAGAGATGGAATACCAATGAAACATGTAACTATTATCATGTGTATAAGTTTCTAAGTGGACACCAATCACAAAGATATAAGTCCACAAAGAAATATGCAGACACAAAATAGGCACGAAGATGAAGAACAAGATCTCCAAAAGAAAGTCATAAATACACCAATAAGATTGTTGCTTGAAAGCGAAGCACAAAGATCAATTTTATCTTAAAGGGACATAGATGAACAATCAACAAACTCATCAAGGAATCACAAATATCACAAGGGAAAAATGATAATTGGAATGCTTTGAGAAAGGTAACACGTATCACAAAGGCAAATGGTTTTGAGAATTCATCAATATTGCATATGAGATACTTCGAGTAGAAGTTGCTAGATTAATATACTTGGAATTGGTGAATAATGAAAATGATTATAAATATCCCTTTGATATGTAATCATCCCGGCTTACTCATATTTGCAATAAAGATGTTTTTTTATAAGAAATTTTGCAAGAACCAAATGAAAATGCAACAAAAAGAAATTCATGCCATGATACAGCATACACAAGGTTGAAAACTATAAATGCATGCATGATATAGATAATTGTTACCGAGAAGACATTGGTGATGAAGAGGATGCGAGTTCGTTAATCATCATAGCTTGACTGCTATAATCCCATGGCGAGAACACCTTCCTTTTGAATGAGGCAAGAAACCAATGCATCTCCATTGTACCTAAAAACAAAATTCAAGTACAACATGGTACCCAAACTCATTGGGTCCAAAGTAATTAGAGCAACTACAATACATAGGACAAACTCCACATAAATATGTGCATATTAATATGAATTTGAATTTCATGCACATCTTAGCCATTTAGGATTTGATGGATTTTATCCTATATATTGGATCAACGAAAGTAAGCATGCCATAATATATACATATAGTAAATATACATGCACACAACTTTCAAGAACCAAAACAAGATACAAATTGGACAAAACACCAATTAAACCAAGAAGGCACTCACATGAGTGAAAAGTAAGAGAATTGTCCAAATTATATCAAAACCCAAATCAACACATGATTGAGGAAACCAAATAAAGAAGATACCAAAAAAAATCAAAGAATAAACAAACCCTCTACACTTTTCATGATGGCACACAAAGTACCAAGACAAAAAATATTCGTCTTCCAAAGAGACAAGTCATTGGGATAAAATACCAATTTCAAGAAAACAAGCGTTAAAACGCATATATGATAGCTCTTCCAAGAATAGTGCATTAATTATGATCTTGCATTTGAATACGAAATGCACAAAATTGAATCATTACTCTCCATATATATTGTTCAAACACTAGTCAAGCTCAAGAAAAGCAATAAGATGCAATACCAATTTAAAAATGGTGTTCTACTCAATGTAGGATAGCTTCCCCAAGAAGTATGACTTTGAATGTACGTGCACATGAATGGGATAATTTGTTTTCCTAACTCAACAAAGCATAATTTTTTTTTGAGTAGAACAAAAGGATACAAAAGGAACAAGGAAGACACACTGGAGTTAAACCAAACAAAAAACATTGGAAAGAAACAAGGAAATTTTTTGAGCAAAGGACAAAGTAAATATGATCAGTAAACTTACCACAAATTATTATCACTTGTCAAAGAAAACAGATGTGTGGAGATATTTCTCGGTGGTAGATAATTTGTTCACAATCATATTCACAAAACATAAGCATCTGACAAAAGATAGGAATAGAAAAACATGCTTAGATAGAGATTCTTGAAGGCTTCAAATAAAAACCGAATATGCAATGCACCAAGAAATTCTCTTACAAACAAGATACCAAACGAAAGGAGATAAAAGGAAAATATGGAACTTTTTTGAGCAACATGCCACACACGAACAAGATAATTGAGAATATCAACTGTAGGTGGCAATACCTCACATAATCACATTTTATAGGCTTGTAATACACACATAGCTTATTACTCCCCCGTAATGAGATAATCCATTTTTCAACAAGAGGCAAATAAAAATAGAACTAGGGAAAGTTAATGGACATTAGAATTTTAGTTTCTCATGAGAAAGACATACCATATAGAGACAAGATAATATTGATATATCAACACTAAGTGCTATTCCTCATGTACACACATTTTAGGAATAGTAAAGGGCCAAGAGCACATTACTCCCACAAAAATGGGATAGTCCATTAATCTCCAAAAGATCCAAATAAAGACAAACAAAAGTTTGCAAGGAAAGGCTCAACACAAAACACACAAGTACATGGAGTGCAAACCAAAAAACACATACTATATTAATCAAGATAGGTAAGTAGTAAACACACCATATACAAACACATGCTAGAAACAAAACCAACACATGCAAGGGGGCACATAACTTTAAATGAATATATGAATTATATACATGTTACCGCAAGAAGGAACATTGGATAAGATATATATATATATATATATAATCCAAGTGGCTTGGCTTGAGGAAATATAATTGATGAAGATCCCTTAATTCTTCATAAGATAGCCAAGTCTCCAATGCCCTCCAACAACACCTATTGATCAAGTTTGAGCTTGTTGGTCCCCAACCAAGTTGGGTCCTAAGAGGTTAGTCACAATAGGTTTGGCAAGCCAAATGGTTCTTTTGTTTACACCACTTGGAGTACCAACATACTTGGCAAACACATTTCCCACACTATCCTTTTGAATGGAATAAGCATAATCAACACAGATAGGGTTGGATAATGTACCATTAGTTCATAAAGAAGCAAAGTGTCCCTTCTCACGACAAAGGCAGCAACATTGACTCTTTTCTCTCTTCTTAATAGGATTCTCAACTTGAGGAGCATTTGCTTGAGTCTTCTTAGGAGGTGGTCGTTGTTCAACTCGTGGTTGAGCATGAGATTGAACAAGAGGCCTCTTCCCTAGTTGCTTCTCACTAAGATACTTCTTCTTCAAAGGTAAAGATCTAACATGGTGCCCTTCAATCTTGCACTTGAAGCAAATAATCTTTGTTAAATCTTTTTCTTGTTCTTGGACTTTCTTCTTGTCATTCTTGGAATTGTTCTTGATATTGGAGTTGAATCCAAGTCCACTCTTGTAATTGGGAAGTCTTCGCACTCTCAACATATTGTCAAGGGTGGAACTCCCTTCATGACACTTTTCCAAGTCTTTCTTCAAAGAAGAGACTTTGGCCTTGAGCTCTTTAATTTCCTCTACATGGTTAGAATAAACACTAGAGCTAGAGGAAGTAGATGCTTCATTGTTAGAGCAATAAGGAAAACAAAGAAATTCATCACAAGATGTAGAAACATTATGAGAGGATGAATTACTAATACTACCACAAGTCAATATAGCATTATTAGAAGAGATTGTGCTAGTAACCAATGAGGCTCACAAGATATCACATTTGTAGTGATAGTTTCAAGAGCTAATTTTAGCTTAGAATGGGATGCTAGAAGATCCTCATGAGAGCTAGATAGTTTTTCATGGCTTTCTTCCAATTTCCTACACTTGCTAGTCATCAACTCAAGTTGAGCCCTTAGCTCAACATTCTTCTTCAAAATAGATGCTTCACAAGATGTGGAGTTAGTAGCACACGCATTATTAGAAACATAAGAAGACAACTTGGCAAGCTCATTATTCAACCTAGAATTTTCCTCAATTAGATTAGCATTGCCAACAACAAATTCAACCTTTTCCTTTTTAAGCACATTATATTTAGCAATAGTATGGTCACGTGCTTTAGTGAGAAAGGCTATTTGTTCATTATGGAGCTCCTCAATAGACTCAAGTTTCTCCTCAAGAGTAGCTCAGAGCTCATACTCTTCCTCAAGAGACATAGTGAGGGATGCCTTTTCATCGACGTCCCTCCTTTCAAGCTCACCTTTCTTCTCAATGATTTTTGCGCTATTAATAGCAAAAGCCAAAATCTCACCCAAAGGAGAGATAGCTTTACTACCTTTAGGGAGATCAAGAAGAACCAACTCACCCTTCTCCATTAAGGATACATCATCATCATACTCTCCATAAAAATAATTCTCATCCTCATCATCACAAGATGTAGAGGGTTCTGAAGGTGGAGATACATTTGAATCCTTAGCCATAAAGCACTCATGAGAAATGGATAACGATGATGAAGATTGACCTGAAGCACCAATAAGGTCCATGTCTTGTTCCACCAAAATGTGGTATTACTCTACGTTGTTAGCCACACAAGTACTAGAGGAAATGGAAACATTATTTTCATGACAACAAGACATAGGAAGCATATCATCATGAGATTTAGTTAAACAACTATTACATGATATGCAAGGACTATCAATACTAGCATGTGAGGCATTTTGAGTGCTAGAAGAGATTAAGTCCAAAGATAGGATTTTGCAATGAGATAGAGATGAAGTATATTCAATAGTAAATTCACTATCCACAATGCAATTTCTATCACCACTCACGATATCATTACCTTGTCACAAATCACATGTTAGTGGAGTGGAGAAAGATGTGAACTCATCACGGCCGGAAGTGGATGGAGAACAATCATCCTCAATAATGTTGGACACATCATATCTATCTTGAAGTTTTGTCCATATCTCATGAGAGTTCCGAAAAGGCATGATTGACGCAAGAACTACATAACTCAAAACATACATGAGACCATTATATACTTGAGTATCGAGATGAGAGTTTTCCTCATCCTCTAAAGATATATTTTGGGAATCCTTTGGAGGAGGAAAATACACATTTGCAATTCTCTTTACATAATGTGGACCCATGGCACCAAAAATATTAAGTATGCGAATTTTCCAAATATCATAATTTGTGCCATCGAATTTAAAAGAAGAATCGTGCCCTAGTTCCCTAAACGACATCATACTCTCTAGGATGTAAAGACTAATAATGAGAGCCCAGGCTCTGATACCAATTGAACGGACAACGATGTCGCCTAGAGGGGGGGGGGGTGAATAGGCGAATAAAACTTTTCCGGTTAAGGCTTGCTAAATGAGGAAATAAACTAGGTGTTTAAATTAACAAGCACACAACCTAAATAATCTAGGGTCAACTAGGTGCACCAACAACTTATGCTAAGCAAGACAAGTAACAAGTGATAGCAAGATATATAACTTCAAGCACGAAGGCTATCACAATGTGAATTGCATAAGTAGAAAGCTCGGGTATAGAAATAACCGAGGCACATGGAGACGATGATGTATTCCCGAGTTCCTCCCACAAGGGGAGTACGTCTCATTGGAGGGGTGTGAGATCACCACGAAGGCCTACTCAACGCCACAAAGGCCTCACCCTATTCTCTGATGAACCTCGCCACAAAGGCCTAGTGCACCTTCCAATATTGGCAATCTTCGATCGAGGCACACATCCACAACTTAATTGGAGGCTCTCGATGTCACCACAATCTTGGGCACGCATCCGTAACTCAATTGGAGGCTTCCAAGAACACCACAAGCCGTCTAGGTCCAAGACCCAAGAGTAACAAGCTCACAAACTTTACTTCCACGAATCCTCATGGAGAGCAAACCGATGCAACTGATGCAAATGGAAAGAGCACAATTGCTCAAATCCTTCACTCTGAAATTTCAAGAAAGCAACAATGCTTATGGGGGAATAAGAGAGATGGATTGGTGGAAATGTGGATATAGATCTCCTCTAACTTCTCCCTCAAAGATATGAAAGAACCATTGGAGGGATTGAGAGAGGGGTGTCGGGGGGATGCCCCCGAGTAGGGTAAAGGCAAGTGCTAAAGGCAAGATCAGAAGAGACACGTGGCAGAGTAGCGGCTACCCGGTACTCGCTACCTGGTCGTCCGCTATTCGGCCGTACACACTGAAGGCCAGGAGGAAGAATCAGGGAAGTTATTCTCCTCCGGGTAGAGGAAGTGGTCCGAGTAGAAATGGAGGTCTCCTACTCGGGCCAGAAGTCAAAGGAGCCGTTCTGACACAGGATCCCGCGTATCCCGGGTCCGTACTTTGGCACTGTTTACGGCACTGTTCATCTGCGGAGCGCGTGCCTGACCGTGACAGTGTGTCAGCAGGGCGTCGCAGGATAGGGGGGACCTACTTTGTGTTCGTGGCAGTGATAACAGATCAGCTCCTCGGTTCTGCGGAACGACTTTGCACATGAAGACAATCCAGGAAGCCAAAAGGTGTAAATGTGTCAGCGGGAACCCGGAAGTACACAGTGTGCACATAATGTCGACACCTTGGCTGTATCTGGCTGGGCACCAGTATATAAGGTGCCCTGCCCCCTCCTGCGCGGGGGATCCTAGAACCGGTTCACATTCTTGACCTAGTTCTTCACGTAGAGAGAAGAGTGGCTACTCGGTAGTGAGAAACACTTGTACTGTGGCTACTCGGTGAGACTCGAATATAAAGAGAGAAAGGCAGGAGTAGGGGTTTTACCTCCTCACGAGGGCCCTGAACCTGGGTAGATCTTGTTGTTTGCAGTGCTAGCTTCACACTCACGCGGCTACTCGCTGCGTGATCCCTCCCCGAGCGCCTCCAGCGTCCATCGTCCCCACAACTTTAGCCATCCTATGGCATCTGCCGTGAAACCACCACGACAGTTGGCGCCCACCGTGGGGCAACCAGCGGCGCTGGCTGGAGTTTCCGTTCGGACGGGATCGATTTCGGCTACAGGAGAGCGCGTGGTCTGTGGCCTCGTCCACAGATTCGGCTCCTTCGACTTCGTCACCGACAACACCGGCGATTTCGGCGGCAGGGCCATGCCGGAGGGCGGCTCGGTGCTTTCTTTTGGCGCGCACCTCGTCTACGTCGCCACCGTCATCGACCGCGAGTACCCTGAGCTGGTGCATGTCGTGGAAGATCCACCTGCTGTCATCGCTGCACGCAGAAGGCCGCTCGGCCGCTCTGCGGACGTCGCGGAGGTGATAATGACCGGCCCCGCTGCTGACACCGGGAAGGGTGCGGCTGCTACCGCCGCGGGCATCATCGAGGATCTCGCTGGCCCGAGTGCTGGCGGGAAGACGCACAAGCCTTACGAGAAGGACTGCAACCTCGCTCCCTCCACTACTCCAACAATACCCGCGTCCGCCGTGCAGACAGGTATGCCGCCTCCCACTGATCTTGAGCTCTTGTCCATGAAGGCCCAGCTCGACCGGCAGCGCCAGGAGCTGCTCTCCGAGCAGGCGGAGTTGGAAAAGATTAGGCTAGAGCTTAGTCTAGATCAGAACGAGTACAACAAGGCTCACGGTTTTACACCAGTTGTTAGGAGGTCTAGCAAAGTAGGTGCTACGCGTCACAACCTAGGCGCCGAGATGGCAACGGTTGTAGAGGCTCCCAGTCAGTCCGCCACCGCAAACACCTCCACCAGACCCAGATACAGTACCCCCGCCAAAACCCTTAGAGCTGCTGAGGCTGTAGCCGCAGAGTTGCCGCATCTCAACGGCGACGCGCGCGCTAGGCAGCAGGAGAGGCTCAATGAGCTGGTGCTAGAGGCTGCTAGGCAGAACGAGGAGTTCCGGAAAGCCAACCCGGGTGCTCGAGCTTATCAAGTGGTGCACTCGCATGCGGCTAGATCTAACGATCAAGCTTCATCTCCGCATCCTAGTCGCGAGAGGGACCGAAGTGGGCACTCCGGCAGAGACAGGCAAATGCAGGTGTACGACCCGGCTGTCGCCGCGAAACAGCTCGCTGTGCCGCGACAGTCCGGTCAAAAAGACAACGCTACAGGAGCAGGCTATCAAGCCCAAAAAGCTCACAGCCAGCCGCGGGATGGAGAGCGCCCAGGACCTTCTCGGCATCAGGCTGCTCAGCCTACTCGGCAGAGGCCACAGCCGCGCGCAGTCGCGCCAGCCGCCAACCCGGTGGAGCAACCTGCAGTCGTGCAGGTGGAAAGATATGATGATGGCTACTTGGCCATGGGGTTGGCTGGCTATGACATCCTGGATCGTGTGGGTGAGCGCATGCTGGAGCCCAGTGACGCAAGGCACAAGCTGGACCGGATTTCTCTATCCGCGCAACTGGAGAGCAAGGGGCCGCCTGGCCCGGAGTGCTTTGGTCCCCGCATCATGATGGAGCCATCCGTGAAGCAGTTCGAGCTCGCAAGGGGGACCAAGTGCTATGACGGCAGCACCAAACCGGAAGATTGACTCAATGACTATGTCACAGCCGTGCACATTGCAGGCGGCAACCGGAGATGGGCCGTGCGGTACATCCCGCAGATGCTCGAGGGACCGGCAAGAACCTGGCTCAACAACTTGCCCAAGCACAGCATCAACTGCTGGCTTGACTTCGCGGAGGCATTCGTCAGCAACTTCACCAGCACCTACCGGAGGCCGAATAGGCCGCAGCAACTATCCGCTTGCAGGCAGCGGGAAGAGGAGACAGATCGCGAGTACCTTACTCGGTGGAGCACTCTGAGGAACACCTGCGAGGGTGTGAATGAGGCCCAGGCCATCACATGGTTTGCGCAGGGTTGCAGACATGGCAGCATGTTGTGGCAAAGGCTCCAGAGGGAGATGCCGAGTACTCTTGCCGAGACCATCCGGATTGCGGATCAGTACGCACTCGGTGACCCGACACAGCCTCTTCTTGATGCTCCTGAGCCGAGAAGGAACTACAACATCAACAGCAGCAAGCGCAATGAGTTCCGCAACAAGCGCAGAGGTGATCGGATTGACACCCGGTACGACCCAGAGGAGGTGAATGCAGTGGCTACCGGAGCTAGGAGTAGCCAAAGGCCGAAAACTGCTGGAGCTCCATACGGGCAGAACCAGAATCAGGGCCAAGGCAACAAGAAGCAGGGTAGCGGCAGCTCGGGTCCTGGTCCAAACTTCGTGTTCAAGGACATGAAGGATGGCCCGTGCAGCTTCCACACTCGGCATCCCGCAAGACCCGCCAACCACACTACTCGGCAGTGCAGTTGGTGGGAAGAAATCAAGAATGAGGGTCTGCCTCCTCCCCCTCCACTGCCAGCTGCGAATGCCGCTGTACAGCCTGCCCGCGCACCTGCTGCTCGGCCTCCAGCCTTCCCGAGAAGAGAGAATGTGAACCAGGTGGCTTTAGGAGCCAACCGCTACTTCAACAACGATGGCTACCGCAACAACAACAACTACTACTACTACACCCGCAACAACAACATAGGCAACAACAACAACAACAACGGCAACAATGGTGGCGGAGACCGCAATCGGTACCTGGAGCACCACGAGAGCTACATGATCTTCACCTCTGAGCATGTCGACAAAAAAATCCTAGCACAGGCGTGCCATGGAGGTCAATGCTGTGATCCCTGCTGTTCCTCACTATATGCATTGGTGCAACCAAGAGATCACGTGGTCCCGAGTAGATCATCCCAAAGTGATGCCCAACCCGGGTAGCTACGCCTTGGTGCTGGATCCTACCTTCTTGGGTCCTGAGAAGAACGTGAGGTTCAGCAAGGTGCTGATCGACAACGGCAGCAGCATCAACATTGTGTACAGAGACACACTTGAGAAGCTCGGTATGGCCTAGAACATGCTGCTACCTAGCAAGACCACTTTCCATGGCATTGTGCCGGGAGTCTCGTGCAACCCGATTGGCCGAGTATGGATAGATGTGCTATTCGGCACCAGGGAGAACTGCCGCACAGAGAGCCTGCAGTTCGAGGTGGTTGATCACCAGAGCCCCTACCACGCTCTACTCGGCAGGCCTGCTCTGAGAAAGTTCATGGCCTCTACCCACACTGCATATCTGAAGATGAAGATCCCCGGTCCCAATGGCGTGATTACTATCTCTGGTGATTACAAGAAGTCCATGGAGTGTGCCTCTGCTGGTTCTCAGTTGGCGGAGTCCATGGTGATTGCTGCCGAGAAGAAAAAGATGTACGAGGTTGTGGCTATGGCGCAGTCCGCGCAAGCTGGTGCGCAGGGCGTGCCGAGTTCCCAGCACGGAAACGCGTTCCAGGCGTCGCAAGAGACAAAAAAGATCCAGGTTGACCCTGAGTTCCCCGACCGAGTGGCCATCATTGGCTCCGGGTTGGGGGAGAAATAGGAAAGCGAGCTCATCCACTTCCTCCGTGAGAATCGGGACGTGTTCGCCTGGTCCAATGAGGATTTACCAGGTGTCCTGAGGGAGTTGGTTGAGCACTCGCTACATGTGCGTCCTGACGCCAAACCAGTGAAACAGGCTATGCGCCGTTTCGGAGATGAGAGAAGGAAGGCCATAGGTGACCAGATCACCAAGTTGCTGATAAGCAATTTCATCATGGAGGTGCTGCATCCGGATTGGCTAGCCAACCCGGTCATGGTCGAGAAGAAGAAGGAGGATCCCAAGGCTGCTACCGCATGGCGTATGTGCTTCGACTACACCGACTTGAACAAGGCGTGCCCCAAGGATCCTTTTCCGCTACCTCGCATCGATCAGGTGATCGATTCCACTGCTGGTTGTGAACTGCTGTCTTTCATAGATGCCTACACTGATTTTCACCAGATAGCTCTCAATCCTGCTGATCAAATAAAGACTGCTTTCATTACCCCGTACGGGGCTTATTGCTATCGTGTCATGTGTTTCGGGTTGCGGAATGCGGGTGCCACTTATCAGAGATGCATGCAGAAATGCTTGCATGATCAACTCGGCAAAAATGTGTAGGTGTACGTAGATGACATTGTCATCAAAACGAATAAAACACATACTCTGCTTAGTGACATTGAGGAAACTTTCGCCAACTTGCGCAAGTATAAAATGAAGCTCAACCCGAGTAAGTGCACCTTTGGCGTCCCGGATGGCAAGCTACTCGGCTTCTTGGTATCCAGTCGGGGCATTGAGGCCAACCCTTCAAACATAAAAGCTATTGAGAGCATGTCTTTGCCGAGATCCCTGAAGGATGTGCAAAAATTCACTGGGTGCTTGGCATCTCTAAGCCGTTTCCTGGGCAGAATGGGCGAGAAGGCCCTGCCTTTGTACCAATTGATGCAGAAAAGTGACAAGTTCGTCTGGACACCACAAGCGGATGTGGCATTCAAAGAGCTAAAGGCAATGCTGGGTAGCGCTCCCATCTTGGCTAGTCCGCTACCCAAGGAGCCGATGCTGCTGTATATTGCTGCTACTAACCGGGTAGTGAGTGTGGTGGAATGAGAAGAAGGCAAGAGCGTGCAGAGGCCGGTATATTATCTCAGTGAGGTGCTGTCCAGCTCCAAACAGAATTACCCTCACTACCAGAAGATGACTTACGGCGTGTACCTGGGAGTCAAGAAACTGAAGCACTACTTCCAAGAGCACCCCATCACAGTGGTGAGCTCAGCTCCCATCTCGGATATCATGGGCAACAAGGAAGCGAGTGGCAGAGTAGCCAAGTGGGCAATCGAGCTGGCCGCGTACGCTCCCGCGTATGCGAGAAGAGAAGCCATCAAGTCTCAAATCCTGGCAGAATTTCTGGTGGATTGGGCTGAGGTGCAATATGAGCCTCCCACTCCGGTATCCAATTACTGGAAGATGCACTTTGATGGATCCAAGATGAAAGAAGGCCTTGGTGCTGGCGTGGTGCTTACGTCACCCAAGCGATATCAACTCAAGTACGTGCTGCAAATCCACTTCAAGGCATCCAACAATGTTGCAGAGTACGAGGCCGTGGTACACGGGTTGAAGGTGGCGAAGGAAGTTGGCGTGCAGCGCATCATATGCTATGGCGACTCGGATCTAGCGGTGCAGCAAGTCTCTGGCACTTGGGATGCTCTGGATGCCAACATGGCGTCATACCGCTTCCTGGTGCAAACCATGACAGGATTCTTTGAAGGTTGCGAGTTCCAGCACATCCACCGAGCAGAGAATGAAGCAGCTGATGAGTTGTCCAAGTTGGGATCTTCTCGGCAGCACATCCCGGCTGGGATTGCCTTGGAGCATTTGAGAAAGCCATCCATCAAGCCATCCCCCAACTCGGAGTCCATCTTCGTTCGTTCTCTGCCTGATGAGGAAGCAGTTCCAATGGAGATTGACTGGGAAGGTGCAAAAGGAGACCCGGGGACTGCCGTCTCCATCCTGGGGACTGGCGCCTGCAACCCGGGGACTGCCCCTCTCTACTCGGGGACTGCTCCTCCTTACTCGGGGACTGCCCCTCTCAGCTCGGGGACTGTCGCATTCCTTGAAGAAGTCCTAGCAAACCGTTCGGGCCTGCAGAGAGTCAACCCCAACGCAGAAAAAGATGCAACAGTGCCTGTTCCAATGGAAGTGGATGAACCAGTGTTTCCCGCGCGGGAGACGCCGAGTTGGGCCATGCCCATATTATCCTTTCTAAGGGACGATACCCTGCCAGAAGATGAGGTGACTGCCAGGCAGATTCAGAGAAGATCCAAGGGCTACACCATATTCAGAGATGTGCTGCACAAGAGAAGTGCCACTGGCGTGCTGTAACGCTGTGTGGACCCGGAAGAAGGAGAGGAAATTCTAGTGGAGATACACCAAGGAGAGTGTGGGCATCACGCCTCTTCTCGGGCTCTCGTCAAAAAGGCATTTCGGCATGGTTTCTACTGGCTCACTGCTCTGCAGCAAGCTGAAGACATCGTGAGAAAGTGCAACGGTTGCCAGAGATTCGCAAGTAAGATCCACATGCCTGCTTCCGAGTTGAAAACCATTCCCATCACTTGGCCGTTTGCTGTTTGGTGTTTGGATATGGTTGGCCCCTTCAAGCCGGCTAGAGGCAACATGACACACATCTTAGTCATGGTGGACAAGTTCACCAAGTGGATTGAAGTGAAGCCTATTCGGAAGTGCGATGGAGCTACAGCCGTGAAATTCTTAAAGGATGTGATCCTGAGATACGGCTACCCGCACAGCATCATCACAGATAACGGCACCAACTTTGCTGAGGGAGCCATGGTGAGATTCTGCAGAGATAAGCACATCCGACTAGATGTCGTGTCTGTCGCGCATCCCGCGTCCAATGGACAGGTGGAAAGAGCAAATGGCATGCTTCTTGCAGGCATAAAGCCAAGGCTGATTGAGCCGCTGCTGAAAACACCAGGGTGTTGGCTAGACGAGTTGCCAGCGGTGTTGTGGAGTCTAAGGACTACCCCTAACCGGTCAACCGGCTACACACCATTCTTCTTGGTTTACGGGGCTGAAGCCGTGTTGCCAATCGACCTAGAGCATGACTCCCCCCGAGTAACCCTCTACACTGAGGCGGAGGCGAGAGAAGCTCGAGAAGACGACGTTGACCTGCTAGAAGAAGCAAGAGAGCTTACTCTGTCACGTTCGGCTGTTTACCAGCAAAACTTGAGGCGTTATCACAGCCGTAAAGTGAACCCAAGGGTTTTCCGAGAAGGAGACATGGTCCTGAGGCTTGTGCAACGCACAGCCGGGATGCACAAGCTGTCCCCTCCGTGGGAAGGACCGTTCATTGTGAGCAAGGCTTTGCACAATGATGCCTATTACCTTGTCGACATGCGTCCATCACAGGAGAACAGGGCGGATAAAGCTGGAGAGGAGTCTAAGCGCCCCTGGAATGTGGCTCTACTTCGTCGCTTTCATTCATGAGCAAAAGTGTGTATGTACTCTCTTATCCGAGTAAAAGCTCCTACTCTGCAATCTGAAATTGAACTCGGGGACTGCCCTCGTCCGAAATTGCTCTAAGTGTTTCTACTCTGTTACTTCTTTGTCTACTTGGTTGATATGCTTAGAATTTCAAAAGCATACGAAGTAGTGTGTTTATACTCACTGGACACTCTGCGACTCTGCTGCTGTCCGCAAACCGGCTTCATGGCAAGCCAGAGAACAAGCCAAAGAGTCAATGAACACATGAAAAATTGCAAGGGGAAGGAAGCGTGTGGCAACCGAGTAGAGTGTTTTTTGCTGTCTGTTGTTATCCTTTTCGGCTATGTGGTGGGTAGCGTTACTATGACTGTTTCCTAAGTGGCTAAGTATTTGAAACCTCAACTTTGAACTCTTGTGACTCGAATACCAAAAAAGCAACAAGTTGCAGGTAAGAGCTGAGATGAAAAGGAAAGGTGGATGAAAAATGCAACTCGGGGACTCGCATGATAACGCAACCCGGCATCAAGCCAAAGCTGCTCAAATTACTAAGTATAAAAACTTCAAATGAGATAAAACTGAGTAGCAACGGGAAAGTAAATTGTTTAGTACCTCTGCACCCGGCATTCCGGGGATCTGATAAAGGTTTCATGCATAAGTGTGGCAGGACATAATCAAGTGGAAGTAGCAGCGCTTTCGGTGTTGGCCTTGGCAGCGTCAACGTAGTTGGTGGCCTTGATAGCATCAGCTTCCGAGTTGGCGGCGTCAGTCTTCGCAGGATCTGCTTCGGGATTGGTGGCAGCCTGGTCAAAGGTGGCCGTGGCCACCGAGATGGGGTCCGTCGCCGAAGTGGAGGCAGCCGATTGAGCGCGGAGTCGCGCCGTGTCGTCAAGGGCTGCGCCTGACGAAGTGCCAAACTCAAGGGCCGCGGTATCAATGGTCATCTCCACGCTTTCGGCTTCCTCATCGCTATCCTCGATGACCGTGCCCTTGCCCTTCCCGGACTTCTCATCGATGCTGGCAAAGAAGCTCAGCCCGTTTGACACCGTGGCCTCCTCGTCATCATCTTCATCCTCGTCGTCGCCCTCTTCTTCCACATCCGTGTCGGGCTCGAGGAGGCCTTCGATGTAATGCGCGGTATCCACGTAGGAGGCGATCTCCCACGCGACTGCCTGACGGCGAGCCACGCACTCGGGTTCCTTCTCCCACTTGGAATCGCGGCGCATCTCGAGGATGGTATTGAGATTGAGGTTCTCATACCAGCTGCAGATGAAGAGGAGTAGCATATCCGCGCCAGCCCGAGCTCCGGATGCTCGTCACTTCTTCAGCTCGGCCTTGACGCCATTCAGCTTCTCGGCGAGCCCACGGATGGTTGCTGGCGCAGAGTCTCGTGGCCAGAACAAGTCATGGAGCTTGAAGGCAGTTCGCACCAGATCGGTGCCCACACCCCTTAGACGCTGGAGCTGCCCCTGCATGTTTGTGAGGCTGTCCTCGATTGAGGCTTTAGTGTCCATGGGCTCGCCCTTCTCGGTGCGAGCTGCTTGGGCCTTCGACAGAGCAGGCTTGCAAGCCGAGCTGAGGTCGGGGAAAATTTCTGAAAAAGCTATCAAGAAGATTAGAGACAGAGGCAGAGAAGAGAAGCAAATCAAGCAGCAGAGAAGCAAAAGGAGACAGCGAAGTGCAGAGAAGCGGGTGCTTACTGTTCAGCTCGCAAAGTAGCGACTGCAGCCTCTCTCCCATGACTCCTCATCAGCAACATGACTTTCTTCCACCCTCCGGAACTGGGCCAGCTGGAGCATGAGATCCGAGTTGCTCTTCCTCAGCGTATCGCACTCCAGCTCAAGAGCCCTTTTTTCGGCCCTGGCAGCTGCTTCAATCTTGACCTTCTCGGCAGCTATCTTGTTCTTCTCGGTAGTTATGTCAAGGGCATTTTGAAGAGCGGTTCGCAGCTGGAGTTGGAGAGGTTCCATCTCGGTGGTGTGCTCTTTCTTCAACTCTACAGCCTGACTCGCCAATTGCTGCTGCACCTCGGCGGGTTTGAGGCAGTCGAGATGCTCCTCGACAAATTTCTTGTGATCTTCTGTGGAGGGAAGAACAAGGTTAGCAGAGTAGCGAAGAAAAAAGAAGAAAGATAAGCCGAGAAGACGGCAACTCACCTTCCATTTTCTTGATGGTGGTCTCAGCGTTCTCAACAAACACATGGCAGTGTTGGTGCTCATCTTCCAGTTTCTTAAGCTTACCTGCAGGGTGAAATTGGTTAAAGCAGAAAGCATAAGCGGGCGTAAACACGAAACGCATGAACCGCGCAGCTACAAACTTACTTTCGATCTCAGAAATCTTGAGAGTACGGTCCACGGCCTCCTTCTCTGTCGCAGCATCGCTTTTGCGTTCTGCTTCTAGGGCCTCAAGGCGCCTTCTTGCAATGCTGTGATTCCAGAGCAGCGACCGGTACAGATTTGTTCTCTTCAAGAGGCTATTCTGAGAGGCAGAAAGAAGAGGAATCAGACAAAGTTTTGAAGATTCAACCCGAGAAGACGGCAACTCGGTTGAGTATCCGCCTACTCGGCCCGAATCTCGGGGACTGGGTGGTGGATAAGAAGAAGGAGAAGAGTAGAAGAGAAGAAAAAAGCAACTCGGAACAGACAAGCAAAACTTACCGCGTAGGTTTGCTCGATGTCTTCTGCATTCTTGCGGTGGACGAACAGCTTCGCGGCAAGCGTACTGGAGGAGGACGAGATGGTCATGGGATTGTAGCCCATGTCCGCCTTGTTCCAATCAGTGCGCCAGTGGTCCAGCTTGCCCAAGGCAAGGCCGTGCCAGGGCTTGTTGCAAAGGACGTCGCTGTTCCAGTCAGCTTCAATGAAGCCTACCCGGTCGATCATCTGCTCCAAGTTCAACAATGGTGTGGGGGGGGAGGGAGAGTTTGGCAGCATTGTGGTCAAGGGGAAGAGGAACCCCTTAAATAGGTGACCCAAAAAGTGTCCGTTATGTGAAAACTCGCCCAGCAGCGGTACTACCGCTACAGGGCGTTTTGCTACTGGTTTGGGCGGTACTGGGGTTGTACTGGACGAGTACTACCGCCGGACCAAAAACATCAAAAACACCCGATACGAAAACGGTCATAACTTTTGCGTCCGGACTCTGTTTGGATGATCTCGGGCTTGTTGAAATCGCAACAACAAGATCTACAAGATACTGAATATAAACATCATTTTCCAACAATGAAACTTAAAACCCAATGGTGAAAGTAAAGACCTCTCTAAAAAGGACCAACCGGGAAAACCTTCAACATCAAAAACTCAACAAGTGTTCGTGCAAAAACCATTTTTGATGAACTTGGGCTTGTCATGAAGATCAAAACAAGCACCAAAACCCATAGAGGTAAAATCAAAATAAGAACCAAGAAAGATGATATGCAAGAGTGCAAAGGTTTGATCTCTCCACTTCGATTCGACCAAGTTACTCACTTGAGAGCCCCTCTTGATAGTACGACTATCGATCCTATAACTTGATCTCCCCAAAAGTATGAGACCGGTAAAACAGAAAACCTATCAAGATTATACCTTTGCCTTGACCATTCCACTTGAGCTAGATAATGATGATCTCGACTCTCTGAAGTTGGATCTTCTTTCTTGATCGTGCTTGCTAGCACAAACTCCGCTTGATGAAGACTTTGAAATTGCTCCCCCATACAACTATGGGAGAGACCCTTTATGGAAAATATTTATACGGCCACAATATCCAAATGGGTGGCAAGCATCAAGCATAATATTTCTTCGAGATGCTTCACTTGAGCTTCCATGTCAAGCTAGATGACAAACACCGCTTGACGACATAGACCAAGGGCTATATGAAATCTTTCTTTTGAAGCATGCCCATGGAAAGATACCTAACCACACATAGAGATACCACACACACATATCATGGGTTAGTTAGCAAAGCTATATGGACAATTACTTACCATACCACGAGATACATAATCCCACTAGCTACATCTTGTAGCTTTGTGTGTTCATCACACGCTTGATCAACCTTGTATCTTTTCTTCCTTCTTCATCCATAACGTTGACGTCTTGAAGGTAGAAATGAATGACCACTCCATCTTGTTCTTCAAGACATACAAATAATAAGCTTAACAGCACAGCGGTACTACCGCTGCACACAACGGTACTACCGCCCACTAACATCTCAGGGTACCCAATGTACTACACACTGGTGCTCAGCGGTACCACAGAGAAGTACCGTGAAGCTCCAGTAGCGGTACTACCATAACCGGCAGTGGTACTATCGTTGGATCCGAACTCGATATAAAATCGAAATGGCTGGCGGTAGTATTAGGCCACTACCGTCCTAGTACCATAATCATTACCGTGAGCAAAATTTTCCTGCCGGTATTTTGACCGGTACTTCCAGCAGTACTACCGCATCCTGGACGGAGCGGTACTACCGCCGTGGGGAGTGTTGCTCCGAAAGTGACTAAGTACCAGCGGTAGTACTATGCCAGTACTGCCTGAGTACCGTGGATACCAGTGGCCTTTTCTTTGCTAGCGGTATCACTAGCGGTAGTACCGGTCCTGGGAGGAGACGGTACAAACCGTGGTACTCCTGTTGTCTGGAGTGTACCAAGTGTGTTGAAGCAGTACAACTCCATGAGGAGAGCGGTACTACCACTACACAACCCGGTAGTACCGTTGGACAGAGAAAATGCTTCTCGGCCATATCTTGGACATCAAATGTTCAAACGATCTTCTTCGATTCACACAAGGACTCCAAACTATTGTTATGGACAAGTCCTACAAGAATATCTCAATGCAAACATTAGTCCTTAAGGATTGTCATTAATTACCAAAACCACATATAGGGCACCATGTATGGGGAACCATGCGCTTTCAGCCACTAGTAGGAAAGAACTTATAGCGGAAAAGTTACTAGCAGCGTTCGTACTACTGCACACGCTTATACAAATTAGTGGCAGCGTGTGTTGTCGTTGTTCGCTTCCAGTAAAGTTTACCGGAAGCATGTCAAAAAGCGTGACCGCTGCCAGCACGTTCCGTCGAGGCATGTGGGCGATACAAACCATATTAGAAGCGTGTGTACCCACCAGAAGACGCTTTCACTGGTATGCGTACTAGGAGCGATTTCACGTACGCGCACGCTGCCAGTAGTCTCTACGTTATTTAGAGCATACCAAGGATTCGAATCCTCGTTCAGATCGATCGCGAGGCCTGAACAGAGACCGCGAGCGCCACCGACGCCACCCTGAGTGCCTTCGCCGTCTCCGCTCTCCCCGAGCGCCGTCGCCGTCTCCGGCCCCGATCTCCGCCTCCACAACCGGCCCCAAGCGCCGGCGCCGCCCCTTCGCTCCAAAACGAGGTGCATGCCCTCTCCTCTCCACCCTCTTAGATTTGTACACGCCACTGCCCCAAAACTAGTTCGATTTTGGTATAGGAATACTTACAGATATTGGTATAGGAATAATAGTATAGAAAAACTATATTTTATTGGTGCTACTTTGATTTTGGTATAGGAATACTAGTATAAATATCATATATTGATTTCGTGTTGTTGGATATGTAATGTGATACACGATGGTTTTCATATCCGTCGGTAACCCTACATTGGATCCGATTCGGTACATTATATTTAAAAACTTCTCTTTTAATTAAATATTTAGTGCAAATTATCTTGACACAATTTTACATAGATTCTCTTATTAGAATTCCATATGTGAATGGGATGTGAAAAATGATTTACAAATATGTGTCGAGAAGATAGATCTAATTGAAAAAGAAAACCGGGTATTGAAAAAGCTTGTGAAGAAATTTTAAGAAGACAAGATGGTGTTGGAGTTGCTTGTTTCCGATATCATCCATGATCAAAATAAGAAAAATGAGAAGATATGCTATTAATAAGCAAACTTGATTTGATTACGCATTTGGTTCAATTATTACCTTAGTCGCGATATTAATCGCAATGGTTGCTATATTTTAGATGTACTAGGTAGATGCTTTTGTGCCTGTTGTATGTTGAACTATGCATATGTATTGTGATTCTATTCTATGTATATTTAGATATACTAGGTAGATGCTTTTGTGTTTTCATTATACATTTGTATGTTGAACTAAAATTACAGAAAATTGACTATTGTGATGCTTGTGGCTGCCTCGACTGCATGGGCAAGAAGTTTAAAATTGAATTCTCGCTGGAGTATCGAACTGAAACGGTATGCATGTTTTAGTTTTTGATGTTCTGATTCTTGTTTCATGTTCTGATTCTTCATCTTTGAATTATGCTACTAGTTTATATAGTTTTGAAATTGTTCTTGTTTTTCAGATGATGCCATGCGGGGCTAGGCGTGACTTCATGAAGCATATGAAGGTTCCAATGACTTACTATGGGTCATTTGGGGTGACCATGCGCAACCTCAGGAAGACCCACCGCAACCACGTAGTTCAAGTTACCGATGAGGTGCACCATATGCTTTTCAATGACACTGGTTGCAGAAAGTTCATAGAATTCTACGAGATGGAACCTAGGACGAAGTGCACGTTCTACGTCAACCATGGCGAGGACTACATCCACTTAAAGTTCAAGAATCCCGACCCTCTATACCGGAGGCTAACTGAGTTTCAGAATGAGAACTCTAGACTAGAGCAAGCTAATGGTAGAAGATATGCATGATCTAATGAGAGAAGATGCATAAGCTAGCTACCTATATTAGAGATAGCTATCAAGCTCATTTCTTTTATGTTAATATTAATGTGCTCTATTGACTGCTAGTTACTATTAAGTATGGCTACTATTATGTTTCTATTAATGTTCTCTATTCTGGGATATATTACCGATCATGATCGAATGGAACAACATTATTATTTTTAATTTGCAAATCTGTATTAGAAACGAGCACCCAAGGTAACACGCTTCTGGTATTTGCCAACATCAGAAGTGTGTGGCTTGTGCCACACGCTTCTGTTATGTCCAAATACCAGCAGCAGGATATCAGAAGCGTATCCACGCACGCTTCTGATTAGGATTTTTCACACACTGCGGATAGCCTTTTTCCTACTAGTAGGCTCCACTTTAATACAACCTAAAAAAGTGGTTCTACCGGTAATAGCATATTTCCTCCGTCCATGATTAAGTGTGCTTTTAGTTTTGTCAGAAGTCAAACTCTTTTAAGTTTGATCAACTTTGTATAAAATATAGCAATATTTATGACATAATTTTAATATATTTACGAAATTACATTTCAAGATGGATCTTAAGATATTATACCACTAGTTGCACAACTACCAAACCATACGATGAGTTTCCATAAAATGTAAAACTCTGTTGATGTAATCCATTCTATGTCATGTAGACATCCTAGCAATCATCAGCATTATTTGCTTTTTTATGTGTACTTCTACACAATATGGAGCTAAATAGGTGAAAAAGGACGAATTTAATGCCAAAAAAAACTCGCTCCTCAACTAATTTCCAACGATCATGGGCCAAGCATGACAACATCATTTTGATCGGTACAAGTTATTGGTCTTGATAATATCCTTACCCAACTAAGATACCACAAAGTAGCGCTCATAGATCAATAGAAAAGATAAACAAAACCAAGTTATACGAAACATCAAGCTCAAGCTAGCTAGTCTTCTTGAATATGGATTCTTCCAGTATTTGATGGAGATTCAGTGAACTGAATGTGGGGTGTTGCAACACAAATGCTCCTTTTCAGAGTACCATTTCCCACTAAGCCAAGCTATTACTTACCGGACCATACCGACTAATTTGAAATGTAGGGATTTTTTTGGCACGTATGTAGTTTGCTGGTGTCATTGTAGGCTACCTAACAGGGCTCGAAATATTCTTGATACCTCTCTTTGCTAACTATATGTGCATTTATTTGATCGAGAAGCTGGGGGGTGATATCATGTATTTTATTACTAGATCAATGTGGAGTTGTGTTGGAGAAACATTTTGTGTCAATATATGGCATAGAGTAAAAGGTGGTAGGGGAGATGCAACACAGATTGCATCTCAACAGTAAAAGCTACACGTCACGTGAGATTATCATGATGAATCACTGGTACCATTATTAACACATGCCCGAAAGCAATGTCCCTGATTAATGACTAGCCCACAAAGTAAAAAAAATATACACCAATTACATTTTCAAATACATATGTTCTCACAAATCACAGATCATAGTATAGTTGCTGGGTGAACCTACTAGAGAGTGGCGAGAAGCATCTTCCATGTCAATTATACTAGAGGGAAGGCCATGATTTAAACATGATTGTCTAATGGGTTGCTGCTATCTGCGATCAACTGAAAGAATACAAACCATTTACACTTTGTATACCGGTAGTTTTCCTCTCCCTAGTGCAAACAAGGTGTTGTTGGGAAACGAGGAACATGCTGGGTCCCTTGAAACATCTCAATCCAGGAGCATGTCAAGGGTAAAGTAGGATACTCTATGTCTTCAGTGGGATATGATAATAAAATATTGCCTTACTTCAACATGATATATGTAAGCCTGGCAGGCAATCAAACTCATGATCCAAGATTGGAAAACATAGTCACACGTTGAAGATCAAATTGTTGCCACTGTGCTATATGTTGGATTAAATAGTTCGTATGATTTTTTTTTATAAAGGGCTTTTATTAATTAAAAGAGTTAAGCATTACACCCGACCTCTACGTAGCTAGGATGCACACAGCCGTGGACCAAATAAAGTGAAAGAGAAATGCAAAAATAGCAACAGACTCAATACACTCATAAAGACATAGAAAGTCGTTGCCTAAGAAGGACCAATCCGTAGATCAAGCGGCCACCCATGTGGGATAAAAATATCTCTCGCCACATTTTTTAGTCGTGCACAACCCTCCGTAAAAAGATCTCGATACTCCGCCCGTTGTAACGTGGACCACAAACAGAGAAAATATGTGCATAGGAATAGAACCTGCAAACTAGAGAAATTTTGATCATTAAAATCCTTTTCATTCCTACATAGCTAGAGCTACCATATAACGGCTAGCGCTCCGACCCTAAAAATAGTTTTAAACCTTTTATCAATCTCATGTAACCAAATTCCAAAAACATTAGCAATAGATGTGGGTGGATACAGATTCGAAGCCATTTGGATAGCTGGCCAGATAGAACGTGCAACTCAGAGAAATAAGTGTCTAATTGTCTCGGCCTGGGGACAAGAGATGCACTTTGTACTCCCATGCCAATTACGCTTAACAAGATTATCCTTAGTTAATATGACACCTTTCCGAAGGTACTATGGGAAAATTTTCATCTTCAATGGTACCTTCGTTTGCCATACATGTTTGTTATTATCAACTGGAATATATTTGAGTGAACCATCACCCTATACATGAATCAACCGAAAATTTCCCGTTTTCTATTAAGTTCCAATGGAACTCATCGATGCCCCGTGACAGCTGGACCAAAGCCAATCTATCCAACACGCCATTATAAGACTGGAGTCTCGAGCCAATGACGTCTCGCCTGAACGTCACATTGGAAGGGGATGTTTGCATAACCGTAGCTAGCGTATCACCTTTATGACGTACAATATTGTATAAGGCCGGATACTGTTCTCGGATAGTGGTATTTTTCAACCACCTATCCTGCCAGAATCTTATCTCCAATCCATCCTTAATTTTAAATACCCCATAGCCGAGGAAATACTTCTTAGTCGCCATTAGGCCAACCCAAAAATTTGAATCACCAGGTTTTCAAATAACCTGTGATAACATTTTTTGCCAAGGTATTTTCTTTTAAGGAGTGTTTGCCACACACCATCTTCGGTAAGTAGCTTAAAAAAGCCATTTACCTAGAAGAGGCGTGTTCTTAACCGGAAGATCATGAACCCCCAACCCTCCCTGTTCTTTTTGTCGGCAAACAACATCCTATCTAGCGAGTAGATATTTCTTTTTCTCACTATACCCTTACCAAAAGAATCTTGATTGGAAATAATCCAATTTCTTTAAGACTTTTTTGGGCAGTTGGAAAAATGATATGGTACATAGTACCATAGTAGCTAGCACCGAGTTCATATGAATATTTATACACATAACCTTATGAATTGGATTTTCCTGAGATCCTGTCTTGTATCGTGGCAAAGGTATGTAAGTGGTTACGGTTCATGTGTTAATTGTGTTTAATTTTTTTATAGTATGTTTTATTAGATATAATTTTAAACAAAAGCGGGTTGTAATTCGTAAGGAATCAAATATGGGACAAAAGAGAAGTATCGTACACCATGTACCAGGCCCATAATGTGACTATGATTGTCTATGAAGCCAAATTTGTTCCTGAATACCTTACAACAAATCTCAAAACATGGTACAGATGTAGAGTGAATCTGAGCTGAGTGGCAACAGCATTTTGAGTGTGGAGTATACTACTTTGTAAGGACATCTCAGATGAAGCACACATGCCACAACTATAAGGAAATTAGTGATTTACTGGGAAAGCATATCATGCGTCAAAGACAGATGTATCCTCCTAAAGTACAAACTACTTTCCTTTAGATGAAGCACACATGCGACAACTAAAGTGAATTTGTGAAAGCCTGGACGGACACAACTAAGTGAAAACTAGAGTGACACTAGGACTGGCCTTATCTCATTATCCTCAACCAACCAACCCTCTTTATAAGGGATGAGCTTAATCAATATCTGGAAACTCTCCCCCCCCCCCCCCGATTTCTTAAATGAGCCTTAAGCAACTGATGTAAACCCTCTTTGAGATAACGATGTAATTTGTTTCAGCTGCAAGTTTTCATACGCACTCTTTTCCTTTCAGGGTACCTAAGGGGACGGAAAGATTTTGAATGAGGCGGGCTTCCTAGCTATATTTATAATGGAAACATTAAAAAAACGTATTACACATACATCACACATCATATGCTCATAGGACCGCATCACTGCAATTGTGAACCAGTATTTCTTTTCACCTCTTACAAACCGTGGAAAGTCAATCAAATACTTCGGGCTCAGGCTAGCCAGCTCAATCGAACATAGATCATTACAGCGCTTGTATGAAGACTTGATGAATCTGCATGTACAGTGTTTTCCCACAATGCTACTTCGTGCAGTATCATTTCCCACCGAGCCAAGACACACCTCCCTGAATATGGCAGACTAACTTGAAATGTAGGATTTATTCGCACATATGTAGTTTGGTGGTGTCGTTGCAGGGTGCCTAACATCGCTCGAAATATTCTTGATACCTCTCATTTCTAACTATATGCGCATGTATTTGCTGGAGAATCAGAGGAGAGATCATGCATTTCATTAATTAGTAGATCAACTGGGATTTGTGTTGGAGAAGCCATTTGTGTCAATATATGGGCGTAGAGTTGAAGTTGGCATAGGTGGAATGCAATACGGAATGCAACTCACATGTAAAAGCTATACATCACCTGAGATTTGAGATTATCTTGAGAGTAACTGGTACCATTATTAACACACGCATGAAGACAGTGGTCCCGACTTAATTAATTTTCTCACCGTGTAGAAAAAATCTATGTCAATTACATTTATAAATACGTACTTTTTTTAACCACGCCGGAAAACTGCATGTAATATACTTCCCCGATTTCATAATATAAGAGATGTTTTAGGTGTTTCACTTGTTTTCTAGATTTGGACTAAAATGAGTGGGCATATATATTAAAACATGTCTAGATACGTGTATATGCGAATGTGAAAAATGTCTAAAAAAATCTTTATTATGGAATAGAGGGAGTATTAGAGAGAAAAAAAGCCTTCAAGGAAGCCTGAAGTTTCATAGAGAGACAACGACCAAGGAAAAGGAGAACCACACACTAAAGTGCGGACTCTCAGTACTCCAGCAGAGAAACAGAGGGTAAAACGACCGGATAAAAAAGGGCAAAGAGAGAAACTAAGTCACATTTAGCTTGAAACAACTCACACTAGCAAGCTCTCGTTGCTTTGATTCTGTATTGATTTTCTCGATAACAATTCCAGCCTCTGCATCATGATGATGCACACAACTGATTTTATTAAAATAAAAGGTTTGCAAAGTACGTACAACACATCCCGGAAAACAACAGTTCAAGGATCAGCCATTGTGGCCACAAAGACTAGACACCAAAATAAACATAACGAATAAAGACTACACATATTGGAGTCTTCTAACATGGTGCCAACCACCCCGGTTGAAAATAGCCTGAACGACCGCCATCAACCGTGTGCACCCGGAATTCATAAGCTCCCACTGTGCAGGTGGTAGGAGAAACGACCACATATGGATCCAGTAGGTAGTGCGGTGAACAACCTGCAAAAATGAGTACCTCTAACCTTGTTAAACACCACATCAGTCCGATAGTTCCAAATTGCACACATAAAGGCACAGGTACCAATGCGAATACGGTTTTTGAAACACTTATCAACACCATCCAACCAATATCAACATATTATCTATACTAATTGGCGGTGTAATGCTAAAAAAAAATGCAGAAGTCTCCAAACATCATGCACAGAAGGACATGATATAAACAAGTTCTCAACCGACTCATCCGATTGATAGAAAACACATTATTTAGACCCCGTCAAATGTCTTTTAATCAAGTTATCCTTAGTGAGAATGACTTTGCGATGAAGAAACCACATGAACACTTTTATCTTGAGAGGAACTTTCAGTTTCAAAAGATCTTTACATAAATAGGGAGTATGTCCAAGCATTAAATCAATCATACATGGAATTGACCGTAAACACACCATTAGTAAGCAATTTCCATCTAAATGTGTCCGGTTCATTAGTAAGACAGACGACCATAAGTTTCGCTACTAAATCTTCCCATGCCCTCCATTTGTCACCGGTGAAGTTCCGCCGAAACTCAATATTCAACGGAGTGTGACATAAGACATGTGCCACAAGCACATTCTTATTTCTGACTATATTAAACAAGGTGGGATATTGCACCGCCAACGGTTCAGCACCCAACAAAGAATCCTCCCAAAAACTCCTTACATTTCTCTCTTGCCACACTGCACAGGTAGTTGATGAGTCCCAAGTGCAGGAGATCAATTGTAGTACCTTTCGATAAGTATTTGAGTGTCGAACCCACGAGGAGCTGAAGGTAAGCTATCTATTCTCTAAAGCCCTATAACCCTCTTATATGGCTGTTTATGCAAAGCAATAAGTTTGACTAAAAGGAACTAACTAATTAAAAGCAAGTGACGTGGAGTGTGGTTTGTCTAGTAACTAGTGAAGCAAGTTTAAAATGCAACTTTCTAAGCAAGTTTCACAAGTAGCAAGCAGCAAATATCTCAAGTATCTCAAGGGAGCAAGTGTTCTAGCAATAGGTGTTTCGTTCGTGTGGTTGTCACAAGTGAAGCACATGTTTAGTCTTAGCTGTTTCTTCTAGGAAGGAGCCATGAATATGTATAGTCAAGTAAATGATCTACAACCCCTTATGATGGATCATGTGGCCAAGTAAATGACTGCACAAGATTGATTAAGACATAAAGTCACACCATAGCCTTACGTTCTAAGGTCCCCCATATATATCCCCCAATAACTTAACTTTGTGGCTCGGTCTCAGGTTACTGTCACTCCCAAGTCACCACCACTCCATTATGCTACCGGTGATCACCTTGCATGTATTCCCCAACATATGCATGCACTCATATATTGTACATAAAGACAATCATAGAAAATAACAAACTTGTATGCAACCAATCAACGAACTATTTCACCATTGCCAAGAACAATTCACTACTCAAACATAGACGGGGAGACACAATACATCAAGGGAATATAGTACTGCATCATACATCGTGTTTGCCAAGAGATTATAGTGGAGAGATGGAGCTGATCTTGCTGTAGATGTCGACGATGAACACGCCGGAGGGGGTGGAGCCCTCCGGGGGTGATCCGGGCGGCGTTTCCCCCCTCCGATCTTCTCCGGCGGCAGCCTTCTGTCTCTCTGTTTCATGGTTTCGTCTCTCGGCGCTGCCTCCTCCTCGAAAAGGCCAGAGGACCCTTTATATATTCGTTTTTAGGTCACGAGACACTCGGGAGAAGAAAGATCGACGACATCGGAGCCACGGGGGCAAAAAGGGGGCCTCTCACGCGGCCAAGGAATCTGGCCGCGTGGAGGGTCCTCTTTGCCACCTGGTTGGCCTTTTGGCCCTCTACATTGGCCCATGGTCTTCGTCTCGAAAATTCTGAACCGTGCTCTTTGGCCTTGCCCTTTTTGGAGTCCCGAAGCTCCCGGAAAGTCTGAAACACTAAAAGTACGTTTTCTGGAAAAACAGGGTTAGAACCAAAGAAGGGGATTGTTTAGAAAATCCCCCAAATCATTATTAAACATGAATATAAGTTGCTAATATGTAGGAAAAACAAGTAATAACATGCAAAGTTCATGTATGCATTTTACATGCATCAACATCCCCAAGCTTAACCCATGCTCGTCCTCGAGTATGAAGGTGATAAAACTAACATGGACTTTGCATATTGAAACAATCATGGGATATCAAGGAGGATTATTCATGCTACATATAATCAAATGATTAATACTAGAAATGAGTAGAAATATACAATTCATGTTGTAAGAAATATCAAATATGCAAGCAAAGATGCTTCATGAAAGTTCACAAAGTGTATAACGAAATAAAAGCACTATGGACCAAATGCATACACAAAATCAAAAATAAACCTATATTGGTCAAATAATAGCATAAGGAAAATAGAAAATGGTGGACACTTTGGAGAAAATTGAGTAGAGGTAAAACATGATCAAGTCTTATTTAGCCTCTAAATTATTCAACTAAAATTACTAATTGAAATGTGGTATCCATTGATCTAGGACTCTCATTGCCCCTTTATCACTAGCATCTTAAATGGTGAATGTTGAAGTAATGTGAATGACAAGGTGGTTGAAGGCCTCATGCCCGTGAGTGTGAAAACCTACTCCATGATTACTCAACTTAAGATTCCTAATAATGTTTGTACAATCATAATAAGTATTAATGACATCATAGAGAACCGCAAAGAGATACCTCTTGCCCCAAGACATGGAAACAAGCCCATGTCACAATGACAAGACAAACAAACGGAGTAGACTTATCATCCTTTTTATTTTCATTCACTATTATGCATAGCTTCTTATTTATTGTAGGATGTGTTGTAGAGTCACTCAAGCTGTAAGTAAATTTCCACCATGATCAAGCAGGGCTTGGGTTAGCGGCCCAATGCGTTTCTCTAGTCATATAGATACTTACTCATCAAAACTTACTATTCCTCTATTTCATTTTGGCATGGCAGGAGTCCAAAAACAAAAGTACATGATATCAACCAAATGTAAATTTTGTGCAATGTTTGAAAGCTTTCCGGTGATACACGTTTATAGCTAGCTCCCAACCACACAATTGTCAAACGCAAAACTTGTGGCTCCCATTATTGGGTCATGTTTATTAGATGCATAAAAAGTAAAGTATGCCTTCAAAAGTTCGTGAGAGTCTTATCCCAAGTTCAACCCATGATAATTAATAAAGTGAATATCTTAATTTAGAACATAAATAACACAATAACATGGTGAACATACTCAGAATAGCAATGAAGCTAATGGGAAGATATGGTAGACTCACTGGAAATACTTGGCTAAGGAGTGTTGGAAACAAGTTTTTACTTGTTGGAATTTTTAAAGTTTTGGCTAGCAAGAGGGACATAGTTGACCAGCTACTATGCATGCATATGTACATAGAACTACTCATTTCATGACAAACTAAATAAACCAGCAATTAAGATCAAGGACATGAATAAGAGATAGCTCAAGACAACATTATGGCAAATTTCTACACATAAAAAACCTATAAATCATGCAAACATATGTAACTCTTCAAATAAACCATGGCATCCCTATTCCAAGTCATAATAATAGCATCCAGTACATTCCAACCCCAAACTCCAGTAGCTCAATCTCATATAAAATGATGGGTGTGGTCTTATCCAAACAAAAATAAAAACAAAAACTAGACGCTTCAAGTCTCTACGATAAATGCTTTGTTTAGAAAAACAGAAAGTAGACGTGTGCTAACCAAAAGATTGTAGCTCCAGTGGGGTGTTCATCACATCCCCAAGCTTATGGCTTTCACCATTCTTGGATGTCTTGAGGCGCAGCTCCTCTATTCCCTAAGAAAAAACTTCACAAAACATGTTTCTCCCATTCTTTTTCTGTGGGGGTGAGATTAGCAAGTACAAACAAATCACATGCTTGCTGTGCAAAATTCCAAATAAAATGCACCAGTAGATAGAAAATAAGGTTCATTATGTTGTATGTTCACTCTTTTGCTTGAAAGAATCATGGAAATTCGATTCCCAAGCCCAAAGAGTGCATAAAACAAAAGAAGGTAGAATCTGTCAAGAAAAGCAACAGCAGCAAAACGAACGTTTTTCACTAGGCTAGACTCGTCAAAACATTAAGCCAATTTTTGTGCTTACAGAGGACGAAAATTTGCAGAACATACTAAAAAATTAGCTCAATCCGACATACCAATAAAAAAGGTAAAATCATACGGTGAGCAGACTCGTGCTGAAACTGAAATTTCATGCACTAGGATAGCAACTTATAAGTCCAAATGGGTTTGACTTGACTCTTTATTGAAAACTCCATAATTAAAACAAAAAAAACTAATCTCTTTACACAGAAAGAGGACACTAGGAAAATCCAAACAAAAACAACCGGGTTGCCTCCCGTAAAGCGCTTTCTTTATAGCCATATAGCTAGGCTTTACTTACTTAACATCATGATGGAGTGAGGTGGCTCGGCATCCCCAAGCTTGGATTCTTGTACTTATTTGATACATGTAGGGTGAGATCAGGGTAAATCCCCAAGCTTGATTGGTTGTCCCTCTTGATCTTTGTTCATCTCACTCAACTCTTCCTCCTGAAAAATTCTTCTTACACAAATCTCAACATAAAACTTGATTAGAGGGGTTAGTGTCTCCATAAATAAAATCCACATAGGTACAGCAAAGACACATCATGAGTTTATTCTAAATATTAACTACTGTTACTACAGTTGTGCATTGCTCCTTGATCAAAAGAACCACACAAAACAAGTAATGAGAGCAATGCAAATAAACATAATCTGCCAAAAACTGAATAGCCCGTAAAGAGTGAATTTTTAGAGGCACTTAAGTTGCTCAAATCAGAAAACTTAAAACTAATTAAATATGTAGTGATAACTAAATATTGTTGTTGTAAATTACCAGGTCAAAATTCCACTTCTGTGATTTTAAACATTTTTCGCAGTGAAGTTCACGAATCTGTTTTCTTGACAGCTAATTACTATTGTTTAATCCTATCTCTCATATAAGATTATTCTTGCCATTTAAGATGAGAAATAAGACAGAAATGTGATGTTACAGTAGTGAACTAATATTTTTATTGTTTCAGCTTTGGAAAAAGTTTTAATGATAGAGACTTTGCAATGGTTTCATTGGCATGAACAACACATGTTCAAGGTCAACCCCAACTTCTCTATTACTCATCCTTCTCATTTACTTTCCCAAATTTTTTATAAAATGAAAATATTAAACTAAATGATACATAACAGTAGTTAAAGGAATTTTACATGTTGTAAAGACATAAATGTGTGCTCAAACCGAATAGGAAATTAAAGCATAAGGAACACACCAAAAAATATTAAACAATTTATTTTTAAGTCTAACCCATTTCCTATGCACTGGCATTTTGTAATGAAACAAATAAAAGAAGCACATAATAGCAAGCATAGAAAGGTAGATCAAGTGCAACTTCAATACTTTCAGCATAAAGAGGGGAAACTTAATATTGTTGAAATATGTGTAACCATGTTTCCCTCTCTCATAATAATTTTCAGTAGCATCATGAATAGATTCAACAATATGAATATCACATAAAATATTCTTATCATGAGCCACATGCATAAAAGAATCACTACTCTCCACATAAGTAAAATCCTCATTAGTGATATTGGGAGTTAAACATTCATAATTTTCATTGCAATCATCATATAGGAGGCATAGTATCATCAAAGTGAATTTTCTCCTCCAAGATTGGGGAACTAGAAAATATCATGCTCATCAAAACCAACTTCCCCAAGCTTAAAACTTTCCATAGAATCAGCAAGTATATCATTTTATCCTCAATAGTAGGGGACTAAAATATCATATTCATCAAGACAAACTTCCCCAAGCTCAAGGTTTCCTTAGCAATAAAAGGTGTTCAAAGAATTAGTACTACCACAAATTGTTGTGCAAATAAATTTTCAGTTTCTCCTCAAACACTTCATGTCCTAATTCAAGGTAGATATTATACAGTTCTAAAATTGTTTGGTTGTTTTCCATTTTATAATTTTTTTTTTCGTGTTTTAGGTTTATATGTCAGTATGCAATGCAAACAAGAATAAAAGCTTAGCACAACGCTCCCCGGCAACGGCGCCAGAAAAGTGCTTGATGACTCCCAAGTGCAGGAGATCAATTGTAACCTTTCGATAAGTATTTGAGTGTCGAACCCACGAGGAGCTGAAAGTAAGCTATCTATTCTCTAAAGCCCTATAACCCTCTTATATGGCTGTTTATGCAAAGCAATAAGTTTGACTAAAAGGAACTAACTAATTAAAAGCAAGTGCCGTGGAGTCTGGTTTGTCTAGTAACTAGTGAAGCAAGTTTAAAATGCAAGTTTCTAAGCAAGTTTCACAAGTAGCAAGCAGCAAATATCTCAAGTATCTCAAGGGAGCAAGTGTTCTAGCAATAGGTGTTTCGTTCGTGTGGTTGTCACAATTAGTGAAGCACATGTTTTAGTCTTAGTTGTTTCTTCTAGGAAGGAGCCATGAATAGGTATAAAGTAAATGATCTTCAACCCCTTATGATGGATCATGTGGCCAAGTAAATGACTGCACAAGATTGATTAAACATAAAGTCCCACCATAGCCTTACGTTCTAAGGTCCCCTATATATATCCCCCAATAACTTAACTTGTGGCTCGGTCTCAGGTTACTGTCACTCCCAAGTCACCACCACTCCATTATGCTACCGGTGATCACCTTACATGCATTCCCCAACATATGCATGCACTCATATTGTACATAAAGACAATCATAGAAGATAACAAACTTGTATGCAACCAATCAACGAACTATTTCACCATTGCCAAGAACAATTCACTACTCAAACATAGACGGGGACACACAATACATCAAGGGAATATAGTATTGCATCATACATCGTGTTTGCCAAGAGATTACAGTGGAGAGATGGAGCTGATCTTGCTGTAGATGTGGATGATGAACACGCCGGAGGGGGTGGAGCCCTCCGGGGGTGATCCCGGCAGCGTTTCCCCCCTCTGATCTTCTCCGGCGGCAGCCTTCTGTCTCTCTGTTTCGTGGTTTCGTCTCTCGGTGCCGCCTCCTCCTTGAAAAGGCCAGGGGACCCTTTATATAGTTGTTTTTAGGTCACGAGACACACGGGAGAAGAAAGATCGACAGCATCAGAGCCACGGGGGCAAAAAGGGGGCCTCTCACGCGGCCAAGGAATCTGGCCGCGTGGAGGGTCCTCTTTGCCACCTGGTTGGCCTTTTGGCCCTCTACTTTGGCCCATGGTCTTCGTCTCGAAAATTCTGAATCGTGCTCTTTGGCCTTGCCCTTTTTGGAGTCCCGAAGCTCCCGGAAAGTCTGAAACACTAAAAAGTACGTTTTCTGGAAAAACAGAGTTAGAACCAAAAGAAGGGGGATTGTTTAGAAAATCCCCCAAATCATTATAAAACATGAACAGGGTTAGAACCATGTGTGGATCCACAGTTCTACCATGTGTTTGTCCGTTGTTTGCCACCGTTCGGAATTGTTGGACCATGTGTCGAACATTTATCAACCATGTGGAATGTCTAGGACCATCATGTGAAATCCTGATATGTAGGTGATGGAGGCTTTCACAAGAACGACCATTTCGCTCTGGGTCATAAAGCTTGCCTTCCAAGTAGGTAGCTTGTTCCATACTTTCGTACACAAGTGGCTTAAGTTTAGATTTGTTCCCAAATACTTGATCGATGGGGGAGAGAAGCTACCCTATAGGGGACGATTTGCAATATGTCATGGAGATCGTCCACACTGCATCGAATAGGAACAAGTTTGCTCTTGTTCAAGTTCACATCAACACCAGAAGAAGCCACAAAGTGGTCAAGCATTGCCCCCAATAGCTCTAAAATCATCTCCACAATCATGAATAAAAAGAGAGATAGGTTCTCCACGAACAACGATACACAATGTTTTAAATCCCAGTGATGGAGAGACTTGAAAATTTGTAGCTGATCACATCCCTCAATAATCTTATTGAAAACTTACATGACAAGAAGGAAGAGTTGAGGCGATCTCGGATCACCATGAGTCAATCCTCTCGAGTGGGCGATAATCTCTCAAGGTCTGCAATTTATTAGCATCTTGAAGCAGAAAGTGTGCAGGATGACCGCCACCATTTCTCTCCACCTAAAGTGAACCCATCAACGATGCAGAATTTTTAGAAGGAAAAGCCACACCGCCGAATCCATCACTTGGAAGATATCTAGCTTCAAAAAGATTACTAGGATTTTTTTTTGGTGAACGAGAATCTTATTGAATTTTTTTTTGGTGAACGAGAATCACTTCGAAAATCCCTGTGATGGAGAGACTTGAAAATTTGTAGCTGATCACATCCCTCAATAATCTTATTGAAAACTTACATGACAAGAAGGAAGAGTTGAGGCGATCTCGGATCACCATGAGTCAATCCTCTCGAGTGGGCGATAATCTCTCAAGGTCTGCAATTTATTAGCATCTTGAAGCAGAAAGTGTGCAGGATGACCGCCACCATTTCTCTCCACCTAAAGTGAACCCATCAACGATGCAGAATTTTTAGAAGGAAAAGCCACACCGCCGAATCCATCACTTGGAAGATATCTAGCTTCAAAAAGATTACTAGGATTTTTTTTTGGTGAACGAGAATCTTATTGAATTTTTTTTTGGTGAACGAGAATCACTTGGAAAATCCCTGTGATGGAGAGACTTGAAAATTTGTAGCTGATCACATCTCTCAATAATCTTATTGAAAACTTACATGAAAAGAAGGAAGAGTTGAGGCGATCTCGGATCACCATGATGCAATCCTCTCGAGTGGGCTAAACAAGAAAGAAATTATCCTGACCCCGCCTGCATGTGAGGCATTTTGAGTGCTTGAAGAGATTAAGTCCAAAGATCGGATTTTGCAATGAGATACAGATGAAGTATATTCAATAGTAAATTCACTATCCACAATGCAATTTCTATCACCACTCACGATATCATTACCTTGTCACAAATCACATGTTAGTGGAGTGGAGAAAGATGTGAACTCATCACGGCCGGAAATGGATGGAGAACAATCATCCTCAATAATGTTGGACACATCATATCTATCTTGAAGTTTTGTCCATATCTCATGAGAGTTCCGAAAAGGCATGATTGACGCAAGAACTACATAACTCAAAACATACATGAGACCATTATATACTTGAGTATCGAGATGAGAGTTTTCCTCATCCTCTAAAGATATATTTTGGGAATCCTTTGGAGGAGGAAAATACACATCTGCAATTCTCTTTACATAATGTGGACCCATGGCACCAAAAATATTAAGTATGCGAATTTTCCAAATATCATTTTTTGTGCCATCGAATTTAAAAGAAGAATCGTGCCCTAGTTCCCTAAACGACATCATACTCTCTAGGATGTAAAGACTAATAATGAGAGCCCAGGCTCTGATACCAATTGAACGGACAACAATGTCGCCTAGAGGGGGGGGGGGGTGAATAGGCGAATAAAACTTTTTCGGTTAAGGCTTGCTAAATGAGGAAATAAACTAGGTGTTTAAATTAACAAGCACACAACCTAAATAATCTAGGGTCAACTAGGTGCACCAACAACTTATGATAAGCAAGACAAGTAACAAGTGATAGCAAGATATATAACTTCAAGCACGAAGGCTATCACAATGCGAATTGCATAAGTAGAAAGCTCGGGTATAGAAATAACCGAGGCACATGGAGACGATGATGTATTCCCGAGTTCCTCCCACAAGGGGAGCACGTCTCATTGGAGGGGTGTGAGATCACCACGAAGGCCTACTCAACGCCACAAAGGCCTCACCCTATTCTCTGATGAACCTCGCCACAAAGGCCTAGTGCACCTTCCAATATTGGCAATCTTCGATCGAGGCACACATCCACAACTTAATTGGAGGCTCTCGATGTCACCACAATCTTGGGGCACGCATCCGTAACTCAATTGGAGGCTTCCAAGAACACCACAAGTCGTCTAGGGTCCAAGACCCAAGAGTAACAAGCTCACAAACTTTTACTTCCACGAATCCTCATGGAGAGAGCAAACCGATGCAACTGATGCAAATGGAAAGAGCACAATTGCTCAAATCCTTCACTCTGAAATTTCAAGAAAGCAACAATGCTTATGGGGGAATAAGAGAGATGGATTGGTGGAAATGTGGATATAGATCTCCTCTAACTTCTCCCTCAAAGATATGAAAGAACCATTGGAGGGATTGAGAGAGGGGTGTCGGGGGGATGCCCCCGAGTAGGGTAAAGGCAAGTGCTAAAGGGCAAGATCAGAAGAGACACGTGGCAGAGTAGCGGCTACCCGGTACTCGCTACCTGGTCGTCCGCTATTCGGCCGTACACACTGAAGGCCAGGAGGAAGAATCAGGGAAGTTATTCTCCTCCGGGTAGAGGAAGTGGTCCGAGTAGAAATGGAGGTCTCCTACTCGGGCCAGAAGTCAAAGGAGCCGTTCTGACACAGGATCCCGCGTATCCCGGGTCCGTACTTTGGCACTGTTTACGGCACTGTTCATCTGCGGAGCGCGTGCCTGACCGTGACAGTGTGTCAGCAGGGCGTCGCAGGATAGGGGGGACCTACTTTGTGTTCGTGGCAGTGATAACAGATCAGCTCCTCGGTTCTGCGGAACGACTTTGCACATGAAGACAATCCAGGAAGCCAAAAGGTGTAAAGGTGTCAGCGGGAACCCGGAAGTACACAGTGTGCACATAATGTCGACACCTTGGCTGTATCCGGCTGGGCACCAGTATATAAGGTGCCCTGCCCCCTCCTGCGCGGGGATCCCAGAACCGGTTCACATTCTTGACCTAGTTCTTCACGTAGAGAGAAGAGTGGCTACTCGGTAGTGAGAAACACTTGTACTGTGGCTACTCGGTGAGACTCGAATATAAAGAGAGAAAGGCAGGAGTAGGGGTTTTACCTCCTCACAAGGGCCCTGAACCTGGGTAGATCTTGTTGTTTGCAGTGCTAGCTTCACACTCACGCGGCTACTCGCTGCGTGATCCCTCCCCGAGCGCCTCCAGCGTCCATCGTCCCCACAACTTTAGCCATCCTATGGCATCTGCCGTGAAACCACCACGACAGTTGGCGCCCACCGTGGGGCAACCAGCGGCGCTGGCTGGAGTTTCCGTTCGGACGGGATCGATTTCGGCTACAGGAGAGCGCGTGGTCTGTGGCCTCGTCCACAGATTCGGCTCCTTCGACTTCGTCACCGACAACGCCGGCGATTTTGGCGGCAGGGCCATGCCGGAGGGCGGCTCGGTGCTTTCTTTTTGCGCGCACCTCGTCTACGTCGCCACCGTCATCGACCGCGAGTACCCTGAGCTGGTGCATGTCGCGGAAGATCCACCTGCTGTCATCGCCGCACGCAGAAGGCCGCTCGGCCGCTCTGCGGACGTCGCGGAGGTGATAATGACCGGCCTCGCTGCTGACGCCGGGAAGGGTGCGGCTGCTACCGCCGCGGGCATCATCGAGGATCTCGCTGGCCTGAGTGCTGGCGGGAAGACGCACAAGCATTACAAGAAGGACTGCAACCTCGCTCCCTCCACTACTCCAACAATACCCGCGTCCGCCGTGCAGACAGGTATGCCGCCTCCCACTGATCTTGAGCTCTTGTCCATGAAGGCCCAGCTCGACCGGCAGCGCCAGGAGCTGCTCGCCGAGCAGGCGGAGTTGGAAAAGATTAGGCTAGAGCTTAGTCTAGATCAGAACGAGTACAACAAGGCTCACGGTTTTACACCAGTTGTTAGGAGGGCTAGCAAAGTAGGTGCTACGCGTCGCAACCTAGGCGCCGAGATGGCAACGGTTGTAGAGGCTCCCAGTCAGTCCGCCACCGCAAACACCTCCACCAGACCCAGATACAGTACCCCCGCCAAAACCCTTAGAGCTGCTGAGGCTGTAGCCGCAGAGTTGCCCCATCTCGACGGCGACGCGCGCGCTAGGCAGCAGGAGAGGCTCAATGAGCTGGTGCTAGAGGCTGCTAGGCAGAACGAGGAGTTCCGGAAAGCCAACCCGGGTGCTCGAGCTTCTCAAGTGGTGCACTCGCATGCGGCTAGATCTAACGATCAAGCTTCATCTCCGCATCCTAGTCGCGAGAGGGACCGAAGTGGGCACTCCGGCAGAGACAGGAAAATGCAGGTGTACGACCCGGCTGTCGCCGCGAAACAGCTCGCTGTGCCGCGACAGTCCGGTCAAAAAGACAACGCTGCAGGAGCAGGCTATCAAGCCCAAAAAGCTCACAGCCAGCCGCGGGATGGAGAGCGCCCAGGACCTTCTCGGCATCAGGCTGCTCAGCCTACTCGGCAGAGGCCACAGCCGCGCGCAGTCGCGCCAGCCGCCAACCCGGTGGAGCAACCTGCAGTCGTGCAGGTGGAAAGATATGATGATGGCTACTCGGCCATGGGGTTGGCTGGCTATGACATCCTGGATCGTGTGGGTGAGCGCATGCTGGAGCCCAGTGACGCAAGGCACAAGCTGGACCGGATTTCTCTATCCGCGCAACTGGAGAGCAAGGGGCCGCCTGGCCCAGAGTGCGTTGGTCCCCGCATCATGACGGAGCCATCCGTGAAGCAGTTCGAGCTCGCAAGGGGGACCAAGTGCTATGACGGTAGCACCAAACCGGAAGATTGGCTCAATGACTATGTCACAGCCGTGCACATTGCAGGCGGCAACCGGAGATGGGCCGTGCGGTACATCCCGCAGATGCTCGAGGGACCGGCAAGAACCTGGCTCAAAAACTTGCCCAAGCACAGCATCAACTGCTGGCTTGACTTCGCGGAGGCATTCGTCAGCAACTTCACCAGCACCTACCGGAGGCCGAATAGGCCGCAGCAACTATCCGCTTGCAGGCAGCGGGAAGAGGAGACAGACCGCGAGTACCTTACTCGGTGGAGCACTCTGAGGAACACCTGCGAGGGTGTGAATGAGGCCCAGGCCATCACATGGTTTGCGCAGGGTTGCAGACATGGCAGCATGTTGTGGCAAAGGCTCCAGAGGGAGATGCCGAGTACTCTTGCCGAGACCATCCGGATTGCGGATCAGTACGCACTCGGTGACCCGACACAGCCTCTTCTTGATGCTCCTGAGCCGAGAAGGAACTACAACATCAACAGCAGCAAGCGCAATGAGTTCCGCAACAAGCGCAGAGGTGATCGGATTGACACCCGGTACGACCCAGAGGAGGTGAATGCAGTGGCTACCGGAGCTGGGAGTAGCCAAAGGCCGAAAACTACTGGAGCTCCATACGGGCAGAACCAGAATCAGGGCCAAGGCAACAAGAAGCAGGGTAGCGGCAGCTCGGGTCCTGCTCCAAACTTCGTGTTCAAGGACATGAAGGATGGCCCGTGCAGCTTCCACACTCGGCATCTCGCTAGACCCGCCAACCACACTACTCGGCAGTGCAGTTGGTGGGAAGAAATCAAGAATGAGGGTCTGCCTCCTCCCCCTCCACTGCCAGCTGCGAATGCCGCTGTACAGCCTGCCCGCGCACCTGCTGCTCGGCCTCCAGCCTTCCCGAGAAGAGAGAATGTGAACCAGGTGGCTTTAGGAGTCAACCGCTACTTCAACAACGATGGCTACCGCAACAACAACAACTACTACTACTACACCCGCAACAACAACAGAGGCAACAACAACAACAACGGCAACAATGGTGGCGAAGACCGCAATCGGTACCAGGAGCACCACGAGAGCTACATGATCTTCACCTCTGAGCCTGTCGACAAGAAATCCCAGCACAGGCGTGCCATGGAGGTCAATGCTGTGATCCCTGATGTTCCTCACTATATGCATTGGTGCAACCAAGAGATCACGTGGTCCCGAGTAGATCATCCCAAAGTGATGCCCAACCCGGGTAGCTACGCCTTGGTGCTGGATCCTACCTTCTTGGGTCCTGAGAAGAACGTGAGGTTCAGCAAGGTGCTGATCGACAACGGCAGCAGCATCAACATTGTGTACAGAGACACACTTGAGAAGCTCGGTATGGCCGAGAACATGCTGCTACCTAGCAAGACCACTTTCCATGGCATTGTGCCGGGAGTCTCGTGCAACCCGATTGGCCGAGCATGGATAGATGTGCTATTCGGCACCAGGGAGAACTGCCGCACAGAGAGCCTGCAGTTCGAGGTGGTTGATCACCAGAGCCCCTACCACGCTCTACTCGGCAGGCCTGCTCTGAGCAAGTTCATGGCCTCTACCCACACTGCATATCTGAAGATGAAGATCCCCGGTCCCAATGGCGTGATTACTATCTCTGGTGATTACAAGAAGTCCATGGAGTGTGCATCTGCTGGTTCTCAGTTGGCGGAGTCCATGGTGATTGCTGCCGAGAAGAAAAAGATGTACGAGGTGGTGGCTATGGCGCAGTCCGCGCAAGCTGGTGCGCAGGGCGTGCCGAGTTCCCAGCACGGAACCGCGTTCCAGGCGTCGCAAGAGACAAAAAAGATCCAGGTTGATCCTGAGTTCCCCGACCGTGTGGCCATCATTGGCTCCGGGTTGGGGGAGAAATAGGAAAGCGAGCTCATCCACTTCCTCCGTGAGAATCGGGACGTGTTCGCCTGGTCCAATGAGGATTTACCAGGTGTCCCGAGGGAGTTGGTTGAGCACTCGCTACATGTGCGTCCTGACGCCAAACCAGTGAAACAGGCTATGCGCCGTTTCGGAGATGAGAGAAGGAAGGCCATAGGTGACCAGATCACCAAGTTGCTGATAAGCAATTTCATCATGGAGGTGCTGCATCCGGATTGGCTAGCCAACCCGGTCATGGTCGAGAAGAAGAAGGAGGATCCCAAGGCTGCTACCGCATGGCGTATGTGCGTCGACTACACCGACTTGAACAAGGCGTGCCCCAAGGATCCTTTTCCGCTACCTCGCATCGATCAGGTGATCGATTCCACTGCTGGTTGTGAACTGCTGTCTTTCATAGATGCCTACTCTGATTTTCACCAGATAGCTCTCAGTCCTGCTGATCAAATAAAGACTGCTTTCATTACCCCGTACGGGGCTTATTGCTATCGTGTCATGTGTTTCGGGTTGCGGAATGCGGGTGCCACTTATCAGAGATGCATGCAGAAATGCTTGCATGATCAACTCGGCAAAAATGTGCAGGTGTACGTAGATGACATTGTCATCAAAACGAATAAAACACATACTCTGCTTAGTGACATTGAGGAAACTTTCGCCAACTTGCGCAAGTATAAAATGAAGCTCAACCCGAGTAAGTGCACCTTTGGCGTCCCGGCTGGCAAGCTACTCGGCTTCTTGGTATCCAGTCGGGGCATTGAGGCCAACCCTTCAAAGATAAAAGCTATTGAGAGCATGTCTTTGCCGAGATCCCTGAAGGATGTGCAAAAATTCACTGGGTGCTTGGCATCTCTAAGCCGTTTCCTGGGCAGAATGGGCGAGAAGGCCCTGCCTTTGTACCAATTGATGAAGAAAAGTGACAAGTTCTTCTGGACACCGCAAGCGGATGTGGCATTCAAAGAGCTAAAGGCAATGCTGGGTAGAGCTCCCATCTTGGCTAGTCCGCTACCCAAGGAGCCGATGCTGCTGTATATTGCTGCTACTAACCGGGTAGTGAGTGTGGTGATTGTGGTGGAACGAGAAGAGGAAGGAAAGAGCGTGCAGAGGCCGGTATATTATCTCAGTGAGGTGCTGTCCAGCTCCAAACAGAATTACCCTCACTACCAGAAGATGACTTACGGCGTGTACATGGGAGCCAAGAAACTGAAGCACTACTTCCAAGAGCACCCCATCACAGTGGTGAGCTCAGCTCCCATCTCGGATATCATGGGCAATCGAGCTGGCCGCGTACGCTCCCGCGTATGCGAGTAGAGAAGCCATCAAGTCTCAAATCCTGGCGGAATTTCTGGCGGATTGGGCTGAGGTGCAATATGAGCCTCCCACTCCGGTATCCAATTACTGGAAGATGCACTTTGATGGCTCCAAGATGAAAGAATGCCTTGGTGCTGGCGTGGTGCTTACGTCACCCAAGCGAGATCAACTCAAGTACGTGCTGCAAATCCAATTCAAGGCATCCAACAATGTTGCAGAGTACGAGGCCGTGGTACACGGGTTGAAGGTGGCGAAGGAAGTTGGCGTGCAGCGCATCATATGCTATGGCGACTCGGATCTAGCGGTGCAGCAAGTCTCTGGCACTTGGGATGCTCTGGATGCCAACATGGCGTCATATCGCTTCCTGGTGCAAACCATGACAGGATTCTTTGAAGGTTGCGAGTTCCAGCACATCCACCGAGCAGAGAATGAAGCAGCTGATGAGTTGTCCAAGTTGGGATCTTCTCGGCAGCACATCCCGCTGGGATTGCCTTGGAGCATTGAGAAAGCCATCCATCAAGCCATCCCCCAACTCGGAGTCCATCTTCGTTCGTTCTCTGCCTGATGAGGAAGCAGTTCCAATGGAGATTGACTGGGAAGGTGCAAAAGGAGACCCGGGGACTGCCGTCTCCATCCTGGGGACTGGCGCCTGCAACTCGGGGACTGCCCCTCTCTACTCGGGGACTGCTCCTTACTCGGGGACTGCCCCTCAGCTCGGGGACTGTCGCATTCCTTGAAGAAGTCCTAGCAAACCGTTCGGGCCTGCAGAGAGTCAACCCCAACGCAGAAAAAGATGCAACAGTGCCTGTTCCAATGGAAGTGGATGAACCAGTGTTTCCCGCGTGGGAGACGCCGAGTTGGGCCATGCCCATATTATCCTTTCTAAGGGACGATACCCTGCCAGAAGATGAGGTGACTGCCAGGCAGATTCAGAGAAGATCCAAGGGCTACACCATATTCAGAGATGTGCTGCACAAGAGAAGTGCCACTGGCGTGCTGCAACGCTGTGTGGACCCGGAAGAAGGAGAGGAAATTCTGGTGGAGATATACCAAGGAGAGTGTGGGCATCACGCCTCTTCTCGGTCTCTCATCAAAAAGGCATTTCGGCATGGTTTCAACTGGCTCACCGTTCTGCAGCAAGCTGAAGACATCGTGAGAAAGTGCAACGGTTGCCAGAGATTCGCAAGTAAGATCCACATGCCTGCTTCCGAGTTGAAAACCATTCCCATCACTTGGCCGTTTGCTGTTTGGTGTTTGGATATGGTTGGCCCCTTCAAGCCGGCTAGAGGCAACATGACACACATCTTAGTCATGGTGGACAAGTTCACCAAGTGGATTGAAGTGAAGCCTATTCGGAAGTGCGATGGAGCTACAACCGTGAAATTCTTAAAGGATGTGATCCTGAGATACGGCTACCCGCACAACATCATCACAGATAACGGCACCAACTTTGCTGAGGGAGCCATGGTGAGATTCTGCAGAGATAAGCACATCCGACTAGATGTCGCGTCTGTCGCGCATCCCGCGTCCAATGGACAGGTGGAAAGAGCAAATGGCATGCTGCTTGCAGGCATAAAGCCAAGGCTGATTGAGCCGCTGCTGAAAACACCAGGGTGTTGGCTAGACGAGTTGCCAGCGGTGTTGTGGAGTCTAAGGACTACCCCTAACCGGTCAACCGGCTACACACCATTCTTCTTGGTTTACGGGGCTGAAGCCGTGTTGCCAATCGACCTAGAGCATGACTCCCCCCGAGTAACCCTCTACACTGAGGCGGAGGTGAGAGAAGCTCGAGAAGAGGACGTTGACCTGCTAGAAGAAGAAGAGAGCTTACTCTGTCACGTTCGGCTGTTTACCAGCAAAACTTGAGGCGTTATCACAGCCGAAAAGTGAACCCAAAGGTTTTCCGAGAAGGAGACATGGTCCTGAGGCTTGTGCAACGCACAGCCGGGATGCACAAGCTGTCCCCTCCGTGGGAAGGACCGTTCATTGTGAGCAAGGCTTTGCACAATGATGGCCTATTACCTGTCGACATGCGTCCATCACAGGAGAACAGGGCGGATAAAGCTGGAGAGGAGTCTAAGCGCCCCTGGAATGTGGCTCTACTTCGTCGCTTTCATTCATGAGCAAAAGTGTGTATGTACTCTCTTATCCGAGTAAAAGCTCCTACTCTGTAATCTGAAATTGAACTCGGGGACTGCCCTCGTCCGAAATTGCTCTAAGTGTTTCTACTCTGTTACTTCTTTGTCTACTCGGTTGCTATGCTTAGAATTTCAAAAGCATACGAAGTAGTGTGTTTATACTCACCGGACACTCTGCGACTCTGCTGCTGTCCGCAAACCGGCTTCATGGCAAGCCAGAGAACAAGCCAAAGAGTCAATGAACACATGAAAAATTGCAAGGGGAAGGAAGCGTGTGGCAACCGAGTAGAGTGTTTTTTGCTGTCTGTTGTTATCCTTTTCGGCTATGTGGTGGGTAGCGTTACTATGACTGTTTCCTAAGTGGCTAAGTATTTGAAACCTCAACTTTGAACTCTTGTGACTCGAATACCAAAAAAGCAACAAGTTGCAGGTAAGAGCTGAGATGAAAAGGAAAGGTGGATGAAAAATGCAACTCGGGGACTCGCATGATAACGCAACCCGGCATCAAGCCAAAGCTGCTCAAATTACTAAGTATAAAAACTTCAAATGAGATAAAACTGAGTAGCAACGGGAAAGTAAATTGTTTAGTACATCTGCACCCGGCATTCCGGGGATCTGATAAAGGTTTCAAGCATAAGTGTGGCAGGACATAATCAAGTGGAAGTAGCAGCGCTTTCGGTGTTGGCCTTGGCAGCGTCAGCGTCGTTGGTGGCCTTGATAGCATCAGCTTCAGAGTTGGCGGCGTCAGTCTTTGTAGGATCTGCTTCGGGATTGGTGGCAGCCTGGCCAGAGGTGGCCGTGGCCACCGAGATGGGGTCCGTCGCCGAAGTGGAGGCAGCCGATTGAGCGCGGAGTCGCGCCGTGTCGTCAAGGGCTGCGCCTGACGAAGTGCCGAACTCAAGGGCCGCGGTGTCAATGGTCATCTCCACGCTTTCGGCTTCCTCGTCGCTATCCTCGACGACCGTGCCCTTGCCCTTCCCGGACTTCTCATCGATGCTGGCAAAGAAGCTCAGCCCATCTGACACCGTGGCCTCCTCGTCATCATCTTCATCCTCGTCGTCGCCCTCGCCTTCCACATCCGTGTCGGGCTCGGGGAGGCCTTCGATGTAATGCGCGGTATCCGCGTAGGAGGCGATCTCCCACGCGACTGCCTGACGGCGAGCCACGCACTCGGGTTGCTTCTCCCACTTGGAATCGCGGCGCATCTTGAGGATGGTATTGAGATTGAGGTTCTCATACCAGCTGCAGATGAAGAGGAGTAGCATATCCGCGCCAGCCCGAGCTCCGGATGCTCGCCACTTCTTCAGCTCGGCCTTGACGCCATTCAGCTTCTCGGCGAGCCCACGGATGGTTGCTGGCGCAGAGTCTCGGGGCCAGAACAAGTCATGGAGCTTGAAGGCAGTTCGCACCAGATCGGTGCCCACACCCCTTAGACGCTGGAGCTGCCCCTGCATGTTTGTGAGGCTGTCCTCGTTGAGGCTTAGTGTCCATGGGCTCGCCCTTCTCGGTGCGAGCTGCTTGGGCCTTCGACAGAGCAGGCTTGCAAGCCGAGCTGAGGTCGGGGAAAATTTCTGAAAAAGCTATCAAGAAGATTAGAGACAGAGGCAGAGAAGAGAAGCAAATCAAGCAGCAGAGAAGCAAAAGGAGACAACGAAGTGCAGAGAAGCGGGTGCTTACTGTTCAGCTCGCAAAGTAGCGACTGCAGCCTCTTCTCCCATGACTCCTCATCAGCAACATGACTTTCTTCCACCCTCCGGAACTGGGCCAGCTGGAGCATGAGATCCGAGTTGCTCTTCCTCAGCGTATCGCACTCCAGCTCAAGAGCCCTTTTTTCGGCCCTGGCAGCTGCTTCAATCTTGACCTTCTCGGCAGCTATCTTGTTCTTCTCGGTAGTTATGTCAAGGGCATTTTGAAGAGCGGTTCGCAGCTGGAGTTGGAGAGGTTCCATCTCGGTGGTGTGCTCTTTCTTCAACTCTACAGCCTGACTCGCCAATTGCTGCTGCACCTCGGCGGGTTTGAGGCAGTCGAGATGCTCCTCGACAAATTTCTTGTGATCTTCTGCGGAGGGAAGAACAAGGTTAGCAGAGTAGCGAAGAAAAAAGAAGAAAGATAAGCCGAGAAGACGGCAACTCACCTTCCATTTTCTTGATGGTGGTCTCAGCGTTCTCAACAAACACATGGCAGTGTTGGTGCTCATCTTCCAGTTTCTTAAGCTTACCTACAGGGTGAAATTGGTTAAAGCACAAAGCATAAGCGGGCGTAAACACGAAACGCATGAACCGCGCAGCTACAAACTTACTTTCGATCTCAGAAATCTTGAGAGTACGGTCCACGGCCTCCTTCTCTGTCGCAGCATCGCTTTTGCGTTCTGCTTCTAGGGCCTCAAGGCGCCTTCTTGCAATGCTGTGATTCCAGAGCAGCGACCGGTACAGATTTGTTCTCTTCAAGAGGCTATTCTGAGAGGCAGAAAGAAGAGGAATCAGACAAAGTTTTGAAGATTCAACCCGAGAAGACGGCAACTCGGTTGAGTATCCGCCTACTCGGCCCGAATCTTGGGGACTGGGTGGTGGATAAGAAGAAGGAGAAGAGTAGAAGAGAAGAAAAAAGCAACTCGGAACAGACAAGCAAAACTTACCACGTAGGTTTGCTCGATGTCTTCTGCATTCTTGCGGTGGACGAACAGCTTCGTGTCAAGCGTACTGGTGGAGGACGAGATGGTCATGGGATTGTAGCCCATGTCCGCCTTGTTCCAATCAGTGCGCCAGTGGTCCAGCTTGCCCAAGGCAAGGCCGTGCCAGGGCTTGTTGCCAAGGACGTCGCTGTTCCAGTCAGCTTCAATGAAGCCTACCCGGTCGATCATCTGATCCAAGGTCAACAATGGTGTGGGGGGGAGAGAGGAAAAACGTGTTTGGCAGCATTGTGGTCAAGGGGAAGAGGAACCCCTTAAATAGGTGACCCAAAAAGTGACCGTTATGTGAAAACTCGCCCAGCAGCGGTACTACCGCTATAGGGCGTTTTGCTACTGGTTTGGGCGGTACTGGGGTTGTACTGGACGAGTACTACCGCCGGACCAAAAACATCAAAAACACCCGATACGAAAACGGTCATAACTTTTGCGTCCGGACTCTGTTTGGATGATCTCGGGCTCGTTGAAATCGCAACGACAAGATCTACAAGATACTGAATATAAACATCATTTTCCAACAATGAAACTTAAAACCCAATGGTGAAAGTAAAGACCTCTCTAAAAAGGACCAACCGGGAAAACCTTCAACATCAAAAACTCAACAAGTGTTTCGTGCAAAAACCATTTTTGATGAACTTGGGCTTGTCATGAAGATCAAAACAAGCACCAAAACCCATAGAGGTAAAATCAAAATAAGAACCAAGAAAGATGATACGCAAGAGTGCAAAGGTTTGATCTCTCCACTTCGATTCGACCAAGTTACTCACTTGAGAGCCCCTCTTGATAGTACGACTATCGATCCTATAACTTGATCTCCCCAAAAGTATGAGACCGGTAAAACAGAAAACCTATCAAGATTATACCTTTGCCTTGACCATTCCACTTGAGCTAGATAATGATGATCTCGACTCTCTGAAGGTGGATCTTCTTTCTTGATCGTGCTTGCTAGCACAAACTCCGCTTGATGAAGACTTTGAAATTGCTCCCCCATACAACTATGGGAGAGAACCTTTATGGAAAATATTTATACGGCCACAATATCCAAATGGGTGGCAAGCATCAAGCATAACATTTCTTCGAGATGCTTCACTTGAGCTTCCATGTCAAGCTAGATGACAAACACCGCTTGACGACATAGACCAAGGGCTATATGAAATCTTTCTTTTGAAGCATGCCCATGGAAAGATACCTAACCACACATAGAGATACCACACACATATCATGGGTTAGTTACAAAGCTATATGGACAATTACTTACCATACCACGAGATACATAATCCCACTAGCTACATCTTGTAGCTTTGTGTGTTCATCACACGCTTGATCAACCTTGTATCTTTTCTTCTTTCTTCATCCATAACGTTGACGTCTTGAAGGTAGAAATGAATGACCACTCCATCTTGTTCTTCAAGACATACAAATAATAAGCTTAACAGCACAGCGGTACTACCGCTGCACACAACGGTACTACCGCCCACTAACATCTCAGGGTACCCAGTGTACTACACACTGGTGCTCAGCGGTACCACAGAGAAGTACCGTGAAGCTCCAGTAGCGGTACTACCATAACCGGCAGTGGTACTATCGTTGGATCCGAACTCGATATAAAATCGAAATGGCTGGCGGTAGTATTAGGCCACTACCGTCCTAGTACCATAATCATTACCATGAGCAAAATTTTCCTGCCGGTATTTTGACCGGTACTGCCAGCAGTACTACCGCATCCTGGACGGACCGGTACTACCGCCGTGGGGAGTGTTGCTCCGAAAGTGACTAAGTACCAGCGGTAGTACTATGCCAGTACTGCCTGAGTACCGTGGATACCAGTGGTCTTTTCTTTGCTAGCGGTATCACTAGCGGTAGTACCGCTCCTGGGAGGAGACGGTACAAACCGTGGTACTCCTGTTGTCTGGAGTGTACCAAGTGTGTTGAAGCAGTACAACTCCATGAGGAGAGCGGTACTACCACTACACAACCCGGTAGTACCGTTGGACAGAGAAAAGGCTTCTCGGCCATATCTTGGACATCAAATGTTCAAACGATCTTCTTCGATTCACACAAGGACTCCAAACTATTCTTATGGACAAGTCCTACAAGAATATCTCAATGCAAACATTAGTCCTTAAGGATTGTCATTAATTACCAAAACCACATATGGGGCACCATGTATGGGGAACCATGCGCTTTCAGCCACTAGTTGGAAAGAACTTATAGCGGAAAAGTTACTAGCAGCGTTCGTACTACTGCACACGCTTATACAAATTAGTGGCAGCGTGTGTTGTCGTTGTTCGCTTCCAGTAAAGTTTACCGGAAGCATGTCAAAAAGCGTGACCGCTGCCAGCACGTTCCGTCGAGGCATGTGGGCGATACAAACCATATTAGAAGCGTGTGTACCCACCAGAAGACGCTTTCACTGGTATGCGTACTAGGAGCGATTTCACGTACGCGCACGCTGCCAGTAGTCTCTACGTTATTTAGAGCATACCAAGGATTCGAATCCTCGTTCAGATCGATCGCGAGGCCTGAACAGAGACCGCGAGCGCCACCGACGCGACCCTGAGTGCCTTCGCCGTCTCCGGCCCCGATCTCCGCCTCCACAACCGGCCCCAAGCGCCGGCGCCGCCCCTTCGCTCCAAAACGAGGTGCATGCCCTCTCCTCTCCACCCTCTTAGATTTGTACACGCCACTGCCCCAAAACTAGTTCGATTTTGGTATAGGAATACTTACAGATATTGGTATAGGAATAATAGTATAGAAAAACTATATTTTATTGGTGCTACTTTGATTTTGGTATAGGAATACTAGTATAAATATCATATATTGATTTCGTGTTGTTGGATATGTAATGTGATACACGATGGTTTTGATATCCGTCGGTAACCCTACATTGGATCCGATTCGGTACATTATATTTAAAAACTTCTCTTTTAATTAAATATTTAGTGCAAATTATCTTGACACAATTTTACATAGATTCTCTTATTAGGATTCCATATGTGAATGGGATGTGAAAAATGATTTACAAATATGTGTCGAGAAGATAGATCTAATTGAAAAAGAAAACCGGATATTGAAAAAGCTTGTGAAGAAATTTTAAGAAGACAAGATGGTGTTGGAGTTGCTTGTTTCCGATATCATCCATGATCAAAATAAGAAAAATGAGAAGATATGCTATTAATAAGCAAACTTGATTTGATTATGCATTTGGTTCAATTATTACCTTAGTCGCGATATTAATCGCAATGGTTGCTATATTTTAGATGTACTAGGTAGATGCTTTTGTGCCTGTTGTATGTTGAACTATGCATATGTATTGTGATTCTATTCTATGTATATTTAGATATACTAGGTAGATGCTTTTGTGTTTTCATTATACATTTGTATGTTGAACTAAAATTACAGAAAATTGACTATTGTGATGCTTGTGGCTGCCTCGACTGCATGGGCAAGAAGTTTAAAATTGAATTCTCGCTGGAGTATCGAACTGAAACGGTATGCATGTTTTAGTTTTTGATGTTCTGATTCTTGTTTCATGTTCTGATTCTTCATCTTTGAATTATGCTACTAGTTTATATAGTTTTGAAATTGTTCTTGTTTTTCAGATGATGCCTTGCGGGGCTAGGCGTGACTTCATGAAGCATATGAAGGTTCCAATGACTTACTATGGGTCATTTGAGGTGACCATGCGCAACCTCAGGAAGACCCACCGCAACCACGTAGTTCAAGTTACCGATGAGGTGCACCATATGCTTTTCAATGACACTGGTTGCAGAAAGTTCATAGAATTCTACGAGATGGAACCTAGGACGAAGTGCACGTTCTACGTCAACCATGGCGAGGACTACATCCACTTAAAGTTCAAGAATCCCGACCCTCTATACCAGAGGCTAACTGAGTTTCAGAATGAGAACTCTAGACTAGAGCAAGCTAATGGTAGAAGATATGCATGATCTAATGAGAGAAGATGCATAAGCTAGCTCCCTATATTAGAGATAGCTATCAAGCTCATTTCTTTTATGTTAATATTAATGTGCTCTATTGACTGCTAGTTACTATTAAGTATGGCTACTATTATGTTTCTATTAATGTTCTCTATTCTGTGATATATTACCGATCATGATCGAATGGAACAACATTATTATTTTTAATTTGCAAATCTGTATTAGAAACGAGCACCCAAGGTAACACGCTTCTGGTATTTGCCGACATCAGAAGTGTGTGGCTTGTGCCACACGCTTCTGTTATGTCCAAATACCAGCAGCAGGATATCAGAAGCGTATCCACGCACGCTTCTGATTAGGATTTTTCACACACTGCGGATAGCCTTTTTCCTACTAGTAGGCTCCACTTTAATACAACCTAAAAAAGTGGTTCTACCGGTAATAGCATATTTCCTCCGTCCATGATTAAGTGTGCTTTTAGTTTTGTCAGAAGTCAAACTCTTTTAAGTTTGATCAACTTTGTATAAAATATAGCAATATTTATGACATAATTTTAATATATTACGAAATTACATTTCAAGATGGATCTTAAGATATTATACCACTAGTTGCACAACTACCAAACCATACGATGAGTTTCCATAAAATGTAAAACTCTGTTGATGTAATCCATTCTATGTCATGTAGACATCCTAGCAATCATCAGCATTATTTGCTTTTTTATGTGTACTTCTACACAATATGGAGCTAAATAGGTGAAAAAGGACGAATTTAATGCCAAAAAAAACTCGCTCCTCAACTAATTTCCAACGATCATGGGCCTAGCATGACAACATCATTTTGATCGGTACAAGTTATTGGTCTTGATAATATCCTTACCCAACTAAGATACCACAAAGTAGCGCTCATAGATCAATAGAAAAGATAAACAAAACCAAGTTATACGAAACATCAAGCTCAAGCTAGCTAGTCTTCTTGAATATGGATTCTTCCAGTATTTGATGGAGATTCAGTGAACTGAATGTGGGGTGTTGCAACACAAATGCTCCTTTTCAGAGTACCATTTCCCACTAAGCCAAGCTATTACTTACCGGACCATACCGACTAACTTGAAATGTAGGGATTTTTTTGGCACGTATGTAGTTTGCTGGTGTCATTGTAGGCTACCTAACAGGGCTCGAAATATTCTTGATACCTCTCTTTGCTAACTATATGTGCATTTATTTGATCGAGAAGCTGGGGGGTGATATCATGTATTTTATTACTAGATCAATGTGGAGTTGTGTTGGAGAAACATTTTGTGTCAATATATGGCATAGAGTAAAAGGTGGTAGGGGAGATGCAACACAGATTGCATCTCAACAGTAAAAGCTACACGTCACGTGAGATTATCATGATGAATCACTGGTAGCATTATTAACACATGCCCGAAAGCAATGTCCCTGATTAATGACTAGCCCACAAAGTAAAAAAAAAATACACCAATTACATTTTCAAATACATATGTTCTCACAAATCACAGATCATAGTATAGTTGCTGGGTGAACCTACTAGAGAGTGGCGAGAAGCATCTTCCATGTCAATTATACTAGAGGGAAGGCCATGATTTAATCATGATTGTCTAATGGGTTGCTGCTATCTGCGATCAACTGAAAGAATACAAACCATTTACACTTTGTATACCGGTAGTGTTCCTCTCCCTAGTGCAAACAAGGTGTTGTTGGGAAACGAGGAACATGCTGGGTCCCTTGAAACATCTCAATCCAGGAGCATGTCAAGGGTAAAGTAGGATACTCTATGTCTTCAGTGGGATATGATAATAAAATATTGCCTTACTTCAACATGATATATGTAAGCCTGGCAGGCAATCAAACTCATGATCCAAGATTGGAAAACATAGTCACACGCTGAAGATCAAATTGTTGCCACTGTGCTATATGTTGGATTAAATAGTTCGTGTGATTTTTTTTATAAAGGGCTTTTATTAATTAAAAGAGTTAAGCATTACACCCGACCTCTACGTAGCTAGGATGCACACAGCCGTGGACCAAATAAAGTGAAAGAGAAATGCAAAAATAGCAACAGACTCAATACACTCATAAAGACATAGAAAGTCGTTGCCTAAGAAGGACCAATCCGTAGATCAAGCGGCCACCCATGTGGTATAAAAATATCTCTCGCCACATTTTTTAGTCGTGCACAACCCTCCGTAAAAAGATCTCGATACTCCGCCCGTTGTAACGTGGACCACGAACAGAGAAAATATGTGCATAGGAATAGAACCTGCAAACTAGAGAAATTTTGATCATTAAAATCCTTGTCACTCCTACATAGCTAGAGCTACCATATAACGGCTAGCGCTCCGACCCTAAAAATAGTTTTAAACCTTTTATCAATCTCATGTAACCAATTTCCAAAAACATTAGCAATAGATGTGGGTGGATACAGATTCGAAGCCATTTGGATAGCTGGCCAGATAGAACGTGCGACTCAGAGAAATAAGTGTCTAATTGTCTCGGCCTGGGGACAAGAGATGCACTTTGTACTCCCATGCCAATTACGCTTAACAAGATTATCCTTAGTTAATATGACACCTTTCCGAAGGTACTATGGGAAAATTTTCATCTTCAATGGTACCTTCATTTGCCATACATTTTTGTTATTATCAACTGGAATATATTTGAGTGAACCATCACCCTATACATGAATCAACCGAAAATTTCCCGTTTTCTATTAAGTTCCAATGGAACTCATCGATGCCCCGTGACAGCTGGACCAAAGCCAATCTATCCAACACGCCATTATAAGACTGGAGTCTCGAGCCAATGACGTCTCGCCTGAACGTCACATTGGAAGGGGATGTTTGCATAACCGTAGCTAGCGTATCACCTTTATGACGTACAATATTGTATAAGGCCGGATACTGTTCTCGGATAGTGGTATTTTTCAACCACCTATCCTGCCAGAATCTTATCTCCAATCCATCCTTAATTTTAAATACCCCATAGCCGAGGAAATACTTCTTAGTCGCCATTAGGCCAACCCAAAAATTTGAATCACCAGGTTTTCAAATAACCTGTGATAACATTTTTTGCCAAGGTATTTTCTTTTAAGGAGTGTTTGCCACACACCATTCGGTAAGTAGCTTAAAAAAGCCATTTACCTAGAAGAGGCGTGTTCTTAACCGGAAGATTATGAACCCCCAACCCTCCCTGTTCTTTTTGTCGGCAAACAACATCCTATCTAGCGAGTAGATATTTCTTTTTCTCACTATCCCCTTACCAAAAGAATCTTGATTGGAAATAATCCAATTTCTTTAAGACTTTTTTGGGCAGTTGGAAAAATGATATGGTACATAGTACCATAGTAGCTAGCACCGAGTTCATATGAATATTTATACACATAACCTTATGAATTGGATTTTCCTGAGATCCTGTCTTGTATCGTGGCAAAGGTATGTAAGTGGTTACAGTTCATGTGTTAATTGTGTTTAATTTTTTTATAGTATGTTTTATTAGATATAATTTTAAACAAAAGCGGGTTGTAATTCGTAAGGAATCAAATATGGGACAAAAGAGAAGTATCGTACACCATGTACCAGGCCCATAATGTGACTATGATTGTCTATGAAGCCAAATTTGTTCCTGAATACCTTACCACAAATCTCAAAACATGGTACAGATGTAGAGTGAATCTGAGCTGAGTGGCAACAGCATTTTGAGTGTGGAGTATACTACTTTGTAAGGACATCTCAGATGAAGCACACATGCCACAACTATAAGGAAATTAGTGATTTACTAGGAAAGCATATCATGCATCAAAGACATATGTATCCTCCTAAAGTACAAACTACTTTCCTTTAGATGAAGCGCACATGCGACAACTAAAGTGAATTTGTGAAAGCCTGGACGGACACAACTAAGTGAAAACTAGAGTGACACTAGGACTGGCCTTATCTCATTATCCTCAACCAACCAACCCACTTTATAAGGGATGAGCTTAATCAATATCTGGAACACCCCCCCCCCCTGATTTCTTAAATGAGCCTTAAGCAACTGATGTAAACCCTCTTTGAGATAACGATGTAATTTGTTTCAGCTGCAAGTTTTCATACGCACTCTTTTCCTTTCAGGGTACCTAAGGGGACGGAAAGATTTTGAATAAGGCGGGCTTCCTAGCTATATTTATAATGGAAACATTAAAAAAACGTATTACACATACATCACACATCATATGCTCATAGGACCGCATCACCGCAATTGTGAACCAGTATTTCTTTTCACCTCTTACAAACCGTGGAAAGTCAATCAAATACTTCGGGCTCAGGCTAGCTAGCTCAATCGAACATAGATCATTACAGCGCTTGTATGAAGACTTGATGAATCTGCATGTACAGTGTTTTCCCACAATGCTACTTCGTGCAGTATCATTTACCACCGAGCCAAGACACACCTCCCTGAATATGGCAGACTAACTTGAAATGTTGGATTTATTTGCACATATGTAGTTTGGTGGTGTCGTTGCAGGGTGCCTAACATCGCTCGAAATATTCTTGATACCTCTCATTTCTAACTATATGCGCATGTATTTGCTGGAGAATCAGAGGAGAGATCATGCATTTCATTAATTAGTAGATCAACTGGGATTTGTGTTGGAGAAGCAATTTGTCTCAATATATGGGCGTAGAGTTGAAGTTGGCATAGGTGGAATGCAATACGGAATGCAACTCACATGTAAAAGCTATACATCACCTGAGATTTGAGATTATCTTGAGAGTAACTGGTACCATTATTAACACACGCATGAAGACAGTGGTCCCGACTTAATTAATTTTCTCACCGTGTAGAAAAAATCTATGTCAACTACATTTATAAATACGTACTTTTTTTAACCACGCCGGAAAACTGCATGTAATATACTTCCCCGATTTCATAATATAAGAGATGTTTTAGGTGTTTCACTTGTTGTCTAGATTTGGACTAAAATGAGTGGGTATATATATTAAAACATGTCTAGATACGTGTATATGTGAATGTGAAAAATGTCTAAAAAAAACTTTATTATGGAATAGAGGGAGTATTAGAGAGAAAGAAAGCCTTCAAGGAAGCCTGAAGTTTCATAGAGAGACAACGACCAAGGAAAAGGAGAACCACACACTAAAGTGCGGACTCTCAGTACTCCAGCAGAGAAACAGAGGGTAAAACGACCGGATAAAAAAGGGCAAAGAGAGAAACTAAGTCACATTTAGCTTGAAACAACTCACACTAGCAAGCTCTCGTTGCTTTGATTCTGTATTGATTTGCTCGATAACAATTCCAGCCTCTTCATCATGATGATGCACACAACTGATTTTATTAAAATAAAAGGTTTGCAAAGTACGTACAACACATCCCGGAAAACAACAGTTCAAGGATCAGCCATTGTGGCCACAAAGACTAGACACCAAAATAAACATAACGAATAAAGACTACACATATTGGAGTCTTCTAACATGCTGCCAACCACCTCGGTTGAAAATAGCCTGAACGACCGCCATCAACCATGTGCACCCGGAATTCATAAGCTCCCACTGTGCAGGTGGTAGGAGAAACGACCACATATGGATCCAGTAGGTAGTGCGGTGAACAACCTGCAAAAATGAGTACCTCTAACCTTGTTAAACACCACATCAGTCCGATAGTTCCAAATTGCACACATAAAGGCACAAGTACCAATGCGAATACGGTTTTTGAAACACTTATCAACACCATCCAACCAATATCAACATATTATCTATACTAATTGGCGGTGTAATGCTAAAAGAAAAATGCAGAAGTCTCCAAACATCATGCACAGAAGGACATGATACTCAACCGACTCATCCGATTGATAGAAAACACATTATTTAGACCCTGTCAAATGTCTTTTAATCAAGTTATCCTTAGTGAGAATTTCCATCTAAATGTGTCCGGTTCATTAGTAAGACAGACGGCCATAAGTTTCGCTACTAAATCTTCCCATGCCCTCCATTTGTCACCGGTGAGGTTCCGCCGAAACTCAATATTCAACGGAGTGTGAGATAAGACATGTGCCACAAGCACATTCTTATTTCTGACTATATTAAACAAGGTGGGATATTGCACCGCCAACGGTTCAGCACCCAACAAAGAATCCTCCCAAAAACGCCTTACATTTCTCTCTTGCCACACTGCACAGGTAGTTGATGAGTCCCAAGTGCAGGAGATCAATTGTAGTACCTTTCGATAAGTATTTGAGTGTCGAACCCACGAGGAGCTGAAGGTAAGCTATCTATTCTCTAAAGCCCTATAACCCTCTTATATGGCTGTTTACGCAAAGCAATAAGTTTGACTAAAAGGAACTAACTAATTAAAAGCAAGTGACGTGGAGTGTGGTTTGTCTAGTAACTAGTGAAGCAAGTTTAAAATGCAACTTTCTAATCAAGTTTCACAAGTAGCAAGCAGCAAATATCTCAAGTATCTCAAGGGAGCAAGTGTTCTAGCAATAGGTGTTTCGTTCGTGTGGTTGTCACAATTAGTGAAGCACATGTTTTAGTCTTAGCTGTTTCTTCTAGGAAGGAGGCATGAATATGTATAGTCAAGTAAATGATCTACAACCCCTTATGATGGATCATGTGGCCAAGTAAATGACTGCACAAGATTGATTAAGACATAAAGTCCCACCATAGCCTTACGTTCTAAGGTCCCCCATATATATCCCCCAATAACTTAACTTTGTGGCTCGGTCTCAGGTTACTGTCACTCCCAAGTCACCACCACTCCATTATGCTACCGGTGATCACCTTACATGTATTCCCCAACGTATGCATGCACTCATATATTGTACATGAAGACAATCATAGAAGATAACAAACTTGTATGCAACCAATCAACGAACTATTTCACCATTGCCAAGAACAATTCACTACTCAAACATAGACGGGGAGACACAATACATCAAGGGAATATAGTATTGCATCATACATCATGTTTGCCAAGAGATTATAGTGGAGAGATGGAGCTGATCTTGCTGTAGATGTCGACGATGAACACGCCGGAGGGGGTGGAGCCCTCCGGGGGTGATCCCGGCGGCGTTTCCCCCCTCCGATCTTCTCCGGCGGCAGCCTTCTGTCTCTCTGTTTCATGGTTTCGTCTCTCGGCGTTGCCTCCTCCTCGAAAAGGCCAGGGGACCCTTTATATATTCGTTTTTAGGTCACGAGACACTCGGGAGAAGAAAGATCGACGACATCGGAGCCACGGGGGAAAAAAGGGGGCCTCTCACGCGGCCAAGGAATCTGGACGCGTGGAGGGTCCTCTTTGCCACCTGGTTGGCGTTTTGGCCCTCTATATTGGCCCATGGTCTTCGTCTCGAAAATTCTGAACCGTGCTCTTTGGCCTTGCCCTTTTTGGAGTCCCGAAGCTCCCGGAAAGTCTGAAACACTAAAAGTACGTTTTCTGGAAAAACAGGGTTAGAACCAAAAGAAGGGGGATTGTTTAGAAAATCCCCCAAATCATTATTAAACATGAATATAAGTTGCTAATATGTAGGAAAAACAAGTAATAACATGCAAAGTTCATGTATGCATTTTACATGCATCAACATCCCCAAGCTTAACCCATGCTCGTCCTCGAGTATGAAGGTGATAAAACTAACATGGACTTTGCATATTGAAACAATCATGGGATATCAAGGAGGATTATTCATGCTACATATAATCAAATGATTAATACTAGAAATGAGTAGAAATATACAATTCATGTTGTAAGAAATATCAAATATGCAAGCAAAGATGCTTCATGAAAGTTCACAAAGTGTATAACGAAATAAAAGCACTATGGACCAAATGCATACACAAAATCAAAAATAAAATCCTATATTGGTCAAAGAATAGCATAATGGAAAATAGAAAATATGGTGGACACTTTGGAGAAAATTGAGTAGAGGTAAAACATGATCAAGTCTTATTAGCCTCTAAATTATTCAACTAAAATTACTAATTGAAATGTGGTATCCATTGATCTAGGACTCTCATTGCCCCTTTATCACTAGCATCTTAAATGGTGAATGTTGAAGTAATGTGAATGACAAGGTGGTTGAAGGCCTCATGCCCGTGAGTGTGAAAACCTACTCCATGATTACTCAACTTAAGATTCCTAATAAGCTTTGTACAATCATAATAAGTAATGACATCATAGAGAACCGCAAAGAGGTACCTCTTGCCCCATGACATGGAAACAAGCCCATGTCACAATGACAAGACAAACAAACGGAGTAGACTTATCATCCTTTTTATTCATTCACTATTATGCATAGCTTATTTTATTGTAGGATGTGTTGTAGAGTCACTCAAGCTGTAAGTAAATTTCCACCATGATCAAGCATGGCTTGGGTTAGCGGCCCAATGCGTTTCTCTAGTCATATAGATACTTACTCATCAAAACTTACTATTACTCTATTTCATTTCGGCATGGCAGGAGTCCAAAAACAAAAGTACATGATATCAACCAAATGTAAATTTTTGTGCAATGTTGAAAGCTTTCCGGTGATATACGTTTATAGCTAGCTCCCAACCACACAATTGTCAAACGCAAAACTTGTGGCTCCCATTATTGGGTCATGTTTATTAGATGCATAAAAAGTAAAGTATGCCTTCAAAAGTTCGTGAGAGTCCTATCCCAAGTTCAACCCATGATAATTAATAAAGTGAATATCTTAATTTAGAACATAAACAACACAATAACATGGTGAACATACTCAGAATAGCAATGAAGCTAATGGGAAGATATGGTAGACTCACTGGAAATACTTGGCTAAGGAGTGTTGGAAACAAGTTTTTACTTGTTGGAATTTTTAAAGTTTTGGCTAGCAAGAGGTACATAGTTGACCAGCTACTATGCATGCATATGTCCATAGAACTACTAATTTCATGACAAACTAAATAAACCAGCAATTAAGATCAAGGACATGAATAAGAGATAGCTCAAGACAACATTATTGCAAATTTCTACACATAAAAAACCTATAAATCATGCAAACATATGTAGCTCTTCAAATAAACCATGGCATCCCTATTCCAAGTCATAATAATAGCATCCAATACATTCCAACCCCAAACTCCAGTAGCTCAATCTCATATAAAATGATGGGTGTGGTCTTATCAAAACAAAAATAAAAACAAAAACTAGACGCTTCAAGTCTCTACGATAAATGCTTTGTTTAGAAAAACAGAAAGTAGACGTGTGCTAACCAAAAGAGTGTAGCTCCAGTGGGGTGTTCATCACATCCCCAAGCTTATGGCTTTCACCATTCTTGGATGTCTTGAGGCGCAGCTCCTCTATTCCCTAAGAAAAAACTTCACAAAACATGTTTCTCCCATTCTTTTTCTGTGGGGTGAGATTAGCAAGTACAAACAAATCACATGCTTGCTGTGCAAAATTCCAAATAAAATGCACCAGTAGATAGAAAATAAGGTTCATTATGTTGTATGTTCACTCTTTTGCTTGAAAGAATCATGTAAATTCGATTCCCAAGCCCAAAGAGTGCATAAAACAAAAGAAGGTAGAATCTGTCCAGAAAAGCAACAGCAGCAAAACGAACGTTTTTCACTAGGCTAGACTCGTCAAAAAATTAAGCCAATTTTTGTGCTTACAGAGGACGAAAAGTTGCAGAACATACTAAAAAATTAGCTCAATCCGACATACCAATAAAAAAGGTAAAATATACGGTGAGCAGACTCGTGCTGAAACAGAAATTTCATGCACTAGGATAGCAACTTATAAGTCCAAATGGGTTTGACTTGACTCTTTATTGAAAACTCCAGAATTAAAACAAAAAAAACTAATCTCTTTACACAGCAAGAGGACACTAGGAAAATCCAAACAAAAACAACCGGGTTGCCTCCCGTAAAGCGCTTTCTTTATAGCCATATAGCTAGGCTTTACTTACTTAACATCATGATGGTTGGAGTGAGGTGGCTCGGCATCCCCAAGCTTGGATTCTTGTACTTATTTGATACATGTAGGGTGAGATCAGGGTAAATCCCCAAGCTTGATTGGTTGTCCCTCTTGATCTTTGTTCATCTCACTCAACTCTTCCTTCTGAAAAATTCTTCTTACACAAATCTCAACATAAAACTTGATTAGAGGGGTTAGTGCCTCCATAAATAAAATCCACATAGGTACAGAAAAGACACATCATGAGTTGATTCTAAATATTAACTACTGTTACTACAGTTGTGCATTGCTCCTTGATCAAAAGAACCACACAAAACACAAGTAATGAGAGCAATGCAAAATCAAGACATAATCTGCCAAAAACTGAACAGCCCGTAAAGAGTGAATTTTTAGAGGCACTTAAGTTGCTCAAATCAGAAAACTTAAACCTAATGAAATATGTAGTGATAACTAAATATTGCTGTCGTAAATTACCAGGTCAAAATTCCACTTCTGTGATTTTAAACATTTTTCGCAGTGAAGTTCACGAATCTGTTTTCTTGACAGCTAATTACTATTGTTTAATCCTATCTCTCATATAAGATTATTCTTGCCATTTAAGATGAGAAATAAGACATAAATGTGATGTTACAGTAGTGAACTAATATTTTTATTGTTTTTAGCTTTGGAAATTTTTTTAATGATAGAGACTTTGCAATGGTTTCATTGGCATGAACAACACATGTTCAAGGTCGACCCCAACTTCTCCATTACTCATCCTTCTCATTTACTTTCCCAAATTTTTTATAAAATGAAAATATTAAACTAAATGATACATAACAGTAGTTAAAGGAATTTTACATGTTGTAAAGACATAAATGTGTGCTCAAACCGAATAGGAAATTAAAGCATAAGGAACACACCAAAAAATATTAAACAATTTATTTTTAAGTCTAACCCATTTCCTATGCATTGGCATTTTGTAATGAAACAAATAAAAGAAGCACATAATAGCAAGCATAGAAAGGTAGATCAAGTGCAACTTCAATACTTTCAGCAAAGAGGGGAAACTTAATATTGTTGAAATATGTGTAACCATGTTTCCCTCTCTCATAATAATTTTTAGTAGCATCATGAATAGATTCAACAATATGAATATCACATAAAATATTCTTATCATGAGCCACATGCATAAAGGAATCACTACTCTCCACATAAGTAAAATCCTCATTAGTGATATTGGGAGTTAAACATTCATAATTTTCATTGCAATCATCATATATAGGAGGCATAGTATCATCAAAGTGAATTTTCTCCTCCAAGCTTGGGGAACTAGAAATATCATGCTCATCAAAACCAACTTCCCCAAGCTTAAAACTTTCCATAGAATCAGCAAGTATATCATTTTTATCCTCAATAGTAGGGGGACTAAAAATATCATATTCATCAAGACAAACTTCCCCAAGCTCAAGGTTTTCCTTAGCAATAAAGGTGTTCAAAGAATTAGTACTACCACAAATATGATTGTTGTGCAAATAATTTTTCAGTTTCTCCTCAAACACTTCATGTCCTAATTCAAGGTAGATATTATACAGTTCTAAAATTGTTTGGTTGTTTTCCATTTTATAATTTTTTTTTGTGTTTTAGGTTTATATGTTAGTATGCAATGCAAACAAGAATACAAGCTTAGCACAACGCTCCCCGGCAACGGCGCCAGAAAAGTGCTTGATGACTCCCAAGTGCAGGAGATCAATTGTAGTACCTTTCGATAAGTATTTGAGTGTCGAACCCACAAGGAGCTGAAGGTAAGCTGTCTATTCTCTAAAGCCCTATAACCTCTTATATGGCTGTTTATGCAAAGCAATAAGTTTGACTAAAAGGAACTAACTAATTAAAAGCAAGTGTCGTGGAGTGTGGTTTGTCTAGTAACTAGTGAAGCAAGTTTAAAATGCAAGTTTCTAAGCAAGTTTCACAAGTAGCAAGCAGCAAATATCTCAAGTATCTCAAGGGAGCAAGTGTTCTAGCAATAGGTGTTTCGTTCGTGTGGTTGTCACAATTAGTGAAGCACATGTTTTAGTCTTAGTTGTTTCTTCTAGGAAGGAGCCATGAATAGGTATAGTCAAGTAAATGATCTTCAACCCCTTATGATGGATCATGTGGCCAAGTAAATGACTGCACAAGATTGATTAAGACATAAAGTCCCACCATAGCCTTACGTTCTAAGGTCCCCTATATATATCCCCAATAACTTAACTTTGTGGCTCGGTCTCAGGTTACTGTCACTCCCAAGTCACCACCACTCCATTATGCTACCGGTGATCACCTTACATGCATTCCCCAACATATGCATGCACTCATATATTGTACATAAAGACAATCATAGAAGATAACAAACTTGTATGCAACCAATCAACGAACTATTTCACCATTGCCAAGAACAATTCATTACTCAAACATAGACGGGGAGACACAATACATCAAGGGAATATAGTATTGCATCATACATCGTGTTTGCCAAGAGATTACAGTGGAGAGATGGAGCTGATCTTGCTGTAGATGTGGATGATGAACACGCCGGAGGGGGGTGGAGCCCTCCGGGGGTGATCCCGGCAGCGTTTCCCCCCTCTGATCTTCTCCGGCGACAGCCTTCTGTCTCTCTGTTTCGTGGTTTCGTCTCTCGGTGCCGCCTCCTCCTCGAAAAGGCCAGGGGACCCTTTATATAGTCGTTTTTAGGTCACGAGACACTCGGGAGAAGAAATATCGACGGCATCGGAGCCACGGGGGCAAAAAGGGGGCCTCTCACGCGGCCAAAGAATCTGGCCGCGTGGAGGGTCCTCTTTGCCACCTGGTTGGCCTTTTGGCCCTCTACTTTGGCCCATGGTCTTCGTCTCGAAAATTCTGAATCGTGCTCTTTGGCCTTGCCCTTTTTGGAGTCCCGAAGCTCCCGGAAAGTCTGAAACACTAAAAAGTACGTTTTCTGGAAAAACAGGGTTAGAACCAAAAGAAGGGGGATTGTTTAGAAAATCCCCCAAATCATTATAAAACATGAATATAAGTTGCTAATATGTAGGAAAAACAAGTAATAACATGCAAAGTTCATGTATGCATTTTACATGCATCAGTAGTCAACACCACCAATGAGTCCAGTTTAGCCTTGCTTGCTCCATGAATATTATCTCTTGCTTCCTTCCACCATGATGGAGAGCGCTCTTTGCTACCAATACTTTCGGAACGACGGAGCGTGACACCGATCGGCAGGAGATGGAGGCTTTCCATGATTTTGGCATGGGTATTCCATCCCCTGTGATACATCGCGAGATGCTCGGCGTCAAGATCGAAGAAGTCATCATTGTGCGGAAATTTCCGAACGTTGTAACACCTGGGGTGTTACCCTGAGTAGAAAGTTGGTTGTTTTTCTTTTGTTGCATTGCATCACATGCATCATAAGCATTGCACTCTGTTTTTCAAAACAACTGAAAAATTCAATTCAAATTAAACTTTCAAACATTGTCCAAAATTCCCAATTAGAAAGTGCAAACTAAACCACTCAACTTGTTTTCAAATAGTTTGAAGTTGGAATTTATTTAATTTGCTTGTCAATAAAAATTCCTTTTTATCAACACCCAAAATGGCCAATTCAAATTCCAATCAATTCATTCATAATTGACATGATCCAATTGAGGTTTAAAAAATAAAGTCTTGCAAACAATTAAATTCCATAATGTTTTCATAATTGTTGAGTTAATGGAATAAAATTTGTTTAAACACCAAATCCTTATGAACCCTATTTGAAATTCAAATAGCAAACAAAAATTAATTTAACATTTCAAATATTTTGGACTTAATGTTCACAATTGCTTTGAATTGCTGTTTGCCACTTAATAAAATTTATTTATAAAGTTTAAGACCCCAAACCCCAACCTATTCTTTCTCTCTCTCCTTTTCTTTTCTTACAAGCAAAAAAAAAAGAGAAGGAAATAATAAAAGGAAGAGGTGAGCTGAGGGAGAAAGCCCAACCCACAGCCCATCTCCCCCCTAGCCCAACAACCCACTCGGTCATCTTCCTCGTACGGACGAACAGAGACAGGGGGAGGTCGCTGTCAAGCTTTTCCCCCACCGATCCCCCCCTCCTTATCTACCCCCCTAGAGGGCAACCCTAACCCTAGCCGAGCTCTCCACCCCTTCTCCCTCTTCCTCCCTAGCGCCGCCGTCCCCTCCTGTTTCTCCTCCGATCACCTCCCTCCCTCTGTATCTATTCTCTGAACCCAAAAACCATGGCCGATTTTTGGAGCTTCCCAAGGGGCCGCTGGGGTCGTGGTTCCCTCCTCCAAGGCGCGGGAATGGAACCGCCGATGCATCCTCTCCGGCCTCGCTTCCTCGCCCCGCTCCGGGAGGCCACGGGGAGGCGCCGCCATGGCCCCCTTCCTCCCCGGCGCGCGGCGGCCAACTGCCTGCTGCGAGCAGGGCAGCGACGCCCTGCTTCTTTCCTTCGACGACGACGCCCCCGAGGTGAGGCCCCCTCCGCCCTAGGGCTTCCTCCTCCCCTCCTCCTTGCTCTGTGACCCACCATCGCGTGGAGGACCCCGCCGTCGAGCGCTGCTTGCAGTTCGTAACCGTCGTCGTCTGTCCGCCATCACTGTCCTCGACAAGATTCAGAAAACTGCACTTAGTTCAGTTAGCAGGCCTTAAGTCACCTCAAAACAAACTCGCCTCCGTATCCATCACAAACGTGACAGTAGCTCAGTTGGTAGCGATCCCTTGCGCGCAAGCCCCCAGGTCCTGGGTTCGATTCCCCCCAAGCCACCCTTTTATTTCTGTTCTTTTCTTTTTCTGCCCGAATTTCAGAAACAGAGATCTGAGGCATTACTTCTAAAATCCATATAAAATTGAATATTACTTCAATTTGAATGATTCAAAATCCTGTGGATTCATAATCTTGAGCCCTTTCTGTTAATGTCAAGTATGCAACATGTTGCTGTAACAATTTTTGCACTAAATAATTAATTACTGAAAATGCAATAAAAATTGGAAACTTTGGAATTTCATAACTTTAGTTCTGCTCATCCAAATTAAGCAAACTTGGGCTCTAAAAATGTGTCTTAACAAACTCTACACATTGGTATTTTATTTGGACACAATTGATTTAATTTTGAACATGTTTTCCTCTGTTTACTAAAAATGGCAGAATAAGAATGATTATGGAAAATTGCATAATAAATTCAATAATAACCCAAAAATTATGTTTAATAGCTCAAAATGTTCAATGAAACATTTGCTACATGTTTTCAATCTTTTAAATGCAATTTGTTTATTGTTTTCCCTAATTAAAAGTGGTGCAATAATCCAATGCTTTAATTAAACCTTTTAAATTGCAAAATTCATAACTTGGGCAATTCAAATCCAATTCCAACATGTAAAATATGTTTTCCATGCCATTTTTCATCAACTTTGCAAATATCAACTTTGTTTGCTGTTTTGAATAATTTAAATTGCTGAAAACAACTGTTTCTTATTTAATGCATTTAAAATTGTCACATTAATAACTAATTCATTTTAATTCCTTTTTCAACAAATGAAACATGTATTCCATCTAAAATTTTGTGTTCTTTCCAAATATAGATTTTGTTATCTGTTTTGAGCAATTAAAATGGGTGAAAACAATAAATACTTGTGTAACTCACTTAAGAATCCAAATTTCATAACTTAATAAATAAAATTCCAAACTTGGTAAACCTTATTTCTAATTGTTTCTATTGTTGTTATTTTTCTGTTTTCATCATCCATGCATCATGCTAATCCACTTTCACCTATTGGTTAGTTGTAAAACAACTATTTCAACCTTAATTCATGGGCTTTCCATATGTAATCCAAATTGCATATGGGTCCACTTAAACATGTTATCTTGTCAACTAGTTTATTCTGATGCATCATTAAACTTGTCATGCATCCATATCTTGATCATGCTGGATCTTTTGCCGTAGTAGTAATTGTTGCATCCGGTGTTTGTTCGAGGTTCGTTGCTTCTTCGCGGATAGGATGTTGAGATGATGTGAGCAACGACAAGTTCTGTGGGTGTACCTCTACTTGCTGGATCTCAGGCAAGTATACTCACTTGCTGCCAAATGGCTGCCTTTCATCACTTGTTACCGATTCTTTCCGTTGTTCTTATTCTAGCCTGTTGATACGATGCTTGTGTCCCGATCCTATTATATGTTTATCTTGCAGCCATGATATAGCCTTCCTTCCACTTCCTATTAACTGTTGCTTGTTTACCTTGTTGGCCCCCGTGTCGTAGTTGCATGCTTAGGTTTGTTTGCGCTCTAGTCTTGTTATCCTTTGTCGTATCACCTTTGTATAGTTGGGTTTCAATTCAATCAACAACATGTTAATGTTTTGGGTAATAATAACTTGATGTTAAGGCACCGGCAGGAGGCCCGGGTAGGGTTTTGGAGCCGGCTGGTGTCGAAACTAGGAAAAGAGTCTTGTCTACTGATCCATGATGAGCGTGCTCACCGCATCCGGGTGGTAGTATGGGACCCCCCTCGACTTAGACCTGATTTGCAGCTTGTCCGAAGAGCCACACTTAGTTCGGGTGTTCCATTTGCTCCTTTGCATAATGGGTTGGCCCCCCTTGGTTACTGATGATGATGATGATGCATATAGGGCGAGGCCTGTGGTGCCGGGGGGTGTGGTTTTCACCCTTGCGCTTAGGTTAGGTCGGACTGGCCGGGACCTTATAGCTCCGTGGCTCCTAGGACAGGTTGTAGAGATGGTTCGAGTCGTGTTGAGTCCACCTGAGTTTTAGTTGGTGGCTCGAGTGTGTACGGGTACTGGAGCACACCCTGCAGGGATGAATCTTCTCGAGAAGCCGTGTTGTCCGCGGTTATGTGACGACTTGGTGAAAGTACTGGCTAACAAGTACTCAGACAACTTACACCTAACTATAATAACTTGATTAGTAATATAGCTTACCTCCACCATATAAATGATGTCACCCTAATCAACAATGTGAGTTATCCTTGGGTTGCTTCCTTAGTAGGGGGTAACATTGGATGGGTTTTGTTTGGTGGTTAGTTGTAGTTGGTTACGATACGCTATCTTATCCCCCTCTTTTAGCCGGATGTTGTAGTGAGTCTCTGTAGTTGGTTAGTGCAACCCGCTGCCGCTTATTTGCAATAATCCTTTCCTTCCCGTTGAACCCAAAGTATTTGTATCTTGTGATGACTGGCTACGCCGGTATCTTGTGAGTATGGTTTATCCACTTGCTAGTACTTAACCGTACTGACCCACGAATCCTTTTTCGTGGCTGCATATTCCAATTTGCAGTCAACAGGTTTGAAGTCTGACGACGTTAGCTTGGGAATCCCTCCGGCTTGGCCTGGGCAGGGATTGGACGCTCTCGGAGATCTTCAGGACTCTTAGTCCAATTTGTATCTTGTCCGCAGCCGGACGCTATGTTGTTTCTTCCGCTGTTATTTGGATCTTTGTGTTGTATCAGTTGTATCCCTAGCTCGTTTGAGTCCTCTTGTATATATCTTTTCTGTTGTTGTTGTGGATTATTCGTGAACTGTTGTAATGTTATCACAAGTGGCAACCTGGAATCGGTTATTATGTGGATTTTGGCGGGAATGCTGAAATCTGCATAGTGCCCGATCCCGGGGCGTCACAAATGGTATCAGAGCCTTGGTTCCGATTCCCGAGATTGTTTCGATACGAATGGTTATCGAAGCAACGGGTCCGCAAAGCCTGTAGGATAACCTCGCTAACGGTCGTTGTTACTAGAGTTTTAAAAACTATTTCTGCTAAACTATTTTGGAAAACATCTCAATAGGATTCTTGTTTTCTCCTTATCTCTATTCTATTTCCCCTCCCATCTTATTTGTTTTGGAGTCTCCCCTCTTGTCTATCTTTCACAGTGTTAGGATCCTACGTGGGTGGACGTTTTCTGAGCCTTTAACCAAATAGGTTCGATCATCGGAAGATTCCTGGTGGAAGAGCATCGTCGTCACTCCGAGCAAGAATCTCTTGTTAGTGGTGTCGAGAAACCCTTGTTAGCGGTGTCAAGGAGATCAACTGGAAGCATGAAGAATCGTTAGTCGAACTTCTTTCCCCTCCCGGGTTAGCAGGTGGATTGCGAGGGCGCAATCCCTTGTTAGTGGTGTCGTCTGTAACACCTGGGGTGTTACCCTGAGTAGAAAGTTGGTTGTTTTTCTTTTGTTGCATTGCATCTCATGCATCATAAGCATTGCACTCTGTTTTTCAAAACAACTGAAAAATTCAAATCAAATTAAACTTTCAAACATTGTCCAAAATTCCCAATTAGAAAGTGCAAACTAAACCACTCAACTTGTTTTCAAATAGTTTGAAGTTGGAATTTATTTAATTTGCTTGTCAATAAAAAATCCTTTTTATCAACACCCAAAATGGCCAATTCAAATTCCAATCAATTCATTCATAATTGACATGATCCAATTGAGGTTTAAAAAAATAAAGTCTTGCAAACAATTAAATTCCATAATGTTTTCATAATTGTTGAGTTAATGGAATAAAATTTGTTTAAACACCAAATCCTTATGAACCCTATTTGAAATTCAAATAGCAAACAAAAATTAATTTAACATTTCAAATATTTTGGACTTAATGTTCACAATTGCTTTGAATTGCTGTTTGCCACTTAATAAAATTTATTTATAAAGTTTAAGACCCCAAACCCCAACCTATTCTTTCTCTCTCTCCTTTTCTTTTCTTACAAGCAAAAAAAAAGAGAAGGAAATAATAAAAGGAAGAGGTGAGCTGAGGGAGAAAGCCCAACCCACAGCCCATCTCCCCCCTAGCCCAACAACCCACTCGGTCATCTTCCTCGTACGGACGAACAGAGACAGGGGGAGGTCGCTGTCAAGCTTTTCCCCCACCGATCCCCCCTCCTTATCTACCCCCCTAGAGGGCAACCCTAACCCTAGCCGAGCTCTCCACCCCTTCTCCCTCTTCCTCCCTAGCGCCGCCGTCCCCTCCTGTTTCTCCTCCGATCACCTCCCTCCCTCTGTATCTATTCTCTGAACCCAAAAACCATGGCCGATTTTTGGAGCTTCCCAAGGGGCCGCTGGGGTCGTGGTTCCCTCCTCCAAGGCGCGGGAATGGAACCGCCGTTGCATCCTCTCTGGCGTCGCTTCCTCGCCCCGCTCCGGTAGGCCACGGGGAGGCGCCGCCATGGCCCCCTTCCTCCCCAGCGCGCGGCGGCCAACTGCCTGCTGCGAGCAGGGCAGCGACGCCCTGCTTCTTTCCTTCGACGACGACGCCCCCGAGGTGAGGCCCCCTCCGCCCTAGGGCTTCCTCCTCCCCTCCTCCTTGCTCTGTGACCCACCATCGCGTGGAGGACCCCGCCGTCGAGCGCTGCTTGCAGTTCGTAACCGTCGTCGTCTGTCCGCCATCACTGTCCTCGACCAGATTCAGAAAACTGCACTTAGTTCAGTTAGCAGGCCTTAAGTCACCTCAAAACAAACTCGCCTCCGTATCCATCACAAACGTGACAGTAGCCCAGTTGGTAGCGATCCCTTGCGCGCAAGCCCCCAGGTCCTGGGTTCGATTCCCCCCAAGCCACCCTTTTATTTCTGTTCTTTTCTTTTTCTGCCCGAATTTCAGAAACAGAGATCTGAGGCATTACTTCTAAAATCCATATAAAATTGAATATTACTCCAATTTGAATGATTCAAAATCCTGTGGATTCATAATCTTGAGCCCTTTCTGTTAATGTCAAGTTTGCAACATGTTGCTGTAACAATTTTTGCACTAAATAATTAATTACTGAAAATGCAATAAAAATTGGAAACTTTGGAATTTCATAACTTTAGTTCTGCTCATCCAAATTAAGCAAACTTGGGCTCTAAAAATTTGTCTTAACAAACTCTACACATTGGTAGTTTATTTGGACACAATTGAATTAATTTTGAACATGTTTTCCTCTGTTTACTAAAAATGGCAGAATAAGAATGATTATGGAAAATTGCATAATAAATTCAATAATAACCCAAAATTATGTTTAATAGCTCAAATGTTCAATGAAACATTTGCTACATGTTTTCAATCTTTTCAATGCAATTTGTTTATTGTTTTCCCTAATTAAAAGTGGTGCAATAATCCAATGCTTTAATTAAACCTTTTAAATTGCAAAATTCATAACTTGGGCAATTCAAATCCAATTCCAACATGTAAAATATGTTTTCCATCCCATTTTTCATCAACTTTGCAAATATCAACTTTGTTTGCTGTTTTGAATAATTTAAATTGCTGAAAACAACTGTTTCTTATTTAATGCATTTAAAATGTCACATTAATAACTAATTCATTTTAATTCCTTTTCAACAAATGAAACATGTATTCTATCTAAAATTTTGTGTTCTTTCCAAATATAGATTTTTTTATCTGTTTTGAGCAATTAAAATGGGTGAAAACAATAAATACTTGTGTAACTCACTTAAGAATCCAAATTTCATAACTTAATAAGTAAAATTCCAAACTTGGTAAACCTTATTTCTAATTGTTTCTATTGTTGTTATTTTTCTGTTTTCATCATCCATGCATCATGCTAATCCACTTTCACCTATTGGTTAGTTGTAAAACAACTATTTCAACCTTAATTCATGGGCTTTCCATATGTAATCCAAATTGCATATGGGTCCACTTAAACATGTTATCTTGTCAACTAGTTTATTCTGATGCATCATTAAACTTGTAATGCATCCATATCTTGATCATGCTGGATATTTTGCCGTAGTAGTAATTGTTGCATCCGGTGTTTGTTCGAGGTTCGTTGCTTCTTCGCGGATAGGATGTTGAGATGATGTGAGCAACGACAAGTTCTGTGGGTGTACCTCTACTTGCTGGATCTCAGGCAAGTATACTCACTTGCTGCCAAATGGCTGCCTTTCATCACTTGTTACCGATTATTTCCGTTGTTCTTATTCTAGCCTGTTGATACGATGCTTGTGTCCCGATCCTATTATATGTTTATCTTGCAGCCATGATATAGCCTTCCTTCCACTTCCTATTAACTGTTGCTTGTTTACCTTGTTGGCCCCCGTGTCGTTGTTGCATGCTTAGGTTTGTTTGCGCTCTAGTCTTGTTATCCTTTGTCGTATCACCTGTTTAGTATAGTTGGGTTTCAATTCAATCAACAACATGTTAATGTTTTGGGTAATAATAACTTGATGTTAAGGCACCGGCAGGAGGCCCGGGGTAGGGTTTTGGAGCCGGCTGGTGTCGAAACTAGGAAAAGAGTCTTGTCTACTGATCCATGATGAGCGTGCTCACCGCATCCGGGTGGTAGTATGGGACCCCCCTCGACTTAGACCTGATTTGCAGCTTGTCCGAAGAGCCAAACTTAGTTCGGGTGTTCCATTTGCTCCTTTGCATAATGGGTTGGGCCCCCTTGGTTACTGATGATGATGATGATGCATATAGGGAGAGGCCTGTGGTGCCGGGGGGTGTGGTTTTCACCCTTGCGCTTAGGTTAGGTCGGACTGGCCGGGACCTTATAGCTCTGTGGCTCCTAGGACAGGTTGTAGAGATGGTTCGAGTCGTGTTGAGTCCACCTGAGTTTTAGTTGGTGGCTCGAGTGTGTACGGGTACTGGAGCACACCCTGCAGGGATGAATCTTCTCGAGAAGCCGTGTTGTCCGCGGTTATGTGACGACTTGGTGAAAGTACTGGCTAACAAGTACTCAGACAACTTACACCTAACTATAATAACTTGATTAGTAATATAGCTTACCTCCACCATATAAATGATGTCACCCTAATCAACAATGTGAGTTATCCTTGGGTTGCTTCCTTAGTAGGGGGTAACATTGGATGGGTTTTGTTTGGTGGTTAGTTGTAGTTGGTTACGATACGCTATCTTATCCCCCTCTTTTAGCCGGATGTTGTAGTGAGTCTCTGTAGTTGGTTAGTGCAACCCGTTGCCGCTTATTTGCAATAATCCTTTCCTTCCCGTTGAACCCAAAGTATTTGTATCTTGTGATGACTGGCTACGCCGGTATCTTGTGAGTATGGTTTATCCACTTGCCAGTACTTAACCGTACTGACCCACGAATCCTTTTTCGTGGCTGCATATTCCAATTTGCAGTCAACAGGTTTGAAGTCTGACGACGTTAGCTTGGGAATCCCTCCGGCTTGGCCTGGGCAGGGATTGGACGCTCTCGGTTATCTTCAGGACTCTTAGTCCAATTTGTATCTTGTCCGTAGCCGGACGCTATGTTGTTTCTTCCGCTGTTATTTGGATCTTTGTGTTGTATCAGTTGTATCCCTGGCTCGTTTGAGTCCTCTTGTATATATCTTTTCTGTTGTTGTTGTGGATTATTCGTGAACTGTTGTAATGTTAACACAAGTGGCAACCTGGAATCGGTTATTATGTGGATTTTGGCGGGAATGCTAAAATCTGCATAGTGCCCGATCCCGGGGCATCACAAACGTCCTACTCAATAAGTAATGATAGGTGGCGTGTGCGATTGAGACCTTGGTTGATCTCAACGCCATAGTCTATTGAGTAACTGATCGGCTGTCTCAAGACAGGTTTGGATCGGTATACAAGCTGGACCAGCATGAGGACGCCATCGATGCCAGTGTCAAGCTTCTCTTGAGCGAGGAGGATTGGCTCTCGTGGACGAAAATCCATGACAACGATAGCTCTTCAGGGAGTGGTGTTCTCGTGTCACCACAAATTGCAAATAGGTCGACCTGACCAGATTGCATATATGTCATGATTTGGCACAGGAAAAGGCCACACTGTATCTCCTTATCCTGCCACGTGTCGAGGACGATTAGATAACATGTCGGCATGACATCGGTTCACGCGTGCACGATCGTCCATGTGTTGAACCCACATGCGATCACAAAGCAATCCATTGTTGTACCATGTGTGGATCCACAGTTCTACCATGTGTCTGTCCGTTGTTTGCCACCGTTCGGAATTGTTGGACCATGTGTCAAACATTTATCAACCATGTGGAATGTCTAGGACCATCATGTGAAATCCTGATATGTAGGTGATGGAGGCTTTCACAAGAACGACCATTTCGCTCTGGGTCATAAAGCTTGCCTTCCAAGTAGGTAGCTTGTTCCATACTTTCGTCCACAAGTGGCTTAAGTTTAGATTTGTTCCCAGATACTTGATCGATGGGGGAGAGAAGCTACCCTATAGGGGACGATTTGCAATATGTCGTGGAGATCTTCCACACTGCATCGAATAGGAACAAGTTTGCTCTTGTTCAAGTTCACATCAACACCAGAAGAAGCCACAAAGTGGTCAAGCATTGCCCCCAATAGCTCTAAAATCATCTCCAAAATCATGAATAAAAAGAGAGATAGGTTCTCCACGAACAACGATACACAATGTTTTAAATCCCAGTGATGGAGAGACTTGAAAATTTGTAGCTGATCACATCCCTCAATAATCTTATTGAAAACTTACATGACAAGAAGGAAGAGTTGAGGCGATCTCGGATCACCATGAGTCAATCCTCTCGAGTGGGCGATAATCTCTCAAGGTCTGCAATTTATTAGCATCTTGAAGCAGAAAGTGTGCAGGATGACCGCCACCATTTCTCTCCACCTAAAGTGAACCCATCAACGATGCAGAATTTTCAGAAGGAAAAGCCACACCGCCGAATCCATCACTTGGAAGATATCTAGCTTCAAAAAGATTACTAGGATTTTTTTTTGGTGAACGAGAATCTTATTGAATTTTTTTTTGGTGAACGAGAATCACTTGGAAAATCCCTGTGATGGAGAGACTTAAAAATTTGTAGCTGATCACATCTCTCAATAATCTTATTGAAAACTTACATGAAAAGAAGGAAGAGTTGAGGCGATCTCGGATCACCATGATGCAATCCTCTCGAGTGGGCTAAACAAGAAAGAAATTATCCTGACCCCGCCTGCCTTTTACAAAGGCACTCTGATTAGTGGAAATCAGTTCAGGGATACGTAGCCTGAGGCTATTCGCCATAACTTTTGTGACAAACTTCGTGGAGCTATAAACCAAGATTATTCGGTGAAAGTCGCGAATGTCGACGGCCTTGTGAGAGGCATCATGCGAATAAAAAGTACATGTTCAAAATGGATATAAAGAACAAATGTTTACTTATGAAATGACTTTTTAAAATTTTGGGTGAGGAAGGTGTTTGGCATCTGTTGTTGTGCAACAAATACTTGCATGGAAAGTTCTTGTCACAGGTTGAGGTGAAACCTATAGACTCCCCCCTTTTGGAAATGCATGATGACTATTCTAAATGAAATTTTCTCCCGTGGATCCTCTGTTGTGCGGCCCGAAAGTAAGGTTTTGTGAAGATGTGTGGTTAGGTTAAAATACCCTATCGACAGAGTATATAACTCTGTACAACATTGTTTGACACAAGAACGTCTTGGTTGCAAATGTGCTATCGATTTGTTCCGCCAATCTTTAGTTTAGAAGGTCTGTTGTTGGTGATAAAATCGATGCTTGGGTGCACCTAATGGAACGGTTAATTAATTTCACGTTGTCGGAAGAACCGAATTTGTTTAACCGGAGACTATCGGTTATAGGTTCTTTTACCATAAAATCCATGTATGTTGATTGTATGAATGGTCACACAAGATTTTTACATAAATATTTGTTGAGACATAAGATACGATTATAAATTAAGATATTTTTATGGTTTCTTAATAGACGAGTCCTATTAACCAAAAATAATCTTAAGAAAAGGCAATGTACATATTGTTAAAAAAAATTGTATTTTGCAATGGAGAAGAGTCCGTTGAACGTGTGTTTCTTTATTTTCCGTGTGCTCGTAATATTTGGAGGTTGATTCATTTTTATTTTAATATGCCTCCACCTACAAGCACCGCTAATATGTTTGGTTGTTCTGTCAATGAAAACGACAAAAGAATGAAAACACAATTATGTATAGGAATTTCTTCTATTTTTCGGCAATTTGGAATTGCCGGAATAATACTGTCTTTAACAAAGTGGGAGTTCCTCATTTTTTGCAGGTTACCAACAAAGCACTCTACTAGATGAATGCATAGTCCGTCCTCCTACCTGCAGACCAGCGGGGTTCATAGACTCTCGATGCGCTCGGAAGACGACGGTTATTCGCGCTATCTTCAGTGGTGGTGGATGGTGGCACAATAAAAGATTAGATGCTTAGTACCACAATAAAAGACCAGTGTAATTCTGAGATGTGACCTTGATTACTCTATACTCTTAAATCTATGCAATAAAACAAAGCCGTGTGCATTGTTTGATGCATAGGCAGGGGATATTTCCCATTTTTTAAAGAAATCTTCTTTCGAAAAAAATGTCTTTCATAGGGAGAATATTCCAAGTTGAGAAGGTAAAAAAAAGATGACATCCAACTTAAAGAATTGGTCCACTTCTGTCACCGCATCAAATTTATCACTCCTTAGTGGCTTGGCCGATCAAAGATGAGAAATCGTTCAGCCATGGTGAAAGTGCATGGTGCCCCCATGTGTGGTTTTGGTAATTAATGAAAATCTTTATGGACTAATATTTGCATTGAGATATCCTCATAGATCTTGTCCATGGGAAAATAGTGGAGTTCATGTGTTGGACTCTAGAAGCTTTCATGATGAATATTGTTATATTAAAGGATTTATATGAAGAATGGTCATGTATAGAGTTGTGCATATTGCAAGTATGTCTTGAAGAAAACGATTAGGTGGTATTTCACGATTATCTTCAAGACATCATAAAATTAAGAAAGAAGAAAAGATACAAGGTTGATCAAATTTGTGATAAACACAGAAAGCTACAAGATGTACCAAGTGGGATTATGTATCTCGGAGTATGCTAAAAATTGTCCATACAGCTTTGTTAACTAACCCATGATGTGTGTGTGTGTGTGTGTGACATTTCTACGTGTGGTTAGGTATCTTTCCATGAGCATGTATCAAAAGGAAGATTTTATATAGCACATGGTAGATGATATCAAGTGGTGTTCGTCATCAAGATTCAAGTGGAAGCTCAAGATAAGCTTCTCGAAGAAATCCTATGCTTGATTCTTGCCACCCATTTGGAGATAGTTTCCATATGAAGAGTTGCCAAAAAATGGTCTCTCCCATAGTGGTGTATGGGGGAGCAATTTGCAAGTCTTCATCAAGCTAAGCATGTGCTAGCAAGCACGATGAAGAAAGGGGATCCAACTTGATACATTCAAGATCTTCATCATCGAGATCAAGTGGAATGCTTAAGGTAAAGATATGATCTTGATAGGTTTTCTATTTTATCGGTCTCATGCTTTTAGGGAGACCTGGTTATAGGCATGATAGTAGTACTTAAGAGAGGCTCGTGAGTGAGTAACTTGATCGCATCTTTGTGCAAAGCTCAAATCTTTGCATACTTGGAATATCATAATTTTTGGTTCTTATTTGGTTTTTCTATATGTGTCGTTTTGGTTATTTTCGTGATCTTCATTTCAAGCCAAGTTTTACTGAAAACGGATTTCGTAAGAAAAACTTGTTGCGTTTTAGGTGTTGGAGGTTTTACCGATTGTTATTTATAGAGAGGTTAAACATTTCCCCATTTGATTTTAAGTTCCATTGTTGGAAAATAATGATTCTCTACATGATCTTGTAGAGCTCGTCGTTGTGAATTCAATGAGCCAAAGATCATCAAAAATTGGAGTCCGGGCGCAAAAGTTATGAGTGTTTTTGTATTGATGCTCTGTCGCTTCCGGTACTACCGGGTGGAGGTCGATAGTATCAACCCAAAGTACCGAACATGGCCAGTACTACCGCATTTTTCAGAAATATTACTAGTTTGGGGTGCATTTTCGTCCGGTACTTACGGAATGCGTGAAAACTGCCCAACGGGTAGATTTTGGGCACCAATTTAAGGGAGCTTCTTCCCAAAGGTGCCCCAACTTCTCTAGAACGTTATTTTCTCTCTTCCTCCCTCAATTGTTTACCTTGAGGAATCTTTCCCCTCCCTCCCTTGATTCTTGCATATCTTTGAGGGAAAAGTGAGAGAAGATGTAGATCTACATTTCCACCAATCCATCTCTCCTGTTTGTGAGGGAACCTAGTGGATCTAGATCTTGGAGTTATTTGTGATTTCCTCCTTTGTTCTTCCTCTCTTATTCCCCCATAAGAATTTGTTGCTTTGTTGGAATTTGAGAGTGAACTATCTGAGCACTTGTGCTCTTGCCATTTGCATTGGTTGCATCGGTTTTCTCCCTCCACAAGGATTCGTGGAAGTGAAAGTTTGTGGACTTGTTACTCTTGGGTATTTGAACCTGGACTACTTATTCGTGTTCTTGGAGCCTACAATTCATTTGTGGATGTGTTCCCCAAGTTTTTTGTGACTTCGAGAGCCTCCAATTAAGTTGTGGATGCGTGCCTCGAGATTGCAGGTTACCGATAGTGGAAGGTGAACTAGGCCTTTGTGTCGAGGTTCATCAAAGAATAGAGTGAGACCTTTGTAACGTTGAGTAGGCCTGTTGTGGCGAGCTCACACCCCTCTAACTATATGTACTCCCCTCAAAAGGAGGAACCCGGGGAATACACAATCGTCTCCGTGTGCCTCGGTTATTTCCACACCCGAGCTATTTACTTATGCATTTTACATTGTGATAGCCTTCGTGCTTGAAGTCATTTATCTTGATATCACCTTGTTACTTGTCTTACTTAGCATAAGTTGTTGGTGCACTTAGTTGACCCTAGTTTACTTATGTTGTGTGCTGGTTAATTTAAACACCTACTTTATTTCCGTATTTTTTAAGACTTAACCAGAAAAGTTTTAATCGCATATTCACCCCCTCTAGGCAACATCGTTATCCGTTCACATGGCTCACGATCGTTAGGGTGCTCTTTGATAGTAGCCTAGATTTTTGTCTCCGAGAAAGGCAGCTTGAGATCTTCTAGGTTGCATCTCGGGAGAGGAAGTTCCGTTCACCTAGCACAACGATTGTTGGCACACCACTAGCTCTCCTAGGAAGGATTCCAAGCGAAAGAAACACGCCGCAAAGCTTTCCAGCTCTCATGAGTATTTCGCCTCCCCATCCCATTACGGCTAGTAAGAAAGTTTTGCTCACGATCTTTTACTCACACAGATGTGAAAAACGTGAATTTGTATAGTCCTCCTTAAGCCAATTCTGCCTAAAGCGATATGGTGCACCCGAGAGATGATGAAAGGCTCTGCAATTTCTTCTTCAGTTCATGTCTGGGTCAGGTTTCAGCGCTAGAGACAGCAGGGAGATCCTGGGCGGCCTCAAATTGAAAAAAAGATCACTTGGGCACAAAGAATCTGCTCTCTAATGCTTCCTAGTTTTAGATGGTTCCACTGTTGGTGCCTTTGCATCGGTGCAAAAGCTATCATGCAGGCGGGCACAAGCGTCACAGATCAATTACAATAAGTTTATGTAAGCATGCTATAAGAAATAAAATAATAATTGTTTGCTTACATGGAGGAGAGAGAAGAGAGTAGAATAGTGAAAGTATACTCTCATGCAAGAGCCAGGTGCAGCACGTGATCCTTGATGTCTACGCACACTTCTATTCTTGTAGACAGTGTTGGGCCTCCAAGTGCAGAGGTTTGTAGAACAACAGAAAATTCCCCTTAAGTGGATTACAAAAGGTTTATCGAACTCAGGGAGGAAGAGGTCAAAGGTATCCCTCTCAAGCAACCCTGCAATTACGATACAAGAAGTATCTTGTGTCCCCAACACACCTAATACAATTGTCAGTTGTATAGGTGCACTAGTTCGGCGAAGAGAGAGTAAAATACAAGTGATATGGATGATTATAAGTGATAATAGCAATCTGAAACAAAAATGGCAGCAAGCAAACATGTAGCAGAACCGGTTGTAAATGGTGTTTTAATGCTTAGAAACAAGGCCTAGGGATCCTACGTTCACTAGTGGACACTCTCAACAATGATAACATAATTGAATGCATAAATATCTCTCTTCACTATGCTACACCAAACCACTCTCCGGTTGAATAACAAATACCAATTCATTGCGTCGGGCTATAACAGCACTCCTCAAAGTCGCATTCCCATGTCTAGTTAACCCCACGCTATCACTATGAGCGCCCTAGAAGGTACTAGACAAACACCACAATTTCATAGGGTCATCCAACACAAGATATAAATATCATGCTAAACCACACGGTGCACACATTGTCACCATTACACCGTGATCAAACTGTTTACGGAGATCTCATAACAAAACCACTCGAGTAGCATAACATATGAAGAGTAACATCAACTAATTCAACTAGATTACAAAGCTCATGATCACATAAAGATCACACCATGGGAGAGAGAGAGATGAGACACATAGCTACCGTAGAGCCCTTAGCCCTGGGGAGAACTACTCTCTCCTCATCATAGGAGATAGCAGCAGCGATGAAGATGGCGGTGGAGTCGATGGAGATGGCTCCGAGAGCACTTCCCCGTCCCGGCAGGGTGCCGGAACAGAGATTTCTGTCCCCCGAAACTTATCCGCGGCGACGGCGGAGCTACGGATGTTCGGTATGGAAAAGGCTGATTGATTTAGGGTTTATTCATCGGGGGGAGGCATATATAGGCGAAAGGGCGATGTCGGGGGGTGGCCAGGGGGCCCACACCACCTGGTGGCGCATCCAGGGGGACCCGCGCCACCCTATGGCCCCCCTCCGGGTCTCTTCGGGACTTCCTTGACCCTCCGGGACTTCTAAGATTTCTGGATTTTGAATCGTCCAATTCCGAGAATAATTCCAGAACAACTTTTCTGAAACTAAAAACAACATAAAACACAAGGTTGGAAAAAGCGCTAGGCGCTAGGCGGGCGGCGGCCCTCTGCCTAGCGCCTAGGTTGCTTAGGCGTTGCCTAGGCGTGCCTAGGCGTTTCTTTGATTTCAAGTCCGCGAAGGGATCTTATGATAAAAAAAACTCATACTTCAATAGAAATGTGAAATAAATGAATTATTTTAGAACCACATGATGAAATAATTATTTTTATAGAACATGTTGTTTTGGATATTGGTTAATGTTTTCTAAGAAGTCCCACAATAACGTGCCTAAATGACACTAATTACTAGTTACCAGACGACATGTATGTTTTGAATGGGTTGCACTCTGTCCAAACATGTTAAGCATTGCATAAAGATCTAGATTGAGAAAAAAATTATCATGTACTGTCATCAACCCATGTTAAGCTTTGCATAAAGATCAAGATTAAGAAATAATTTATCATGTACTCTCATCAACCACACGAATCACATCAACGCATCATCTAAAATAACACACAGACAAGGAGCTGACGTTCATTTTGTAAATCTTAAGGTGGGCATAGGAGTATAATAGCGTTTGGGCACCATATACAGTAAGTGCAAAAGGGGAAAATATTCCATACAGGTTCACACATGACAGTGCGACACATAAAAGAAACATCATAAATTAAGTACTTATAAAGGAAACGCATGCACTAGGACCCCTTCAATAGTCATTTGCATCATCCTCTGAAGCCATCTCTTCCTCATCATCAAACTCCTCTTCTTCCGAATCAAATTCTTCATCTTCATAAAGTTGTCTTAGTCTTGCACTTCTACGTGGCTCAAGTTGTTCTTCGATTTCTATTGGAATCCCTGTTTCAGTCTCCATACCCTCCTCGTCCTCGTCCCTATAGATGACCACAGCACAATCATCTCCTCCCTCAAAAAAAAATCCTTGAGCTTCTGTAGTTTCAGTAGAAAAGAGCACATCAACAATCTTCTTTTCCTTGATCATATGTTTCTTGGTCATCATTCTCGCATTAAATTGTATGAAAGCTAGATTGTTTAGGCGTTTTGTAGTCAGCCTATTTCTTTTCTTTGTATGAATCTACAACAGAAAAAACATGAGAATTGATTTAACTTTCTTTGTATGAATCTACAACAGAAAAAACATGAGAATTGATTTAACATGATTGACTAATTGAAACATGAGATCAAAGAGTAGCAGACTAACATTTTCAAAGGCACTCCAATTCCTTTCACAAGCTGAAGCACTTGAGGTCAATGAGAGGATTCTCATAGCCATCCTTTGTAGAGTTGGCACTTCAGTTCCATAGAGCCTCCACCAAGATGCTAGAAATGGGTGCACAAAAAAATAATTAGGCAAACAGAGCAGATGGCAAGGTACAAAATTTTAAATATATATTGCATAGACTGGACCACATTGAATCATAGTGCATACCTGCATTATAATCGAAATTGTGGCAAGTCCTCGCAAGCTTTTTGGCAAAGGGTCCTTCTTTGTTCTGGAACTTCCTCAATTCCACATTGACAGCTTGTTCTTGTTTGAAATCATCGTCACGATAAAAGGTCTCCACACAGCTGATGAACCCTTCGGTAATTGTACCATCATCAAAGATGCTACTGTCATTAGCATAACTATAATATGGATTCAGCAAGTATGCAGCCAAGTGCAATGGAGAATCAAGACGATCTTTCATCTTTTTCTCAACAACATCAATCACATCTTTGTAACGGGAATCCAAATTGCCATATACTTCCTTGATCTCTTTCTTTGCCTTAACAATTTCTCCATAAACAAAACCCATAGATGGCTTAATATCCCCGTCAACCAAACGAAGGACCTTTACCAAAGGCTCAAAAACATTCAAGCAATGTTTCACGTCTTTCCAAAAAGCCATGCTCATAATCGTGGCTGTTGCTATCCTTCCTTTTTTTGATTTAACTTCTCTCAAATTGTCCCATCTACCATCAACCACCATCTTCCTTAGCTGATCTTTCTTGTTCAGAAGGCTTTCCAATGTCAGATAAGCAGAAGCAAACCTGGTGACCCCTGGCCTTATGATCTCTTTCCCCGAAGAGAAGTGCCTCATGCAATTTAAGGTCCGTGTATGCCCATATACAAATATGGTCAATGTTTTTGCTTTTTCAATTACCTTCGTGAACCTTGGAAGGTTGCCAATACCTTGCAACATCAAGTTAATAGTGTGCGTCGCACAAGAGCTCCAAAACATGTTTGGCCTCTTCTCTAGCAATAGCTTCTTTGCCCCCATATTGTTTGAAGTGTTGTCTGTCACTACTTGCACCACATGTTCAGGACCTATTTCTTCAATACCTTCCTCCACTAGTTGAAATATTACTTCACTTGTGTGTGATACAGCAGACATCTCCTTTGACTTGATAAAACTTGATCCATCGGCACAATTTGTGCATAAATTCATTATGCTTCTCCTCTTCCTATCTGACCAAGCATCTGTCATAATGGAGCATCCATTCTTCATCTTTTCAGCATCACGTTCCTGCAGCAAACTCTTCACTCTTGCATGCTCCTCACTCAGCAAAGTCTCCCGAAGGTCATGTTTGGAAGGAGGCTCAAATCCAGGGCCAAATCTCCCAATAGCTTCACACATTAACTTGAAATCGTCGTTATCACAAGCATTGAATGGTATGGCTACAAATACAATACGAATAAGATTAGTAAATTAATAGTTAATATTGCAAAGTAGTGAATAAGAAATGCAATACATAATGGAAATAAGTACCATGATTGTACACCCATCTAGCCACATATTGTTGCACTTCATGTGTTCTTTTTTTCCAAAGTTCCTTTTTTATTTTCTGTTGATGCAAGGCTTCAGCTTGAGTTAATTTAGGATCAATGGGACGTGTCCACTTGTCAATCGGACCTAACTTGTGTGGTTCTGAGCTTCCAACACAGTGAACTTCTTCATCCCCAACACGAGAAATATTCACGGTTTCTCTAAGCTCTAGCTCACGGGCAGTCTTTTCCCTCCTCTTCTTAGATGCACCCTCAAGGGATATCTTGCACCTATCTTTAGCTTCCTGCGAGCTTTTCTTGCATTTTGCCACAGCAGTACCAACATGTGCCACATGCTGCTTCAGACGATAAACACCTCCAGTACTCACATGGTTACAAAACATACACTTCACTTTATCTGGCTTGGAAGGATCAACAAGACTCCCATAATCCCATCCTACATCATCTGACTTCCTCTTAAGGACATTCTCTTCCCTTGATGCTGTTGTTGCATTCATCTCAGATAACCTATAAATAATCATACAAACAAGAAGCAACCGCTCAGTAATTGACATGGACAATGCACAAAATAAAGGACCAAAGCTATCGAAGTTAAGATCGAGACTACCAGAAACAAGTAGCCAACCAGCCATAAACCCAGATCATAATCGAAGAAAAAATGTACAAGTGGAACAGAACAGAGAAATAGTATGCCCACTAGTCAAATTTCATCAGATTTTAAAGACATAAATCGAACTGAACAAAGCTCGCTACTGAAAAGCAGGATTGCAAAGTTATAATCATGATCAAGTACTACATATTACGTAATCTATTTAGAAAAGAAGATAACTGAATACAATTTAAAGTAGGTATACTTCCATCACACAAGCAGTTTGGATATTTGCATTGTAATGAAAATTCTGATCCGAAAATCTATGCATGCCGTACTAGTAAATATATGTGGACTAACAATTTGCATTGGTCTTGTGTAGCTCGGAGAACACCTGGTATTATTTCTTTTACAACACAGAAAATGATAATTACTCAAGATTTGCTTGAGGCCAAGCGTGCATCTAGAAGAGCAGCAATTCACACTTATACTGCTAACCTTTATCACTGCTTGTCTAGCTAATTCTTATGATTGAACGTGATACTATTAATTCTGCAGTACTGTAAAATAAATAAGTATGCATTTGTATATTAAAGGGCACGAGTTATTTGATCTTGTCTCTGTTAATTATGTGGAAGAAAGTCGTCTTTATTTTGCTCTGCTTCTAAATAGTCACTCTGACTACTAGTGTTCACTAGTCTTTTGGCTTTTCTACTGACTTGCTAGGAAACCATCGAAGGAAGTAAACTGCATCGACGAGTACAGGCTATACTCTACAGTCAGATCAGTGTAATATACGCATCAACTAGCAGGGGGCTGTAGCAAACTTGGTACAGAATTTTCGGATGGAACATCATCGAGAGCTAGCAATCAGGAGATTAAATCACTACCGCTACAATTAGAAATCAATCTGCAATCCAACCCGATAGGAAGCACACACGCATAGTGAAGATAGTACGAGAAGACATGGGATGGAGAAATCACACCTCAAACGAAGTGGCTCCAGGCAGCGATGGCAAGTTGAAGAGAGGAGACGGAAGCTCAGGTCGTGGTCGCGCAGAGAGATGGCGAGGAAGACGAGGTCCTGTCGACTTCACGGGGAGATGGGCGAAGCTTTTCGTTCCGGCGGCCGGAGGACGAAACAGCGATGGGAGATCTCGAGCCGCCACCTCTTTTGTACTGCTACAAAACCTAGATCGGTGTCTCCTTTCCGCCATAATATTGGAGGTCAAATCCCTGAAATGTCTCGCCGTCCAGCCGGAATCTTCTCGCCGATCTTCTCGCTACTTTCCCAGGAAAATTTTCATCTCTCTCCGGACGCCGATTTCCGCTTACTCGCCGCTTTTCCTCGCTTCCTCGCGCCTAGGCGCACGCCCTTATCCGCTGAAGCGATGGCCCCGCTTAGAGTACCGATTAGGTCCAAAGCTATGCGATGGACCATCGCCGAGCGCTTCAGCGCGCCTAGGCGTACGCTTAATTACGCTTTTTCCAACCTTGATAAAACATGAACTGTCTCTATGGCATCTTGTCAATAGGTTAGTCCCGGAAAATCGATAAAAATGACATAAAATGTATACAAAACATGTGGGAAACAACATGAAAACAACATGGAACATCAGAAATTAAGGATACGTTTATGACGTATCAATATATCCAAGCTTAGTTCCTACTCCTCCTCGAGCAGGTAAACGATAAAAACACATAATTTCTGACTTCTGAGGTGACATGCTACCAACATAAACTTGATCATCAATAATGCAAAAAAGCATAAGTAAGCTGAGATCATAGAACTTAAACACAAGCATGATAAATAGAACTTTAATAATAAAGCATAGCAATCACCTTGCAACATGAGAAGTAACTCAAATAAAAGATCATGAATAACTATGCAATGAAAGATATGCGTTTGTTTCAAGTATAGAGAAAACACATCAAAGTGATATTTCGCTAGTCCTTAAGAGTGGGGAAAAACATAAATGCCAGGACACCTTCAAAGTTCATGAGGAAGACTAGAACAAATAATTAGAGAACAAGCAATAACATATCATGAATCAATTAATAATGTTTCTGGGACAAATGCACATAAAACTCAGAATGGCAACTATGCTCTCTCAACCGCGCATAAAGTTAGAAGATGGAGACTCAACATAAAAGTAAAAGAAAGGCCCTTCGCAGAGGGAAGCATGGATCACTCATGTGCTAGAGCTTTTATTTTATTAAACAGAGGTATAAAAAACTTGACACTCCTCCCATCCATCTTACACAAACCCTGGCTAACCGAATCCTCGGGTGCCTGCCAACAATCACATACCGTTGAGGAGTGTCTATATTTTAAGAGAGGTGTATGCTTATATCAACGAATGGTAAACAGAAAATGCAGTAGGGCACAAGCCAACTAGACTTCACAAGAGCAGCTCCCATAGAAGGACGCATCTGGGTAGATGGTCATCCCTATTAATTTCTCTTTTGTTTACACAATTATGCTTTGACTGATAAATAAGGGGCAAAAATAGTGAAGAGAATTTGTTGTTATTAATTTGGGGCTGGGCACCCCGCTGCCAGCTCTTCTATCATTGGATAAGTGGATGAAGCCACTAGTCCAGGGTGTAAAAGTCCAATCAACAAGTGAGATAAATATTCTCTATTTACGTCCTCATGAGCTAAAACAGGATCACAGAACAAGAGTAATTTTGAAAGTTTTAAAGGTAACACATGAGCAATTTACTTTGGAGTGGTGATTAAATACGACGTGTAGTTAGGTATGGTGGACACAATGGGAAAACTTTGGTTTTTGGGAGTTGGGTGCACGAGTAGAGCTCATACCCAGTACAGGTGGAGGCTAGCAAAAGAATGGGAGCGACAAATCAAGAGAGCATAAGAGCCATAATCATGCATAGCGACATAAACATCATTAATCAAAGCATAAGTGGTACCAGAAGTTAAAAAAACTAAATGATCATGGAGTCTATAAGTGACTGGTTCATAGTCATAAACATGGTGTGAGCATGCGCCAAGTCAACCAAATAAAACATTCAAAGGAGAACACCACAAATTTATGCTTCAATATGACAAGAACAACTCATGATTATTTCAATGGCACATTAAACACTCTCAGCTGTTTGAGGCTAATCATGCTACTAAATCACCACAAGGCCTTAGGACTAAAATAACATCTAGCATGATATGAATAAGTCTAGCCATAGTCTATACAAGCTTCTACTTGCACCGTTATAAATTCTACTTCAAACAGGAGTTTCTTTTCCCAGCAAGCACCATACAAAACACGCTTTTAACAAAACCAGAACAGTCTGTAAAGACAAAAAAAAATCGGGGCACTTATGTTTCTCAGATCAAAACACTTAAAGAACAAAAAAGTTTCGGAATTAGCTGAAGAATAAGAACACAAAATTTCAGATCATTCTAATCTTTCGGGATTTTATACGATTTTTTACGGTGGACAGCAGAAATATGTTTCATGCGCAGAAATCCAAAACCAACTCCAACTTTCGCTAGAAACTTTCCTTGGCACAACTAATACTTGAAAATAAAGATACAAAGGAGTTACTAAAGAATTATAAAACCCCTTGACTCAAAGAAAATAGAGAAAAATAAAGGAAAAAAAATAAAAATGTGGGTTATCTCCCAAGAAGTGCTTTTCTTTAAAGTCTTTTAGCTAGGCATGATAATTTGAGAAGATGCTCACATAAGAAATATGAATTGAAACAAAACAGAGCATCAAAAATAAAATGTGAAACAAATTTAAGTCTAACCCACTTCCTATGAAAACTAATCTTGTAGAAAAACAAGTCAATGAAGCACAAAAAGTGGCTAGCATAGGAAGACAAAACAAGCGCAACTTCAGAAATTTTAACATAAAGAGGGGAAACTTGATATTGTTGAGATGCATAAAATTATGTTTCCCTCTCTCATAATAACTTTTAGTAGCATAATGAATAAAATTAACAATATAACTATCACATAAAACATTCTTATCATGATCCACATGCATAAAAGAATTAATACTCTCCACATAAGCATAGTCATTCTTATTAATAGTAGTGGGAGCAAATTCAACAAAATAGCTATCATTATAATTCTCATCACCATGATCATTAAATATATGAGGCATATTATAATCATATTTAACTTTCTGATCAATAGTAGGTGGACTGAAAATAACATATTCATCATTGTAATCATCATGAAAAAACATCAAGATTGGGGGACTTAAAACAATAAAAAACACCGATATTGCTTCCCCAAGCTTAGACTTTTCCATAGCATTAGTAATAATGGTGTTCAAAGAATTCATACTAATAACAACATGCAAATAAAGCTCCATAGGTTTTTAATTTTCTCTTCAAACACTTCATGTCCTAACTCAAGATAAAGATTATAAAGCTCTCTCATATTTTTGTTGTTTTCCTTTAAGCCTAACTAGTAAGAATAAAAACAAGAAACAAGTAAAAATAAGCCTAACTAGTGAAAACAAGAAACAAAAAGATATAATTGCAGAATCTAAAGGAAATATCTTCGAGCACTCACAGAGGATGTGAGTACCTTTTACCTTACCTCCCCGGCAACGGCGCCAGAAAGGAGCTTGATGTCTACGCACGCTTCTGTTCTTGTAGATAGTGTTGGGCCTCCAAGTGCAGAGGTTTGTAGAACAGCAACAAGTTTCCCGTAAGTGGACTACCCAAGGTTTATCGAACTCAGTGAGGAAGAGGTCAAAGGTATCCCTCTCAAGCAACCCTGCAATTACGATACACGAAGTCTCTTGTGTCCCCAACACACCTAATACAATTGTCAGTTGTATAGGTGCACTAGTTTGGCGAAGATAGAGAGTAAAATACAAGTGATATGGATGATTATAAGTGATAATAGCAATCTAAAATAAAAATGGCAGCAAGCAAACATGTAGCAGAACTGATTGTAAACGGCGTTTAAATGCTTAGAAACAAGGCCTAGGGATCCTACTTTCACTACTGGACACTCTCAACAATGATAACATAATTGAATGCATAAATATCTCTCTTCACTATGCTACTCCGAACCACTCTCCGGTTGAATAAAAAACACCAATTCATTGCGTATGGCTGTAACAGCACTCCTCAAAGTCGCATTCCCATGTCTAGTTAACCCCGCGCTGTCAATATGAGCACCCTAGAATGTACTAGACAAACACCACAATTTCATAGGGTCATCCAACACAGGATATAAATATCATGCTAAACCACACGGTGCACACACTGTCACCATTACACCGTGATCAAATTTTTTACGGAGATATCATAACAAAACCACTCGAGTAGCATAACAGATGAAGAGTAACATCTACTAATTCAACTAGATTGCAAAATTCTTGATCTCATAAAGATCACACCATGGGAGAGAGAGATGATACACATAGCTACCGGTAGAGCCCTCAGCCCCGGGGGAGAACTATTCCTTCCTCATCATAGGAGACAGCATAGGCGATGAAGATGGTGGTGTAGTCAATAGAGATGGCTCCGGGGACACTTCCACGTCCCGGCAGGGTGCCGGAACAGAGATTTCTGTCCCCCGAAACTTGTCGGCGGCGGCGGCGGAGCTACGGATGTTTTTGGTGGAAAAGGCCGATTCATTTAGGGTTTAAGCATCGGGGTGCATATATAGGCGAAAAGGCGATGCCGGGGGTAGCCAGGGGGCCCACACCACCTGGTGGCGCGGGCAGGGGGACCCGCGCCACCCTATGTTGTGGCCCCCCTCCGGGTCTCTTTGGGACTTCCTTGACCCTCCGGGACTTTTAAGACTTCTGGCTTTTGAATCGTCCAATTCCGAGAATATTTCCAGAATAAAATTTCTGAAAGTAAAAACAGCAGAAAACAAGAACTGACTCTATGGCATCTTGTCAATAGGTTAGTCCCGGGAAATCGATAAAAATGACATAAAGTGTATAGCAAACATGTGGGAAACAACATGAAAACAACATGGAACATCAGAAATTAAGGATACGTTTATGATGTATCAATCCTTTACATTTTTATAAGAGTGGACGATGGAACGTAAATTAATAAAGTAGCACATGTTTATGACTGACTATTATTATAGATGACTTGAAAAAAAATTATACGAACAGTTGACTCTACTATCTAATTTTCTCTTATATGCCTATAGCACTCCCCAAAGCAGATGCCTTATGTGATCCATAATTTGTAAACCATATGTATCGACCCAATGCAGAGGTTGGGTATATTCCTATTTCGAAAAATAAGTGGAAGCCGCAAGCATAAATCCCTCAAACTTGGGCCATGAAGCTTCAAAGCAGAAGTTCCCTTTACATTCGAAATGCAGTCGGCGTCATGATTAGACAGTGATTCTATATCTATATCTCTTATAAGATAAAACTCGACTAACATGCATTTATAATTTTATATCTCAACATGCAAGCTATCCGCATCATTCATCCTCTTAACACAATCAATTGTCCATGTCATATCCATTAATATATCTATCTATATATCTTAGGAGACAAAACCCCTCTAAGATGCATTTTTTAAATCTCAACATGCAAGTTATTCACATCATCATTCCTCTTGGCCAATCAATTGCCATGTCATATCTACTAATATGTATAAATCCCTACATGCAAGTTACACACTATCCATATACTTTCAACCATCCAATTGTCAAAATCGATATTTTTAATACATAATCATTTCATGTCAATTAAATTTAATATCTTGATTGTGATCAATTGAATTTTGAATACTATTTTAGACATCTTAATATATCATACATGGTATACCATTTTGTTTACATAATATAATTTTTAAAGTCATTCCCGCTGAAACGAGCGGGGATATTTTCTAGTGTCCTAAAAGAGCACCACCTATAGGAGGTAGTCCAAGTGGTACTTCTTCCAATCAACCGAGCAAAACTGTCTATCAATTATTTTTCTCATTGGGGACACACTCATTGCTTCATGTGAAACGCATGCTGATAATGTGTGATTTTTTAATCTTCAAGTAGTTGATCAGACGGCCGATGTGATTTAGCAGGTTTACCTACGGCCCATGGAGATGTGCTTCATGGTCGACATTTATATTTGGAACTGGGATACAATTTCCAGCTTTGTTTCTTCAAGTCCCCAATCAACAATATAATCCAACATGAGCATTTTTTACCCTAAGAAACATGAGTTTAGAGAGTCGAATTTATCAATCTAGCATGACTTATTCAAAATATATGAAATAAATATGACTTCTGTGTGATACGTACGGAAAGAAAACTTTAAGGATATATGAATCAAAAACGGTTTTCTACAGAATACAAAGCTCACGGGGTCAAAAGAAGACGAAAAACTCATTCTCTCAACTAAATATCTAATAATCACCATCCAAGCACGACCACATTATTTTGATCAGTACAAATTGTAGGTTAATAATATTTGAGACCAGCTAAGATACAAATAATTACTACCTTAGAGAAACAAAATTGGTAACAAAAAATTATAGATTAAACTCTGAACTCATCCTCAAGGTTGGAAAAAGCGCTAGGCGCTAGGCGGGCGGCGGCCCTCTGCCTAGCGCCTAGGTTGCTTAGGCGTTGCCTAGGCGTGCCTAGGCGTTTCTTTGATTTCAAGTCCGCGAAGGGATCTTATGATAAAAAAAACTCATACTTCAATAGAAATGTGAAATAAATGAATTATTTTAGAACCACATGATGAAATAATTATTTTTATAGAACATGTTGTTTTGGATATTGGTTAATGTTTTCTAAGAAGTCCCACAATAACGTGCCTAAATGACACTAATTACTAGTTACCAGACGACATGTATGTTTTGAATGGGTTGCACTCTGTCCAAACATGTTAAGCATTGCATAAAGATCTAGATTAAGAAAAAATTTATCATGTACTGTCATCAACCCATGTTAAGCTTTGCATAAAGATCAAGATTAAGAAATAATTTATCATGTACTCTCATCAACCACACGAATCACATCAACGCATCATCTAAAATAACACACAGACAAGGAGCTGACGTTCATTTTGTAAATCTTAAGGTGGGCACAGGAGTATAATAGCGTTTGGGCACCATATACAGTAAGTGCAAAAGGGGAAAATATTCCATACAGGTTCACACATGACAGTGCGACACATAAAAGAAACATCATAAATTAAGTACTTATAAAGGAAACGCATGCACTAGGACCCCTTCAATAGTCATTTGCATCATCCTCTGAAGCCATCTCTTCCTCATCATCAAACTCCTCTTCTTCCGAATCAAATTCTTCATCTTCATAAAGTTGTCTTAGTCTTGCACTTCTACGTGGCTCAAGTTTCTTCGATTTCTATTGGAATCCCTGTTTCAGTATCCATACCCTCCTCGTCCTCGTCCCTATAGATGACCACAGCACAATCATCTCCTCCCTCAAAAAAAAATCCTTGAGCTTCTATAGTTTCAGTAGAAAAGAGCACATCAACAATCTTCTTTTCCTTGATCATATGTTTCTTGGTCATCATTCTCGCATTAAATTGTATGAAAGCTAGATTGTTTAGGCGTTCTGTAGTCAGCCTATTTCTTTTCTTTGTATGAATCTACAACAGAAAAAACATGAGAATTGATTTAACTTTCTTTGTATGAATCTACAACAGAAAAAACATGAGAATTGATTTAACATGATTGACTAATTGAAACGTGAGATCAAAGAGTAGCAGACTAACATTTTCAAAGGCACTCCAATTCCTTTCACAAGCTGAAGCACTTGAGGTCAATGAGAGGATTCTCATAGCCATCCTTTGTAGAGTTGGCACTTCAGTTCCATAGAGCCTCCACCAAGATGCTAGAAATGGGTGCACAAAAAAATAATTAGGCAAACAGAGCAGATGGCAAGGTACAAAATTTTAAATATATATTGCATAGACTGGACCACATTGAATCATAGTGCATACCTGCATTATAATCGAAATTGTGGCAAGTCCTCGCAAGCTTTTTGGCAAAGGGTCCTTCTTTGTTCTGGAACTTCCTCAATTCCACATTGACAGCTTGTTCTTGTTTGAAATCATCGTCACGATAAAAGGTCTCCACACAGCTGATGAACCCTTCGGTAATTGTACCATCATCAAAGATGCTACTGTCATTAGCATAACTATAATGGATTCAGCAAGTATGCAGCCAAGTGCAATGGAGAATCAAGACGATCTTTCATCTTTTTCTCAACAACATCAATCACATCTTTGTAACGGGAATCCAAATTGCCATATACTTCCTTGATCTCTTTCTTTGCCTTAACAATTCTCCATAAACAAAACCCATAGATGGCTTAATATCCCCGTCAACCAAACGAAGGACCTTTACCAAAGGCTCAAAAACATTCAAGCAATGTTTCACGTCTTTCCAAAAAGCCATGCTCATAATCGTGGCTGTTGCTATCCTTCCTTTTTTTTGATTTAACTTCTCTCAAATTGTCCCATCTACCATCAACCACCATCTTCCTTAGCTGATCTTTCTTGTTCAGAAGGCTTTCCAATGTCAGATAAGCAGAAGCAAACCTGGTGACCCCTGGCCTTATGATCTCTTTCCCCGAAGAGAAGTGCCTCATGCAATTTAAGGTCCGTGTATGCCCATATACAAATATGGTCAATGTTTTTGCTTTTTCAATTACCTTCGTGAACCTTGGAAGGTTGCCAATACCTTGCAACATCAAGTTAATAGTGTGCGTCGCACAAGAGCTCCAAAACATTTTGGCCTCTTCTCTAGCAATAGCTTCTTTGCCCCCATATTGTTTGAAGCGTTGTCTGTCACTACTTGCACCACATGTTCAGGACCTATTTCTTCAATACCTTCCTCCACTAGTTGAAATATTGCTTCACTTGTGTGTGATACAGCAGACATCTCCTTTGACTTGATAAAACTTGATCCATCGGCACAATTTGTGCATAAATTCATTATGCTTCTCCTCTTCCTTGACCAAGCATCTGTCATAATGGAGCATCCATTCTTCATCTTTTCAGCATCACGTTCCTGCAGCAAACTCTTCACTCTTGCATGCTCCTCACTCAGCAAAGTCTCCCGAAGGTCATGTTTGGAAGGAGGCTCAAATCCAGGGCCAAATCTCCCAATAGCTTCACACATTAACTTGAAATCGTCGTTATCACAAGCATTGAATGGTATGGCTACAAATACAATACGAATAAGATTAGTAAATTAATAGTTTAATATTGCAAAGTAGTGAATAAGAAATGCAATACAGAATGGAAATAAGTACCATGATTGTACACCCATCTAGCCACATATTGTTGCACTTCATGTGTTCTTTTTTTCCAAAGTTCCTTGTTTATTTTCTGTTGATGCAAGGCTTCAGCTTGAGTTAATTTAGGATCAATGGGACGTGTCCACTTGTCAATCGGACCTAACTTGTGTGGTTCTGAGCTTCCAACACAGTGAACTTCTTCATCCCCAACACGAGAAATATTCACGGTTTCTCTAAGCTCTAGCTCACGGGCAGTCTTTTCCCTCCTCTTCTTAGATGCACCCTCAAGGGATTTCTTGCACCTATCTTTAGCTTCCTGCGAGCTTTTCTTGCATTTTGCCACAGCAGTACCAACATGTGCCACATGCTGCTTCAGACGATAAACACCTCCAGTACTCACATGGTTACAAAACATACACTTCACTTTATCTGGCTTGGAAGGATCAACAAGACTCCCATAATCCCATCCTACATCATCTGACTTCCTCTTAAGGACATTCTCTTCCCTTGATGCTGTTGTTGCATTCATCTCAGATAACCTATAATAATCATACAAACAAGAAGCAACCGCTCAGTAATTGACATGGACAATGCACAAAATAAAGGACCAAAGCTATCGAAGTTAAGATCGAGACTACCAGAAACAAGTAGCCAACCAGCCATAAACCCAGATCATAATCGAAGAAAAAATGTACAAGTGGAACAGAACAGAGAAATAGTATGCCCACTAGTCAAATTTCATCAGATTTAAAGACATAAAATCGAACTGAACAAAGCTCGCTACTGAAAAGCAGGATTGCAAAGTTATAATCATGATCAAGTACTACATATTACGTAATCTTTAGAAAGAAGATAACTGAATACAATTTAAAGTAGGTATACTTCCATCACACAAGCAGTTTGGATATTTGCATTGTAATGAAAATTCTGATCCGAAAATCTATGCATGCCGTACTAGTAAATATATGTGGACTAACAATTTGCATTGGTCTTGTGTAGCTCGGAGAACACCTGGTATTATTTCTTTTACAACACAGAAAATGATAATTACTCAAGATTTGCTTGAGGCCAAGCGTGCATCTAGAAGAGCAGCAATTCACACTTATACTGCTAACCTTTATCACTGCTTGTCTAGCTAATTCTTATGATTGAACGTGATACTATTAATTCTGCAGTACTGTAAATAAATAAGTATGCATTTGTAATTAAAGGGCACGAGTTATTTGATCTTGTCTCTGTTAATTATGTGGAAGAAAGTCGTCTTTATTTTGCTCTGCTTCTAAATAGTCACTCTGACTACTAGTGTTCACTAGTCTTTTGGCTTTTCTACTGACTTGCTAGGAAACCATCGAAGGAAGTAAACTGCATCGACGAGTACAGGCTATACTCTACAGTCAGATCAGTGTAATATACGCAACTAGCAGGGGGCTGTAGCAAACTTGGTACAGAATTTTCGGATGGAACATCATCGAGAGCTAGCAATCAGGAGATTAAATCACTACCGCTACAATTAGAAATCAATCTGCAATCCAACTCGATAGGAAGCACACACGCATAGTGAAGATAGTACGAGAAGACATGGGATGGAGAAATCACACCTCAAACGAAGTGGCTCCAGGCAGCGATGGCAAGTTGAAGAGAGGAGACGGAAGCTCAGGTCGTGGTCGCGCAGAGAGATGGCGAGGAAGACGAGGTCCTGTCGACTTCACGGGAGATGGGCGAAGCTTTTCGTTCCGGCGGCCGGAGGACGAAACAGCGATGGGAGATCTCGAGCCGCCACCTCTTTTGTACTGCTACAAAACCTAGATCGGTGTCTCCTTTCCGCCATAATATTGGAGGTCAAATCCCTGAAATGTCTCGCCGTCCAGCCGGAATCTTCTCGCCGATCTTCTCGCTACTTTCCCAGGAAAATTTTCATCTCTCTCCGGACGCCGATTTCCGCTTACTCGCCGCTTTTCCTCGCTTCCTCGCGCCTAGGCGCACGCCCTTATCCGCTGAAGCGATGGCCCCGCTTAGAGTACCGATTAGGTCCAAAGCTATGCGATGGACCATCGCCGAGCGCTTCAGCGCGCCTAGGCGTACGCTTAATTACGCTTTTTCCAACCTTGCTCATCCTACATGATTTAGAGAGTGTTATTCTAGAGGCATTGGTTGTACTGAGAATGGAGGTGTGTTTGCTACAATTTCTCCCATATGTGGAGTACCTAGGACCGGGCCCATAGTGGTGCCAAATGTGTAGCCCGCACAGGGCCCAAAATTAGTGTACACTTAGCATCCATCCTAGGCCTGAGCGATGTGCAGCTCACGCATGGCGCTGCGCTGGACGTGTCCGCATGGTGGGATGATGGTGCGAGCGGACTTGATCAGATTTTGGAAAGAGAAAACTGATTAGGAAAGAAGGAAACAAACGACCAGGTCCTACGCACCATACTGCAAAATCTGATCGTGACCGAAAGTTCAGGTGTGGGAAGTTTTGGATCCTGAGAGATAGTTTTGGAAACATAAAACTATTGATTAGAAAAGACAGGAACACTTTACCAGGCCGCACACGACACCGCAAAACACATGATAGGGAATGAAGATTATCGGTCGATCAAAAAAGGGAAACACAATCGCCCGTGTCTCCATATCCCAAGTCCCACTCGCACACAAGACAAAATAGATCGCCTCAACAGCGTTGGCAACGAGCAACTATTCATCTTATCTTGTTGATCGGATGATAGCCAAAACTGGTGTGGCAAGTTATCCTTATGATTATATTTTGGTTGATCGAATTCTATACTAATTTCCAAATTCTAATTAATTTTTGGCAGGGATTATTAGCGATCAATTCTCCGTTCTTGTCTCCTCGGTCAAAGATCATAATATGGCAGTTCAACATGATAGGACACGAGACCAGGTGAGTTAGATGGTTAGTCTAATTTCCAATCATTGAAGCATAATCTTTAATTTCATCTTATTCATTTTTTGTATCTTGTGTTTTGAATAATATAGAAAAGGTTCTATGGACAGGTTTACTAGAAAATAATCATCAAAAGTGTTGGACAAAATTGGTTAAAGAGATATATTGAAGGTTTTATTTCAAAGAACACAAAAATAATGATGATGTTCAAATAAAAATTATGCTACTTAGAGTTGAATAGGTATGATTCTCTACATATTCAATTGTTATGTAAAATAATCTGACATATACTTATGATTGTTTATTATTTCAATTATTTGTGTAAGATAGGGCCTCTTTTTCGCACGGGCCCCAAAGTTTTCCAGCCCAGCCGATGCACATCTACAAATGAGATTTTTTATGTCCATGCACATGTAAATTTTTCTGGTGCCATGGAAGTTGAATGAGCATGACTCAAAATATTATCGACACCTCTTCACTCCTAATTGTATGTGTGTGTAATTGATCAAACAACACAAAAGAGATCTATATTCCATTCCTAGCTTGATGTGTACTTGTACACAGGAAAGGTCTTTTGACAATATATAACACATAGTCTAAGATGGTGGGTGAGATGCAATAAAACCTCACTAATATGCATTTATGATTTTCTATCTCAACATGCAAGCTATCCACATCATTCATCTTTTTAACCAATCAATTGTTCATGTCATATCCATTAATATATCTATCCATATCTCTTTTGAGACGAAACCCCACAACGATGTATTGTTTTATCTAAACATGCAAGCTATCCACATCGTCAATCCTCTCAGCCAATCAATTGTCCATGTCATATCCACTATTTTTTATTAATCTCTACATTAAAGTTACACATCATCCATATACTCTCAACCATCCAATTATCAAAATCAATATTTTTTAATACATAATCATTTCATATCGATTAAATTTAGTATCATGATTATGATACTGAATTTTGAATACTATTTTAGAAATCTTATTATATCATACATGGTATACCCTTTTGTTTACATACTATTTTTTTAAGTGATTCCCACTGCAATGTGCGTGGATATTCTTCTAGTGTCCTAAAAGAGCACCACCGGTAGAAGGGAGTCCAAGTGCCAATCCTTCCAATCAACCCAGGAAAAATGTCTACTAATTATTTCCCTCATCGGAGGCGTGATCAGTGCTCCATATGAAATGCTTGCCGATATGGTGTGATTTTTTAATCTTTAAGTCATTGATCAAATGGCCGAAACAAACCATGGACCCGCAATTTAGAAGGTTTACCTATGAACCATGGAGATGTGCTTCATGCTCCACATCTATCTTTGTAAACGTGGACTACGATTTTCATCTTGGTTTCTTCAAGTCTCCACTCAATAATATAATCTAGTAGGAGCGGTTTTTACCATAAGAAACATGAGTTTAGATCAAGGAAAAAATAGCGCTCTACAAAAAAACGCCGGCATTAAAATATGCTATTAGCATGCTATATCGCGCTATAGCGTGCTATTTACGAGACATTGTACATTAATTGATTTAGCGAGACAATTCTCTAAACGCTATAGCGTGCTATTTTGTACCATAAGAGAGTCAAATTTATAAAACCAGCATGTCTTATTCAAAAAAAATGTGAAATAAACATGACTTCTCTATGATACACACGCAAAGAAAACATTAAGGTTACATGAATCAAAAATTGTTTTCTACAAAATTCAAAGCTCACGCGGTGAGAAGAAGACGAATAACTTATCCGCTCAGCTATATATCTAATAATAACCGTCCAAGCACGTCCGCATTCTTTTGATCGGTCCAAATTATCGGTTAATAATTTTGAGACCAACTAAGATACAAAGAATTACTACCTGAGAGAAACATACTGGTAACAGAAAACAATTATAGATTCAGCTCTGAACTCATGCTACATGACTCAAACAGGTTCATTCTAGCGGCATTGGTTGTACTTAGAATCACGGTGTGTTTGCATACAATTTCTCTCATGTGTGGAGTACATATGCACATCTACACGTGAGATTTGTGATGTCCATGCACATGTAAATTTTGTTGGTGCTGTGGAAGTTGACTGAGCAGGGCTCAAATATTATTGACACCTCTTCACTCCTAGTTGTATGTGTGTGTAATTGATCAAGCAACACAAAAGATATCTACATCTCATTCCTAGGTTGATGTGTAGTTGTACAGGAGAAAGGTATTTCGACAATATATAACACATAACCGAAGATGGTGGGCGAGATGCAATATGGAATTTGACTCACCGATAAAAGTTGCACATCACATGAGATCTGAAATCATCCCCATGAGTTACTAGCACAAGTTCTTACTTACAAACCATACACGCGTTGGATAATATACCAACAACACACCTCACCCCGTGTAATCAAGGTTTCAGTGGGGAACGAGGAAAGTGGGGCCAGCCAAGTCCAAGACCAATTCCTAGTTTCTTATTAGTTGGATAAGGATCGACCGTTTAAGACTTTTTAGCTATATTTGGAGGATTCATAAGAGAGAAAGTAGTCTAGCCTACGCGCGGCTAGAGTTTTTATAGGCTATATCTTGTCATTATACACTAGGATGCCTTACCAGTTCATGATCCAAACTCACTAATTGTCTTTTTTATGCTAAAATAGAGGAAACCCTTTCTATTTTTTTTCTTCAAATTTGTACATTGGTTCCAACAATTTAATATAAAGAATAAAATCAAAATCTCTAACTTTTTTAGGAAAAACTTTGTTTTCTTAAGAAAGCAAAAGTTTTTCATCATCTCAATAAATAACAAGAGGAGAATTGTCCAGTTAATTAACAAAAAACCAGGCATCATAAACACTATCGTTGACTGTCATGGAACATCACAACCTCAAGCTCACACACAACCAGCCTTGCTACTAACACAGAACACACACACCATCGCAACCAGAGCCATCGTCTAGGTTTCCCACCATTGTCATCGTCATCACTCCTCCACGAGCGAGGGACTCCGACTTCCCCGAGGAAAAGACAACCAAAGAAACCCTTGTTGCATCATTCTAGATAATCCAATGCCAACTATGCCAAACAATCGACCCTTCTCATAGAAGGTAGACAACTCCCACTCTCATAACAAGATGCAGAGAGAAGATATGGAATACTCGCACTGAAGAAGATATTCACGACCAGACCTATCAATGGAGGTCATCGTCTCCTCTCCATAGACGCGACAACACTCTGACTTAGCAGTAGGGGAAGGCCAAACGAAGACCCGTTGGACACGGCGGGACAAAAACAATTACCATAGTCTGGTCATGATCAAACCATCACTAATCAGTGGAATCGCGGCCACACGATCCGTCACGCGAAACCCTTGCATCGCTAGTTGGCCACCTACCAACCGCGACGCCATGAAAGTTTAACCTCGGGAAAAGCACACACATGAACACAATCTTCAACACGATACACTCAAGTGGGGAAAGCAACGCGTGATCGACGCAACAATTAGACCCTACACCATAGGTCTAGGCTTTGACTTTAAGATATGACCCAAGGGGTGAGGACGTCGAAGAGTTCCACAACGCCAATCTAGGGAGGAGATCGCCATAGATGTCAGATTGTCAAGATTTCGGCCGGAGAACCTTCCTGTGCACCACTACGATGTTGGAAAAAGGTAGGAAGACCCCCAAGTAAACGCACTGGCCCAAACACCGCCTACATAGAAACGACGCCATCACTACACAGGAAACACCAACCTCGTCGGCGCCAGGAGCCGCCGTGCCAAACTGGGATGAGCTCGTCCAGAGTTGGATCCTTGTGAAGGAAACACGTCATGGCATTAAGAAAGTAGGCAGATCGCCGACCCATTCCTGGTCAACCAGAGAGCAAGGAGCTGGCCACCCCCGGCCCCTCCACACCGGGAAGGGGCTGCAACTCGAAATGAAACTGCCACACCAAGGGGAAGTCACCAATGCGGCATGTTGTTGGGGAATTCAGGTATCCAACAAAACACGGAGGAATACGTCGAGACATCGGCAGTCACCGAGGATGACCCTTCCCCACCATGGGCACACGAGCTTTTCCAGATGGTTTCATATGACATAGGGGAGAAGAGCGAGAGGGGGTGGTTTCAACGCTAGAAATAAGGTTCCCCGAAGCCGCCCTAGGACGATGCGGGGGTCGAGGAGAGGAAGAACTTTGTTGGTATTGTAGGCATTGTACAAAGTTAATGTACACAATCCACATCATATCCTTCTACATGCATCACCGCGCTCATGTTGACCACAATGTCTCTTTAAGGCTTCACTCTACTATAATCTAACAAGAAGGGTCTCTACCAACAATAATCGAATTTATGCAACTAGTTACCACTACACTTTATTGTTTAAAATCCACCTTAGAGTTTCCAATAAATTTAGAACAATCCATTTATGTAATCCATTCGATGACATGTGCAATATCCTGTTATTCAACAACAAATATGACTCATGTGATCAGTAGTACGTAAAATAAAAATTTATGTCTATATAACTCAATCACTATGTGCATTTACATGTTTCCATCTACCCTACACACAATAAGGAGATAAATAGGTCAAAGGTGGCATGCTAATGGTAAACTCGCAATCATCTCCAAACATGACCATCCACCATTTTGACCAATATAAACTACCGATCTGATAATATATGAACCATACTATGATGCCATCAAATAGCGACCATATAGCAAAAAACTGATAAGATAAACCAACTATATACTAAACTATGAACTCATGCTAGATAGCTTAGAAAGGGTTGACTTGGACATGATTATTCTACTGGTTGTACGAATACTTAATGAGACTTCATGCATGGTTTGTGGACACAAATGCTCCTTGATGGAGTATCATCATTGATCCAAGCCACAAGTTCTCGAATAAAACGACCAAATCGAGATGTCTTATAATGAAAAAATAAATTAAAACAAGTCCTTCATTATCTAACTTCAAGACGTTATAATATGCACTGAGTTATTATTACTCATAAAATTACCTTGTTCGCTCAGAAATTCCCTTGGAGCCCTTTTTTTCTTAGATTTTAACCGATGACAATTCGAGAGACACCATATAAAATGCGTTGAAGCTAGCATGAGGATCCTACTCTTTTATTATGTTACTCGTATCCCTCGTATAAAACTAGTGTAAATCAAACACGAGTAGTAACCAAAGTTCATAATTGGCAAGAAGTCAAGAAGAAACTCATTTTGTGGGTACCGCCTAGCTAAGAGCTGACGTTCTGTGTCCGATGTGAGAAGCAAAATCATGATTGGCAGATAAAGCTCCCTTTATGAAGGAAAATGTTAGGTTCCTTTCAACATCTCAATACATTGACGTGCCAAGGGTAAAGTTGAATGATCCATATATTCCATCTCATAACGAGCATTGGACAGCACCTCGTTACAGCATATTAGGTGTAGGCCCGAAAGGCAAATCAGATTCAGTCTAGTATGCCCTTAGACAATTTAAGATAGCCAAACAGTCACATGCTGAATATCAAATTCCAACGTATTAGATTGTTTTGTTGTAGTGTACATATTACCACTATGATAGCAAATATTTCATATGAATTAATTTGATACACATAATACTATGAACTGAATCGTTTTGTGGTAAGTGTTAACTTCTACCGGTGCTAAGGTAACATGTTGTAGTGTTGGTGAAAGATTGTGGAGAACAATCTATGCCTTTTGTTTATGTATAAAATTTGTAATTTGGGATTCCACTGACACTAAAAATATCTGCTACTAAAATTCATTTGTTTTGGAAAAAAAATGAATCTTAATTAGTCAAATCATGAACACTAAATGCAACTTGGGATCACATGCCACCACATGGCTAGGTGAATTTGAGACAAATTCATTCAATTATTTTTCCACAAAGTGATAATATTGGTGACATTTTGGTCAATAAATTCATAGTGATGTCCATGGGCTCTAGAATAAGGTTGTAAATGTATAAGAACCAATTATTTCTTATTTCTTAATTATCCTAGTTAGGTTGGCGTATTATTCCGAACGAAAAATATTTAATAGGGCCACATTTTTGTAAAAGTAGCACCAATATAATTTGGTTACTATTGATGTCATAGTACTAATCGATCCCGATGGTTATAAAGTAATTTGCTATTTCATAAGCCAACATTTAATCTTTCTAAACTAATGATGACCGAACACAAGCATGGTAACAAAATTTAGTGAGTGGGAAGTAACAAGACTTATAAGCAACAATTATATATTAAACTCTTTATTAAATTAATATTATATCTTTAAATCATACCAATATATTTGTAGAGGGTCATTCCATCGGTTGTATGAAGATGCGAATACATCTAATGATCGAAAGCTTTATATGAGACAAGTGCCAAAGACACAGTGCAACATAATCATGAAAAACGCTCAATGTTTCTAATCGGAAGATAGTACTAGACTACGTTACAATGAAGAGAGAAACGAAGATAAATTTTCATGAATAATGCCTATCGTTTTTTCCCTTTTACATTGTTTTTTATTTTATTTTATTTTTCGGTGTAGATGGAATTTTGATATGAATTTTGTTGATCTAATAAACAAATATTGTGCGAATACATTGGAAATAACATATGTTTTTGAAAAAAATCATTAAAATTAGTGGTATGTACACCCATGCTCTGAAATGAAGAAACATTGTCCATTGATACAAGGCTCGCCACCTTGAGTAATGCAAATACTGTGATACTTGTAAGGATCTTGAATCGACATAATTTGATGGTGTTGTTACTAGTCATGTTACGATATTCCAAATATTCTTGATACATCCCATTCCAAGTAATTGAAAAAGCAACACAAGAGAGAGAGAGAGAGAGAGAGAGAGAGAGAGAGAGAGAGAGAGAGAGAGAGAGAGAGAGAGAGAGAGAGAGAGAGAGAGAGAGAGAGGGAGAGAAAGAGAGAGGGAGGGAGGGAGAGAGAGTCTCGTTCCTATCTCGGTTTATAGTTCTGTAGGATAAATTTTGTATGCCTCTATATAACACGGATTTGAAGGTGGTGGGTGAGATGTAAATTCAATGCAACTCATCGTTAAAAAGTATGGGTCACTAAGATTTGAAAATTTTCCGAGTAGTTAATTGGCTTGCATATCATAGAAAACTCAACATTTGGGAACTTAATAGGCTGGCTTCAGAGATCTAGGTACATGTATCTGATAAAATAAAAAAATGGGTACATGTAATGCATGCTTTTTTTAATGTGACACTAAAATACTGATCATATTTCGAGTGTGGAAACCATATGCACAATATAATAATCTGAAGTAAATCGATTATTTAATAAACTTGAAAGTAACATATGCAAAAGAAGTGTTCTTCTAGTTTTATTTTAACTCAAATATTTTTTAGTTTGACCAACTTTATAGAGAAAAGTTTACAACATCAAATTAACACCATCATATCGATCTTAAAATGTAGTTTAATAATATAGTTATACGATGTCATAGATATTGCCATGTTTTTCTATAAAGTTGGTCAAACTTAAAATAGTTTGACTTAGACAGAACTAAACATACACTTATTTTGAGATGGAGGGAGTATATCGCCATGGTAAGTTTTCTATGGTTGTAAATGTGAAAATTTAAATAGGACAAGCAGTATGTAGTACCATGTTTGAGATATTTGGTTTTGTAGATTACTTACCCATAAATGCGAGCATGAAAGGTTACTAAATTTTTTAGAAGTTTGTATTTTTTCATGTACATATCTCACAATAGTTTGGAGATCTAGCGGAAAATTAAATGCAAAAAATGAAGGGTTGCTAATTTTTTTTTTTTGTGCATTAAAGGGGAGTAAGAGTAGTTGAAGTAGTGCAAAATTTGTAATTTTTGAGGAGCTAACTACGAACATTGTGGGCCTTGAATAATAAGGGGATAAGGCTCAAAATGATTGGTCCATACAAACTTGTACTTCCTCGGTTTCAAATTACAACGCATATTTAGTTGCATAATATAAGAGTTAGACCAAAGATTACTTTCTCAGTGCACAATTTATGTGACCCAAAAATGATATCACAACCTAAATATATTGTCCATATCAGACACCTCCAAATATTCTTACAATAACCGTATTCGATCTCAATTAATGAATAAACATGTTTGGTCGCTTTCAACATATCATTACATAAATATGCCAAGGATAACTTAGAATGATCAAAATCTTCCATGCGATAATACCGATTGAATATGGTCTCACATTAATCTCTTGCCTAAACTAGTATAGGTCAACACTCACGACAAAAGGTTTTAGTTCATAACATTATGTGTGTTTCATAGCGACCACCTTATCGATGCTAAAGTAAGGACCTATTTGATTCTCATAATTTCAAAATTGATGACTATGAAAAACAAGGGATTAGAGTGGCATTCCATATTCAATACTACATTATTGGAGGAGTTTTTTCAAGAAAAATCTATTATTCTTTCCAATAGGTTTGTGTGTATGGTATTTCCTATAAAAATTAGTGCAAATGCATACTAAGGACAAATTCCTATGGTTTGCAACCCTATGAATCAAACAACCTAAGTAAGAGTAATTCAAATGGGCTAGAATCCTCTAAAATCTCTTTGATAAACCTTTGAAATAAAGAGGGCCTAAAGGGTTTCAACATTTGTGAAAGATTATGGGGAACACTTTTTACCTATGCTTTTTGTATACAGTTTCAAAGTTTGTCTCCGCTTAAACTGAATTGTTTAACCTTTTTCTACCCTAAACACAATGTGGTTCTTATAGGCCGCTTCATTTCACACAATATATTTCCACAAAGTGGAAACGTTGTTGATATTTTGCTCGAGGAACTCTAGTTTTTAAACCTCGGTAATTTACACTAGCTCTAGGCCGAGGTTGTAAATCAACGAGGAGGGGTGCATTTTTACTTAGAGATTGGTCACCCTAGTTAGGTTAGCGTATTATTAAAAGTTACTAAAATTGTTTGGCGGAGGAACCTTTGATACAAAATAGCCCCATAATATTGTTGATTATTATTGATGTCCGATGTAATAACTAATTGATCTCGACGTTGAAAAAGTATGCATCTACTGCTATTTTACATACTACATGATGCGTGTGAACACACGTTCGTTGAGAGACTCCAAGATGAAGGTATGAACAGTGCAGCAACAAGTTTTCCCTCAGAAAGAAACCAAGGTTGAATCGACCAGTAGGAGGAAGGAGTAACTTCAGAAGGTTGATGCAGCTGAGATGGCAGGGCGCACTAGCGGTTCAGCGGCAAGGTGGAACCTACACAACACAATCAAATTACTTTGCCCCAACGAAGCAGTGAGCTTTTCAATCTCACCGGTTTTGCTGAACACAAACAGGTTAAACGTATGGTGTGGAAAACAGTATGAGAACAGTATGAAAGCAGTATCAGTAGTGTGAAAACAGTAGAAGCAGTGTGAAAGCAGTAGAAACAGTGTGTGTATTATCAATATGAGAAAATGGACCGGTGTCCACACTTCACTAGTGGTGTCTCTCCATAGAAGATAAATAACATGTGTGGTGAACAAATTACAGCTGGGCAATTGACAGAAATGAAGGCTCCACCGTAGTGCATATACAAGACATAAAGATTACTATGTGATTCATGCGGGTATTAAAACAAGATACATGGACCGCCATCCAACTGCATCTATGACTAATAATCCACCCTGCGAATATCATCTGAACAAACGTTGGGTATTAAGTCACAAGCAACATATAATTGCATTAAGAAAAGTGTGTAATGTAAACAATGTAAACTAAGTAAACACCGTTGTTTGCTCCCTAATGGCAAAAACACATCCTACATCCGTCACGTTTCTGTCACTCAAGCACAGATGCAAAGGAGGCATGCACCCACTATCGAGCATAAATACTCCCTCTTAGAGTTATTAGCATCTACTTGGCCAAAGCATCTACTAATAACGGATAGCATGCAGGATCATAAATAACATATGCATGAAGATAACATGATAGATTGATAATCAGAAGACATAGCATTCAACATTCATCAGATCCCAGCAAACACAACATATAGCATTACATAAAGATGATCTCGGTCATGTAGGGCAGCTCACGAGATCTAAAAATGAGGTACAAAGTGGAGAAGACAACCATCTAGCTACTGCTATGGACCCCTAGTCCAGGGATGAACTACGCACGCATCACTTCAGAGGAGGGCATGGTGGTGTAGACCCCTCCGATGACGAATTCCCCTCCCGACAGGGTGCCGGGAAAGCTCTAGAACCCTCCCGATCTCGGGATGACGATGACGGCGGCCTCGGGTGTTTCTCGGGATGAAGTGGTATATTTTTTGGGTTGTTGTATTTGGGGAATAAATAGGCGAAAGGGCGATGGCGGTGGACGCCCGAGAGGCCCACACGACCCTCAAGCGCAACCAGCGGGCGCGCAGCCCTATGGTGTGGCCCCCCTCCGGGCCTCTTCGGGTCTCCGTGGAACCTTTGGCAATTCTAAGACTTCCGGGCTTCAAATTTTCCAATTCCAAGAATATTTCCAGAACAAATTTTCTGAAACTAAAACGGCAGAAAATAGGGAACTGGCTCTGCGGCCTCTTGTCAATAGGTTAGTCCTAGAAATCGATAAAAATGACATAAAGTGTATTGCTAACATGTAGGAAATAACATGAAAACAACATGTAACATCAAAAATTAAGGTTACGTTTATGATGTATCAACATCCCCAAGCTTAGTTCCTACTCGTCCTCGAGTAGGTAAACGATAAAAACATATAATTTCTGAGGTGACATGCTACCGACATAAACATGATCATCAATAATGTAAAAGCATATGTAAGCTAAGATCATAGAACTTCAACACAAGCATGATAAATAAAATTCTAACAATAAAGCATAGCAATCACCTTGCATCATGAGAAGTAACACAAATAAAAGATCATGAATAATAATGCACTCGAAAGTTATAGGTTTTTTTCAAGCATAGAGATAACATGGCAAAGTGATATTTTGTTTGTCCTTAAGAGTGGGGCAAGACATAAATGCCAGGACACCTTCAAAGTTCATGAGGAAGACTAGAACAAATAATTAGATAACAAACAATAACACATCATGAATCGATTAATAATGTTTTTGGGACAAATGCACATTAAACTCAGAATGGAAACCATGCTCTCTCAACTGTGCATAAAGATAGAAGGTGGAGACTCGACATAAAAGTAAAAGAAAGACACTTCGGAGAGGGAAGCAGGGATCAACTCATGTGCTAGAGCTATTTATTTTATTAAACAGAGGTATTGGAAAAAAAATTAAGAGAGGTGTATGCTTATGTCAACGAATGGTAAACAGAAAATACAGTACATCACAAGCCAACTATACTTCACAAGAGCGGCTCCCATAGAAGGACGCATCTGGGTAGAAGGTCATCCCTCTTTCTCTTTTGTTTACACAATTATGCTTTGAGTGATAAATGAGGGGCAAAAATAGTGAAGAAAATTTGTTGTTATTAATTTGGGGCTGGGCACCCCGCTGCCAGATCTTCTATAAATTGGACAAGCGGATGAAGCCACTAGTCCAGGGTGTGAAAGTCCAATCAACAAGTGAGATAAAGATTCTCTATTTACGTCCTCATGAGCTAAAACAGGAGTGATTTTGAAGGTTTTAAAGGTAACACATGAGCAATTTACTTTGGAGTGGAGGTCAAATACCACATGTAGGTAGGTATGGTGGACACATTTGGCAAACTTTGGTTTTTGGGAGTTGGATGCATGAGTAGAGCTCATACTGAGTAAAGGTGGAGGTTAGCAAAAGACTAGGAGCGACAAATCAAGAGAGAGAAAATTGGCCATAAATATGCATAGCGACATAAACATCATTAATCAAAGTATAAGTGGTACCACAAGTTCAAAAACTAAATGATCATAGAGGATATAAGTGACTGGTTTGTGGTCCTAAACATGGTGTAAGCATGCGCCAAGTCAACCAAATAAAACATTCAAAGGAGAAAACCACAAATTTATGCTTCAAAATGACAAGAACAACGCATGATTCTTTCTAAGGCACATTAAACACTCTCAGATATTTGATACAAATCATGATACTAAATAACCACTAAGCTTTAGAATTAAAATAACATCTAGCATGAAATGAAAAAGTCTAGCCACAGTCTATGCAAGCTTCTATTTGCATCGTTATAAATTCTACTGCATGCAGCAGTTTCTTTTCCCAACAAGCACCATACAAAATATATTTTAACAAAAACTCTCTAAATGATACAGCAAGAAAACATGAGAGTACTCACATAAAACTACTAAAACTAACATATCTGAATAAGAGATGCAATGAAAACAAGAGCTAAACAGGAATTTTGTAGCAGCTAGAAGAAAAACTAAGAATACGAGCATAACGAGTATTCAAATGAAAAAGTGGAGCGTGTCTCTCTCCCAAACAAGGAATTCTAGGGTACAACTATATTATTTCAGAAAGTAAAGCAAAATAAAACAAAAGAAAATAGAAGGAAAAATAAAAGACGCTCCAAGTAAACTTCAGATGATGTGACCGGATAAAAATATAGTTTCACTAGAAGTGACCTGATAAAATGTTGATGAAGAAGGGTATGCCTTGTGCATCCCCAAGATTAGATGCTTGAGTATTCTTAGAATTTGCTGGGAGAACCACGGGAAATCCCAAGTTTTTCCTTTGCACTCTTCTTGATCACATTATATCACCCTCTTCACTTGACCCTTGAAAACTTCCTTCACACCACACTCAAAGAGTAGTTCGCATTAGAGGGTTAGTGAAACAATAAAAAATCCATGGGTTATGTATAGGAACAAGTGCTATTGATACTTTTAAACATTATATACAGCTACTGATGTTTCGTGAAGCAAAGAAATCCACTTGACATCGTAAAAGAGCAAATGCAAGAAAAATGGCAGAATCTGCCAAAACAAGAACAGTCTGTAAAGACGAATTGTTTGGGGAACATACGTTACTCAGATCGTAAAACTTAAAGAATGAAAAAGTTGCATAATTAGCTGACGAATATGTACAAAAAAATTCAGGTCATTTTGATCTTTCTGTGAATTATGCGATTTTTTACGGTGGACAGGAGAAATCTGTTTCCTGCATAGCAATCCAAAACCAACTCCAACTCTCGTCAGAATTCTTACTTGGCACAACTAAAATATGAAAATAAATATACAAAGGAGTTACTACAGAAGTATACAACCCCTTTACTCAAATAAAATCAAGAAAAACGAAGCAAAAATAAAATCATGGGTTATCTCCCAAGAAGTGCTTTTCTTTAACGCCTTTTAGCTAGGCCCAGAAAAGTGGATTGAGGTGTTTTCAAGTGAAGAAGATGGTCACATAAAAAAAATGAATTCAAGCAAAAGGGAGCATCAAGAAGAAATTATAAAACAAATTTATGTCGAACCCACTTCCTATGCATAGGAATCCTGTAAAGAAATAAATTAATGAAGCTCAAACTAGAAATCATGGGAAGGTAGAACAAGAGAAACTTCAAAACTTTCAACAAAAATAGAGGGGTTTTAGTAACATGAAAATTCCTACAACCGTATTTTCCTCTCTCATAATAATTTTCAGTAGCATCATGAACAAACTCAACAACATAATTATCACATAAAGCATGTTTGTCATGGTCTAAAAGCACACAATTCATATCAAGCTCAAAAATAGTGAGATCGAAATTAGAATAAAGACCTCTTCTTTCTCACTTTTAGCAATAGCAAAACAAGATGATTGGTCACTCATAAAAGGTATGGGACTACTAATAGCAATCCTATTTTTAGTAGCATTACAATTTATAATATCAAGTAACATAGGACCATCATCTAGAGCATTATCATATAAATTTTCTAAACAAACTTCCTCATTATCATGCATATCAATAGTTGGAATAAATAGAGGATTATCATAGGATTGATCAAAGTAGCAAGGATTATCATAAAACAAGGTATGATTAAACAGTTACTATCATTGGGAAGTAGGCATGGGTTCCATTCTTCCTCTTCTTGATCATCACTCTCCTCCTCTTTTTCATCCAATGAGCTTCCAATTTTAGCGGTTTCGTCTTCCATAGGTTCCTGCAAGGCATTAGTCTCCTCCTTTGGGGGAGAGCATCTATTAAGATATTTAAGTATGTAGTAATTACAATCCTTGTAATTATCAAAGCAATATTCAAGTATATCATAAATCTCATATTTATAAGGTGCATCATCATTATCTTCAAGCAAATAAGCAATTTCGAATGCACCATTCCAAGCAATAAATTCCTCAATTCGTTCCACATCATCAAAGTCATAATTTACCTTAACATAATAAGATATGGTAACATCATCATTATACTCACATTGAAAAGGGAGGTGTTTATACCTCCTATAGCAGCAAGATTTATCAAAGCAATAAGTAACATTATAAGTAGAGCACAAGTTTCTAGCAATGATATGAAATTTATTAATTTTCTCCTATAAGTGTATCCCTTTTTTGACAAGCGGTGTTCCTTATAGTATTTTTGTTGTTCTTCCGTGAACCCATATTGCCAATAAGATCTAGTTTCAAATGCATCAAACATTGATAGAAAGCATAATAAACCAAGTAACAAGCAAAACAATGACAAAGTAAAAATAATTGGAAGTGAGAGACTCCCCTTGCGGAAATTCTCTTCCCCCCGGCAACGGTGCCGAAAAATATGCTTGATGCGTGTTAACACACGTTCGTTGGGAGACCCCAAGAGGAAGGTATGAAGAGTGTAGCAGCAAGTTTTCCCTCAGAAAGAAACCAAGGTTGAATCGAGAAGTAGGAGGAAGGAGTAACTTCAGAAGGTTGATGCAGCTGAGATGGCAGGGCGCACTACCGGTTCAGCAGCAACGTGGAACCTACACAACACAATCAAATCACTTTGCTCCAACGAAGGAGTGAGGTTGTCAATCTCACCGGTTTTGCTGAACACAAAGAGGTTAAACGTATGGTGTGAAAACAGTATGAGAACAGTATGAAAGCAGTAGCAGCAGTGTGAATACAGTGGAAGCAGTGTCAAAGCAGTGGAAACAGTGTGTGTATTATCAGTATGAGAAAATGGACCGGGGTCCACAGTTCACTAGTGGTATCTCTCCATAGAAGATAAATAACATGTGTGGTGAACAAATTATAGTTGGGCAATTGACAGAAATGACGGTTGCACCGTATAAAGATTACTATGTGATTCATGAGGGCATTACAACAAGATACATAGACTGTCATCCAACTACATCTATGACTAATAATCCACCCTCCGAATATCATTCGAACAAATGTTGGGTATTAATTTGCAAGCAACAGATAATCGTAGTAAGCAAAGTGTGTAATGTAAACTAAGTAAACACCGTTGTTTTCTCCCTAATGGAAACAACACATCCTCCATCCGTCACGTTTTTGTCACTCAAGCACAGATCCTAAGGAGGCATGAACCCACTATCGAGCATAAATACTCCCTCTTGGAGTTACTAGCATCTACTTGGCCAGAGCATCTACTAATAACAGAGAGCATGCAAGATCATAAATAAAAAATGCATTAAGATAACATGATAGATTGATAATCAGAAGACGTAGCATTCAACATTCATCGGATCCCAGCAAACACAACATGTAGCATTATATAAAGATTATCTCGATCATGTAGGGCAGCTCATGAGATCTAAACATGAGGTACAAAGTGGAGAAGAGAACCATCTAGCTACTGCTATGGACCCGTAGTCCAGGGATGAACTACTCACGCATCACTTCAGATGAGGGAATGGTGGTGTAGACCCCTCCGGTGATGAATTCCCCTCCCGGCAGGATGCCAGGGAGAGCTTTAGAACCCTCCCGATCTCGGGATGACGATGACGGCGTCCTCGGGTGTTTCTCGAGACGAAGTGGTATATTTTTAGGGTTGATGTATCGGGGGGAATAAATAGGAGAAAGGGTGATGGCGATGGACGCCTGAGGGGCCCACACCACCCCAGGCGCGGAGGGGGGCGCGCTGCCCTATGGTGCGGCCCCTCTATGGCCTCCCTCTAAGCCTCTTCCGGACTCTATGGAACCTTCGGCAATTCTAAGACTTCTGGCCTTCGAATTTTCCAATTCCGGGAATATTTCCAGAACAACTTTTCTGAAACTAAAAACAACAGAAAACATGGAACTGGCTCTGTGGCATCTTGTCAATAGGTTAGTCCCAGAAATCGATAAAAATGACATATAGTGTATAGCAAACATGTAGGAAATAACATGAAAACAACATGGAACATCAGAAATTAAGGATACGTTTATGACGTATCACTACGCCCTTTTGATTTGTCTAAGATATTGGTTCTATCAATATTTGAACCAAGTATAATTCAAAAAGTTAGCGTATATATAGTGGCCATACTTGTAGGAAACAATTACATATTAAACTAATTTCATATCAAAATCATGCATTAAACTAAAATAGCATGCCAAACAATTTGGACAGGGTTATTCCAATAGTTGTATTAGAAGATAATGTATATACTAATAGAAAAAATTATATGAAAATTAATAAAAACACATTGAAAATAATAAAGATTTATTTTGAACGCTTTAACCGAGATGAATTATTAGACTATGGTGCAATGAAGAGGGAAAGGGAGAAAATTCCATGCATACTACCTCTCATTGTTTTTCCTTTTACTTCAATTCTTCATTAGATTTATTATTTATTATTTTCTCAGTGGTCGAATTTTGATATGAATTTTATTGATATAATGGGTTAATACCATGTTAGTACAGTTGAGAGAATAGAACAATTTTGTTAAACTTTTGCCCTGCGATCTACCGGAGGTACCATTTCATTCTTGGTATCCATGGATATCCCGCATGAAGACTTAGTTGTATGTACACACATGCTCCTTAGTGGAGAAATGATGCTCTTTGATCCAAGGAGTGAATCCTTGAGGGTTGCAAATAATGTGATACTTCTAAAGATCTTGAACATAAGTAATTTGCTAGTTTCCTTAGAAGTCGTGATACAAGGCTAAAATGTTCTTATCACCTCACATCCTTACCAATGAGATAAATAGATTATATCATCCTAATTAAACGTGAGTTCTGAAGGATAAACATTGTGTGGAAGTATATAACATGGAGTCAAACAAGGTGGGAGAGATGCAATATGGAATTAAAATTTTCAATAGAAGCTAGGATTCCCATGAGATTTCTATTTATCCCGAGGAATTAGTACCACCATTATGTTCACCTGTGTGAAGAGTAGAGGACCTGATTAATTTGTTTGTTAATGATAAAAATTCAACATTTATGAACTTGATTGGTTGGATTCGTAAATAATGTCCATAAACCTTATGAAACTAACAAATTGGTTGGAATTCAACGCATGATTTATACATACCCCCTCCCCCCCCCCCCCCCCACCCCCACCACCCTCCACCACGCAAACAACTCATTTTTTGTGTAAACTAAAAATACTTCACCAAACCAGTGGATTGGGTTGGAAGGGCATTTGAGAGGATTGTATGAAAGTAAGGGTTTCACCAATCCTTGATCCCCATAGGATGAAGTTACACCTATAATAAACAAGCCCCAACCAAGAAATCTATCACCAATGTAGCGTGAGGTCGGCTAGCGCCGAGTCATGTCAATGGGCGTACTATGTGGTTGAGGAAGACACAAGCAATACGGATGGCTCTCCGAAAAGTTGTGACAGTGTGTAGCAGCTCCACCGTCCGTACACACAAAGGAAGAATACCATCAAAGTGGATAATCTAAGAAAAAATAACGTGATAAAATTTCAGATTGACAAGAGCAAACATCACTTGGAAGGCGGTAGAGAGATCACTCAGGGATTTTTACATGTTATATGCCCAGCAGGAGTAGCAAGTTTAGTATAAAAAAGAACCACAACTGGTCTGGTTGTATTAATAAAGAAATTTTCGAATACGAGAATGGCTAGTCATCGGTACCCTGAAGCATTTTTTACAAATTATGATGCATGCTGGATGGCACATGACACAACTAGTTGTGGGGTTGAGGAGCTATAATTGTGCTTGCTAGCACTAAACACAAAAAATCGTGTTGAAGTATTTGGACGGAGTCATTCCAACGAGTGTACGAAGACTTCATAAGCGGCGTGTGCATGCAAATGCTCCTTTACGGAGTACTGTTGCGCACCGAACTAGGCTATACATCCTTGAGTAACACAACTAAACAGTGATATTTGGACTATGTAATTTGTTGGTTACTTCAATGCATAAATATCCGTCTAAATGTATTCTCGATGCCTCTTATTTCTAGTTATATGTATGTGTAATTGGTCATGGGAAGCATAAGAGAAATAGTGTATCCCATTCCTAGATCAAACATCTTTATGTAGGAGAATATTTTGTGACATTATATAGCATAGAGTTGAAGGTGTTAGTTCAGATACAATATGTCATGCAACTCACCATAAAAGCTCCACATCACATGATATTTTGAGCGTATCCCGAGGAGCTATCGGTACATATGATCACATGGGAGATGGACTAAGGCTATGATTCATTAGCTTGCTCATTCGGTCAAAAACTTGGTCCAATCCCTAAATTCCTGTCAATACACTTAATAAACTAGCAAAAGGGTACATCAATACGCTTATTTTGTAGTATCACCATAAAATATTCGATCGCCTTTCAAATGTAGAATCATGGATACAGTACAATTTTCATACATACCAAAAATCGACATAACAAGTAACCAAAATCACATAAAACATATATCTCACAATCCTATGGTTGCTAGGGTCATAAATGGTGAACAACATAAATAGGAAAAAAGTAGCACCATGAAACTATACCTTCCTTTAATGAATAGTAAGTTATGTGGAAGAAAATCATCATATATCTCACCGATTCTTGGTGATACAGTACCAGAAAGGGAGAGTGGGGTTACGGATATGTTTCCAACTATGCATCAGAGGAAACAAAGGAATTACTGACTCGATTAACGCAAAACTTGCGAAGGCTCGGTCTAGTATGTGGGTCTTATATTAGAAAAGCGGCTCAAACTGATTGGTTGTACGAGCTCATATGTTTTATATTGGTACAGATCATGATAATACTCTGCTTTCTCATAGTGTTGCTTGCTCTGCTTTTTTCATTTGGTTGATTCACGTAGCCACTCTTTCTAAACCGTAAACTGTATCGAGCCTTCGTGCTCCCACTCTGAATATTCTGGCAACTTTTTAATTAATATAAAAGTTGTGTGCATTGACTAGATGCAGAGGGTGGGTTTTCCTGTTTCAAACAGAAAAACGGATCATAAACAAAAAACGGATCATGATAATAATTGTGAGTCCAAAATTTATTTTGCTTAGTTAAATCGTGATCTAGGTTCACACGTGAGAAACCAAACTGACTTTTAGAATGTTTGTCATCGAATTAGAGTTGCGATGAGGTTCGTCGTGACTCAAGCCATCATACTGGACCCGAGGTATTGATAACCGCGAGTAGCGTGTTGTCACCAGGTTGTGTCATTATATGACCGCGTGTGTGAGATGACTCAAATTACATAGATTACTCCCTAGAATGTGGTAAGGATTGCAGCTCCTCGGTGACCACAAGAAATAAATAGGACCATCAAAGCAGCTAAGAGCATCTCCAGCCACGCCCCCAGGAGCCCCCCCCCCCCCAAGGGCGACTTTTTTAGCGCCGGTACGCTGTTTTTTGCCCCCACCCCCCGCGAGAGTCCAAGTAGCGCCGGTTTGGGCCATTTTAGAACCCGGCGAACTCAGGCCAAACCCAGCGCGTCGGGGGGCAACTGGGGCGCCGGATGGAGGGAAAATAGCGTGAAACCGCACGAAAGAAATTCCCGCCGCTTCTCTCGCCCGCGAACCCGCCCTGTCGGTGAGAGAGAGGTTTGTCGTTCTCATCGCCTCGGCTGCCGCGCGCATTGACGCCTCCGGTCAGTCAAGACGACACGCAACGGCGGAGCAAATGCTCCTTTACGGAGTACTGTTGCGTACGGAACTAGGCTATACATCCTTGAGTAACACAACTAAACTGTGATATTTGGATTATGTAATTTGTTGGTTACTTAAATGCATAAATATCCATCTCAATGTATTCTCGATGCCTCTTATTTCTAGTTATATGTATGTGTAATTGGTCATTGGAAGCATAAGATAAATTGTGTATCCCATTCCTAGATCAAACATCTTAATGTAGGAGAATATTTTGTGACATTCTATAGCATAGAGTTGAAGGTGGTAGTTGAGATACAATATGTCATGACCATAAAAGCTCCACATCACATGATATTTTGAGCGTATCCCAAGGAGCTATCGGTACATATGGTCACATGGGAAATGGACTAAGGCTATGATTCATTAGCTTGCTCATTCGGTCAAAAACGTGGTCTGATCCCTAAATTCCTGTCAATACACTTAATAAACTGGCAAAAAGGGTACATCAATACTCTTATTTTGTAGTATCACCATAAAATATCCGATCGCCTTTCAAATGTAGAATCATGGATACAGTACAAGTTTCATACATACTGAAAATCGACATAACAAGTAACCTAAATCACATAAAACATATATCTCACAATCCTATAGTTGCTAGGGTCATAAATGGTGAACAACATAAATAGGAAAAATAGTAGCACCATGAAACTATACCTTCGTTTAATGAATAGTAAGTTATGTGGAAGAATATCATCACATATCTCACGGATTCTTGGTTATACAGTACCAGAAAGGGAGAGTGGGGTTACGGATATGTTTCCAACTATGCATCAGAGGAAACAAAGGAATTACTAACTCGATTAACTCAAAACTTGCGAAGGCTCGATTTAGTATGTGGGCCATAGATTAGAAAAGCGGCTCAAACTGATTGGTTGTACGAGCTCATAGGTTTTATATTGGTACAGATCATGATAATACGCTGCTTTCTCATAGTGTTGCTTGCTCTGCTTTTTTCATTTGGCTGATTCACGTAGCTACTCTTTCTGATCCGTAAACTCTATCGAGCCTTCGTGATCCCACTATGAATACTCTGGTAACTCTTTAATTAATATAAAAGCCGTGTGGATCGACTAGATACAGAGGTTGGGGTTTCCCGTTTCAAAAAAAAAACAGATCATGATAATAATTGTGAATCCAAAAATTATTTGGCTTGGTTAAATCGTGATCTAGGATTCTAGGTTCACACGTGAGAAACCAAACTGACTTTTAGAATGTTTGTCATCAAATTAGAGTTGCGATGAGGTTCGTCGTGACTCAAGCCATCATACTGGACCCGAGGTATTGATAATCGCGAGTAGCGTGTTGTCACCAAGGCGTGTCATTAGATGACCGCGTGTGTGAGATGACTCAAATGACATAGATTACTCCCCTAAATGTGGTAAGGATTGCAATTCCTCGGTGACCACAAGAAATAAATAGGACCATCAAAGCAGCTAAGAGCATCTCCAGCCGCGCCCCCAGGAGCCTCCCAGAGCGACTTTTTCTAGCGCTGGTACACCGTTTTTCGCCCAGTCGCGCCACCACGAGTCCAAATAGCGCCGGTTTTGGCCATTTTAGCGCCCGGCGAATTTAGGCCAAACCTAGCGCGTCAGGGGGGCAGCTGGGCGCCAGATGGAGGGAAATGGCGCGAAATCGCGCGAAATAAATTCCCGTCGCTTCTCTCGTACGCGGACCCGTCCTGTCAGTGAGAGAGAGCTTTTTTGTCCTCGTCGCCTCGGCTGCCGCGCGCATTGACGCCTCCGGTCAGTCAAGACGACGCGCGAAGGCGGAGCAAATGCTCCTTTACGGAGTACTGTTGCTCACCGAACTGGGCTATACATCCTTGACTAACACAACTAAACTGTGATATTTGGATTATGTAATTTGTTGGTTACTTGAATGCATAAATATCCGTCTCAATGTATTCTCGATGCCTCTTATTTCTAGTTATATGTATGTGTAATTGGTCATGGAAAGCATAGGAAAATTGTGTATCCCATTCCTAGATCAAACATCTTTATGTAGGAGAATATTTTGTGACATTATATACCATAGAGTTGAAGGTGGTAGTTGAAATACAATATGTCATGCAACTCACCATAAAAGCTCCACATCACATGATATTTTGAGCGTATCCCGAGAAGCTATCGGTCCATATGGTCACATGGGAGATGGACTAAGGCTATGATTCATTAGCTTGCTCATTCGGTCAAAAACTTGGTCCGATCCCTAAATTCCTGTCAATACACTTAATAAACTAGCAAAAGGGTTCATCAATACGCTTATTTTGTAGTATCACCATAAAATATCTGATCGCCTTTCAAATGTAGATTCATGGATACAGTACAATTTTCATACATACTAAAATCGACATAACAAGTAACCAAAATCACATAAAACATATATCTCACAATCCTATGGTTGCTAGGGTCATAAATGGTGAACAACATAAATAGGAAAAAGAGTAGCACCATGAAACTATACCTTCGTTCAATGATTAGTAAGTTATGTGGAAGAAAATCATCATATATCTCACGGATTCTTGGTGACACAGTACCAGAAAGGGAGAGTGGGCTTAAGGATATGTTTCCAACTATGCATCAGAGGGAACAAAGGAATTACTGACTCGATTAACGCAAAACTGGCGAAGGCTCGGTTTAGTATGTGGGTCTTAGATTAGAAAAGCGGCTCAAACTGATTGGTTGTACGAGCTCATAGGTTTGATATTGGTACCGATCATGATAATAATTGTGAATCCAAAAATTATTTGGCTTGGTTAAATCGTGATCTAGGTTCACACGTGAGAAACCAAACTAACTTTTAGAATGTTTGTCATCGAATTAGAGTTGTGATGAGGTTCATCGTCACTCAAGCCATCATACTGACCAGAGGTATTGATAACCACGAGTAGCGTGTTTTCACCAAGTCGTGTCATTAGATGACCGCGTGTGTGAGATGACCCAAATGACATAGATTACTCCCCGAAATGTGGTAAGGATTGCAGCTCCTCGATGATCACAAGAAATTATGGCGTTGCCGCCGCTTTGTCTTGCCCACCCGCGGCTACATAAACCCGGCCCCGTCGCCATTCTCCTCGCCATTCTTCCCCTCCTCCCCTTGCCTTCTCCTCGCCATTCCCCTCGCCATGGTTTACATACACCACCTCGTCGGCGCGGCCGCCAATGGGTTCGGCCGCCGAACCCTGCACCTCTTGGAGGCGAGGTTCCTGTATGAGGCGAACTTCCACACGCCGCCGGGCATGAGCGCGCCGAGGACATGGCGGCTCAGTGCAGGCGGTGTACCTGTTCCTCCACCACCGACCGGACCGAGCGCGTCCTCGAAATCGAGGAGATTAGGGCGCGCATGTCGCGGGAGGAGCGGGCGCCAGCCTCGGTGGCATCCCGCCAACGAGGCCTCCTGGACGGCGTTCTTCGAGGACCGTTTCAAGGCGGAACTCGGCGACATCCCCGACAAAGCCCTGTTTCCGGGCGCAACAATGTCGCGGGCCGCCGCATCTGGTGTAGCAAACCCGGGCGCACTCTCACCCAGATCCTCGACCACATCGTGCGGCAGATGAGGCAGGGGAGGAACCGCCGCACCACGGCCACGCATGCTCCCGTTCCTCTCGCCGTCGTCAAAGAGGATCCATAGAAAGCGCCGCCACGCCGGCGGACTCGGAGCTAGACTCTCATCATCAGAGAAGGGCGAGCCCCTCCACAGTCGGCGAGCGATGTCATCCTCCTCTCCGACAAAGACGACAACGACGACAACGTCTGCCCTCCCCCGCCGATGTACCTCGGTGACCCAGGGCAGGGCAGCAGCGCCGCCCCGAAGGCGGAGTCGCCGAGCGATTCCGATGACGACGACGGCGGCGACTGCACCAAGATGTACAAGGCCCTCGGCATGTAGTAGCTATTTTTTTAAAATCCCGTCTAAATATGTAAAAATCGCCTATATTCAGCCAAATTCAATGAAATCGTAGTAGTTTGCTAAAATTTCGCCGTTTTTTATTGATTTTGTTTGCTTGGGCTGAGGGGACGGCTGGGAACTGTGGCCCTCACAGGACGAAAAATAGCGCCAGGCACCCCCAGGAGGCGCTATTTAGCGCCAAAAAACGTCCCGGGGGGCGAACGGCTGGAGATGCTCTAAGCCAAGAAAATACGAAGGAGGGGATTCAAATAGAAAGGCTAAACATCACTTAGAAGCAGACCGACATATTTTTAAACATGACATGGGCCTATTTAGTATTTAAAATGTGCTTATTCGATGAAGTCCAGTCACCAAGCCTAAGACACACATCCTTGAGTGAACTAATGTGAGTTATTTGAAGTCCTTGCACGTATGCAACTTTCTTATGCGCTAAATGGCTGCATTATGGGGCTCAATACATTCTTGACACAGCCCATTCCTAGGTATATGTGCATGTAATTGATGTGCGATACAAGAAAAATCATGCATCTCATTCCTAATCCTGGCTCGGTGTGTGGTTGTGTAGGAGAAAACAATTATGTCAATATATAGTGTAGAGTCAAAGATGCTTGGTGAGATGCAACTCAACAATAAAACTACACATCACATGAGATTTGGCAGTAGGCCGAGGAGGTTTTGGACCATTATGCTCACTTGTGTGTACACTAGAGGCCCTCATTAATTGACTTGCTCATCCGTTGGATCCAGAAATTCTCGTCCATGCAGTTAATGAAACTAGCAAAAGCGTAGATGCAATACACGTAGATCACCCTAAAATATCTCATATATGGAATCATGTTGATGCAGTAGAAGGAGCACATGATGGGTTAGCAAAATGTTTCTAACTGCACATTGGAGGGGAATATTTGTCCATGTAATTGAATTGGGATGCAGTGCGATGGGACTTTCCCCTCTCGCCCCCGTTCAGAGTCGTCTCGGTTTTTCCGTGTCTCCCTCCGGCTCGCTCCTCCTTCTTCTCCGGCGGCGATGCTGGCCGGTGTAGACGAGGATGCGTAGCCTGGGATGTATATACTAGTGGTAGATTTAGTTTTAGCTATCCTGATGTTGCCTATGTGCAGTTTGAGAGTAGGTTGGCGGATCTTGGCGACCGGATCTGCTGCGCCGCTGCCTTCTTCCTCCTAGCCGCGGTCCGCTGGGGGCAGGCGGTGCTGCTGGTGAAGTCGACGAAGTTGCGCATCTCTCCTAAGAAGGTTCGCTTCGGAAGCTTCGAGCTGGGGCTTTGTGGTCAGCCCTGGATTTGGTCTGTTTCTCCTCGTCTTGATGTTGTGCTCTAGTGGATGGAGCTGGTGATAGAGAGGAGTTTCGGCGGCTTCCTTCATAAGGCCACCCCCCCTGGTTTTCTGTTGTACTTTCTTCTTCGATCTGCCTCCTCTGGCTAGTATGAGCTCAGAGTTCGACGGCGGATCGGTGGTTTTCAATCAACGGAAGGAAGCTAGGTTCTATGGTGGATCTTCTGGAGCTGAAGGGCTGGTTCCTCTAGGCCGCGGTGGTTGCGGGAAGAAGGACGGGCATCTGAGAGCTGGAGGTCCACGGGGAGATTTTCTGGCTGCAATCAGCGGAGTTCTTCAACGGCGGCGTCGTTACGCCTCTGTTATTTTTGGCCCATGGGGCCACTCCGTGCTAAGGTGCTCGCTGCACCATGGTGTGCTTAACCTCCAGGCCGGCGTGTCGTTTCGGAGGCCCTTCCTCAGCTCTGCGGTGGCTTCTATCGTCGCTCCTTTCCAAGTGGTTGCGTCCCCGGCGATGGTGTCGACGGCCGCTGTGTTGAGCTATTCCTTCGCGGTGGAGAAGGACTTGATTGCTTTCCCTTTGGTTTAGTTGAGGTCCGTTTCGTATTAGCTAGGGACTTGGTTGTAATCTTATTTTTCTTGGAGGTCCTTGTTGTATGTTGTAATCCCACCGCTTAATGCAGTCTAGATCCTTTGGGGTCCTTCCCCTTGTTCAAAAAAAGAATTGGGATGCAGTGATGTGGTTATGATTTCAAGTGGGATGGGATTGGGACATCCGTCTCCACCAAAACTGTAATCCTAGTTATCCCACTATCCCATAATCCACCACTCCCACTTATCCCTTTTTAAGTGGGTTCTTAAGAATTGTGCCACTAATCCCACCAAATTCCCACAAAATTGTCGAGCAAGGTAGCACCGTAGCAGCCTCCCGCCTCCAGACGAGCAAAGTTAGCAGCGAAGGTGCCTCTGAGTGGGCCTGTAGGGATAGATGGGCTTCCAGTGGGTTAAGTGGGCTCCTCCCGTTAAAACCGTATGGGATAAGTCGGTTCATTAAATGGGATAATTGGGTTTTATTTGGTGGGATGGGGCGTGGGAAGATGGGAAATCCCATCCCACTTGAAACTATACATTTAATGAACCCACTTATCCCATACGGTTTTAACGGGAGGGGCCCACTTAAGCCACTGGAAGCCCACCTATCCCTACAGGCCCACTCAGAGGCACCTTCGCTGCTAACTTTACTCGACTGGAGGCGGGAGGCTGCTAGGGTGCTACCTTGCTCAACAATTTTGTGGGAATTTGGTGGGATTAGTGGCACAATTCTTAAGAACCCACTTAAAAAATGATAAGTGGGAGTGGTGTATTATGGGACAGTGGGATAACTAGGATTACAATTTTGGTGGAGACGGATGTCTCAATCTTATCCACTTCAAATCATAATTAAATGGGATAATTGAGTTTTATTTGGTGGGATGGGACGTGGGACAGATGAAAAATCCCATCCCACTTCAAACTATAGTTGCACCGCACCCGATCTTACCGTGCGGCGCCCGCTGTCCACTGGCCATGCGCGGTCGCATGCGTAGTTCTTGTGGGCCGACCGCTGGTCGACCATGGCCTGCGCGAGCCAGCGCTCTCACGTTTTGGCATGCAAAAAGCTGTACATGGGCGTTGGGTGTTACTCTAAGGGCATCTCCAGCCGTCCCCCCAGAGCCCCCCCAAGCGGCGTTTTTCGCCCTTTTTTGCGCCGTTTCGCACCAGTCGCTCCCCCAGGATCCGATTTAGCGCCGCTTTCCACCGTTTTTTGGGCCGTTTTGCGCCGCCAAACCCAGGCCAAACCCAGCACGCTGGGTTCGGCTTGGGGGGGCGAAATGCGTGCGTGGGCCACAACTGTCGGCGACGGAAGACGATTTCCCTCCCTTTTTTCGGCGTTTCCCTCCACTTGCCCCCTCATGTACCTCTCCCCCCACTCCATTCCCTCCATTTGCCACTCAACCCGAGATCCAGACGCCATGGCTCCCGCCCGATTCACAGGACCCCGCGCCGCCGCCGCCGCTGTATCCATTCCTGCGACCTCCGATCTCGGCAAGAAACCGCGCAAGCCGAGAGCGCCGAAGGAGAAGCCGCCCGGCATGACCAACAATGAGTGGATCGCCGAGTGAGCGCGCCTGGCAACGGCCAACGTCAAGCGCCGGGGAGGAAGGCGGCGCAGCGGCAGAGGCAGTTGATGGCGCAGCTGCAGGCGGAGGAGCAGGCCGCCGCCGAGGAAGAGGAGTTGGAGGATGAGGAGGAGGATGAGGCCGCGCCGGACGATCCCCCTACTCCGGTCGCAGCCACAGCGCCGCTCGTCAATCGGAAGACCGGCTACAGCCCCATCTTCGCCGGATGGAAGAACTCGCCGTCGCCACGCTCGTCACTGCACCCGACGCCTGCGTGGTTCGTCAAAGGCGACCCCCTGGGCGGTTTCAACCCCAACCTCACCTTCCCCTACCATCCGCCGATGATGTATGGTGCCTCGCCGGGCTACGCGGCTTCCCCGTCCCACCGCCGTACGATCATGGCCGGACTGCAGGCCCAGGACAGCAGCTACATGGAGGAGATCATCGTGGCCGGCACGATGGCGGCGGCGGTGAGCCCTGGCTTCCTCGAGCAGAGCGGGGAGTTCTTCACGCAGGGAGGTGGTGACTACGGCGAAGGTTGCTCTACCGGCACGCAAGCGACGGAGGTGCACGGCGACGACGACGAGGTGGACGAGACGCCGGTAGCGCTAGAGGGGCCAGATCCCGCCGGCGAAGGCCGAAAGCGCCGTGGTCCTGGTCGTCCCCGCAAGGAACCCAAGGCACCCCCGCCCCCCGTCGAGCCTCGCATCAAGTGGACGAACAGGGAGGACGTCCTCCTCGCCGAGGCGTAGAAGACGATCAGCATGGACCCGATCGTCGGCGCCAACCAGCACGTCGACAACTACTGGAAGCGGGTGAAGACTGCGTACGACGAGCGCCGGATGATCGACCCCTACTTCGCCTCATGCGTCACCGACCGCGGCCAGAAAGCCATGGCGAACCATTGGGCCAACATCCAGACGTCCTGCAACAAGTGGCACGGCATCCAGGAGATCTCGATGAGGCCGCAGAGCGGCGCCAACCGCGAGATGGAGATCGTCCGGATGCTCGAGGCGTACAAGAATGACGAGGGCTCCGACTTCAAGTTCCTCCACGTCTTCGTCGTCATCGAGGGGTGCGAGAAGTGGGCGGAGGTGCGGCGGTCGATCGGCAAGGGCAAGGAGTACGTCCCCGACGCGGTGGCTGCGTGTGCGTCCGAAGGGCGTCCGCCGATGGGCCACAAGAAAGCCAAGTTGGCAAGAGACGGCGCGCCGGCAGCGGCAAAGCTCCAGGCGTCCATCGAGACCTGCATCGCCGACGCCCAGGCCCAGGCCGGCAAGAGGGAGGAGGTTGCCAAACAGAGATGGGCGGCGCTCATGGCCAACTCGCATGTGAAGATTGACCTCCTCAGGACCGGTACCGCGGCGAAGAAGAGGAACAACGACCTCGCCTTCCTCACGGGGGGCGACCCGGCCGCGATGACCCCCGAGGTGAGAGCTTGGTTCCTGGCGCAGTGCACTCTCATCCTGAGTGACATCAGCACGGCCCCGGCCCCGACTACGTCGTCTGGTGGCACCAGCTACACCACCGCGCCGACGAGCACGCACGTCGACCTGGAGGATGCCGCGACCGTCGTCGACAAGGATGCCGAGACCGTCGTCGACCTGGAGGATGATGCGCTCGTCGTCGACAAAGATGCCGCACCCGCCGTCGACCTGGAGGATGCTGCGCCGAGCTCGCCGCCTGCTCCGACGCCGGCCGACGCCTCTGCCTGATCGCCCACCTTTGCCCACGCCGCGCGCGCCCGTCTGTGATTCGATCTAGACTCTATTTGATCGCCCACCTATGGCGTTTTTTGTAATATGATTGCCCAAACTATGGCTGCCGTGATCGCCGAACTCGGGCTCTATTTTTTGGGGCGGGAAGAGGAAGTTTCAAATGATATCGTCGTTCTCTTTTCTGGGTCGCCGAACGGCTGGTAAAATCGCCCCCCCCCCCCCAGGTTTTGGTGCAGGGCGGCGTTATCGCTAGAAAGCGCCGAACTGAAACCTGGGGGGCCGAACGGCTGGAGATGCCCTAAACATCAAAAAGTTTTATGTAGTGCATTTCAAAAAAAAAATGTAGTGGCTAGACAACAGTAGCTACCAATAAAAATTTATTTTTTTAGGGGAAATAATATTATATACTTTTAACCAATAATATTTTTTTACCTATCCCTACATCTTCTTGGAGGTATTCCAATATTATTTTTTGTTGACTACAAAAAACAAATACTGTCATATTTGTCAACTTCAATTATTAAGTTTGTTGTTCTACCTATCAAATTATTTTGATACAATTTGGCAGGTTTTCCGAATGCAACCGCCGGGTCCTCCCCGTCGAGTAGGCGCAGGTCACCCTAGCGCAGACTTTTTTTTAGGTCCCCTTGTTGGCTGTTGGATTGCCATCTTACGGCAAATAGCGCAGCGCGTTTTTGCATTTTCACACCCCTATTTTCGGATATAGAATGGATATAGAATCTGCACTCCACGGCAGCCCCACTTAAATGAAAGGGTATATTATGTTGCCCCGGCCATCTCGATAATTACAGCAAAATTGGCAATAAATTCTCTAGTATCGCAACAAAAAATATCGCTCCATGTACAAAAAAATATTGCAACAAATTATTTCAAAAAAATTGAAAAATAATTAATGCTATAATAAAATAGTTAAACAATATGTTTATTGGGTTGCAACAAAAAAGTTCAAACAATTCAACAAAAATCATAACTTATTGCAACAAAAAAATTATTTGCATCAATTTAAAAATTGGTAAGCAACAAAATAATATGTCATCGTTCCAGTTGCAACAAAAATCATCCCTTGTTTCAACAAAAAATAAATCGATAACAACAATAAAATCACATGTTTACAACATGTGGAGGAACACATAAACATATCATTCCAAAATAAATTCTAAAGACACATACGCATTTTCTAAAAAAAATATCCAGAAAACATTCAAACATCTCACTTGTGCTTTTTCAACAAAATACATATGAAACCGTTATATATTTTAAAGACGTACGCAACATTGACTGACATAGAGAAAACACTTAGCTTATATTATGGCTATACGTAGTTGTCATGTTGGGCTGATAAAAATATACTGTAAGCAAAAACTGGACCAAAATAACCAAATTAGTGCTAAATGGGTCTGCATGCCAGCCCAAAAGTGGGCTACGCTCGCGCAGCCAGCCGAGCAACCTAACCTTCCATCGGTTAGGCCGACGGTAATAAGCATTTTCTTTATAATATAGCAATAAGATTTTTCAAAAGTAACTACCATATTATCTATGAGTAGCTACCTTATTATTGTAATATAGTTCTCGGATCTTTTGAAAGTAACTACTCCCTCCGTCCACTTTTCTAAGGCACACTTCTTCTTGCCTTACAAAAGTGGATCAAGGAAGTAGCATATTATTTACCAATAGCTACATGTTTATTCACTATAGCTACCTGGTATTTTTTTAAAGCAACTACCAACTATTTAGCAATAGCTATCGAATTGTTTTAATATAGCTACCCGGTTTTTCGAAAGCGACTACCAAATTATTTAGAGTAGCTATCGGTTTATTTTAATATAATTATGGAATTTTCTAAAAGTACAATCAAATTATTTAGCAATATCTATCAGGTTAAGTTAATACAATTAGCGTGCTTTTAAAAACAACTACAAATTATTTCGCAACATCAATTTTAATATAACTATCGCTTTCTCAAATTATTTAGAAACAACTATTAGTTTGTTTTAATATAATTATCGGTTTTTAAAAGCATCTATCAAATTATTTAGCAATAGCTAGCAAGCTGTTTTAATACAATTATCGGGTTTCCAAAAGCGACTATCAAATTATTTAGCAATAGCCACCGGGTTTTTTAAAAGTAACTATCAAATAACTTAGCAATAGCCATCGGGTTTCTTAAAAGCGACTATCAAATTATTTAGTAATAGCTATCATATTATTTTAATATAATTATTCTGTTTTTAAGTGACTATCAAATTATTTAGCAATAGTCATCAGGTTTCTTAAAAGCAATTATCAAATTATCTAGTAATAGCTATCATTTTTTATTTATATAATTATCGGGGTTTTAAGCGACTATCAAATTAGTTAGCAATATATATCAGGTTGCTTTAACATAATTACCTGGTTTTCTAAAACGAATTTCAATTTTTTTTTAGTGTTAGCTCTCAGGTTTGTAAACAACTGGTCATATTATTAAGAAACAGCCACCAAAACACTACAAGAAACACCGTCGGCATAGGCTAAAATGTCATCGGCACAGACTGTGCCGACGGCTGGCGTCGGCATATGGCCGTCGGCGTAAGGCCGCGTAGGAATATGCCAAATTACCGTCGGCATAATTAAATCCGTCACCATAATTAAAGCCGTCGGCATAATATTTTCAAAATAACTGAATTTTTTTGAATATTTTTAAAAGAAAATTGAACTTTTTTTATATTCTATTCCGGAATTTTGCACTTAGCCACATATTTAATCTCTAATTTCTAATTACACAATTAATCTAGTCAATATACTTAACTTAGTCAAACTTCCAGTTCGGTCATCCATCCTGAAATTCCTTTAGCCCAAGCACGCTTAACCTTTGAGTTCCTTCCAAACTAGATTCCAAATGAGACGGTAGAACTTACTGATATTACTATCATATCAATCATATTAATCCATGGGGAATGATGTTAAATTTTTCTATTTTTTAAAATTTTAAAAAAATTGAATAAATAACAATGATTATATAATTATCTGTATTGAATAAATAATAATATAATGTTAGGAATTACTTTATTTTTCGAATAAATTGTTTAATATGGAATAATTCATATCTTTAAATCCGTAAATCAAAATTTGACAAATAAAATGTGTAAGTCGATTAGACAAATTAGAGGAATTTAAATATGATATCCATATCATAGAAACATCGATAGTTCTAAAAAAATTGAACTCTTTTGATGAATAGTCATGGTGGCCATTTTAACAGTTTCTGCTGATTCAGCTGGAAATAGGCCAAATGACGGGTGTCATGACCAAATCCATGGCATTGTTTTAAATGTGCTCATATTCCACAAAACCATGCATATTGGAAGCACGGACAATGTTCACGCAGAAAGTTTTACTTTTTATTGAATAAAAAACCATTTTCCATTTTCCTAGTGTGAAAAATGGCTTCTTTTGTGAAGCATCAACCACAAATATGTTGAAAAACTTGGGAGCTGAATTTTTTGAAAATACTATACCATGTTATATGCATAAATAACCATATTGTTGCTTCTAAAAAGGTTTCCATCGGGTCAAATTTGAACTACAAGTGCCTCGTAGTTTGCTCATGATTTTTGGAAAAAAAACATTTTTAGGTACACTACTACCTATTTCATCTGAGATACACCAAGTGTTTCTCAATATTCAAGCCCTAGCTACGAACGGCATGCCCGTCGTCTTGACTTTTTCGTGAAACCGCCTTAGAAAATTCCAGAAAATTTAAAAACCCCCAAAATGATTGAAGACCTTCGCGTGGTGTCATTAGATATGTCCTAGTATCCACCAAAAATAATAAATTGGAATAAGACAGTTGTGTTGAAAATATGTTCACATAAATGAGCTATCTCCTATGAACATTCTAAGGTTTCGGGCGAAATGACGGGTGTTATGGCCAAATCCATGGCATAGTTTGTTTAAATGTACACATATTCCACACAAACATGCATTTCATAAGCACGGACAATGTTTACGGAGAAAGTTTTCCTTTTCATTGAATAAAAAACCATTTTCTATTTTTCGAGTGTGAAAATGGTTTTTTTGTGAAGCACCAACCACAAATAAGTTGCAAAACTTGGGAGCTGTATTTTTTGAAAATACTAGACCATTTTATATGCATAAATAACCAATTTGTTGCCTCTGAAAAGGTTTCCATCCACCTCTTTTGAAAAACACAAGTTTATGTCGATTCAGCTGGAAACGGGTCAAATTTGAACTACAGGTGCCTCGTAGTTTGCTCATGATTTTTTGAAAAAATCATTTTTACGTACACAACTACCTGTTTCATCAGAGATACACCAAGAGTTTCTCAATATTCAAGCCCTAGCTACGAACGGTCATGCCCGCCGTCTTGACTTTTTCGTGAAACCGGCTTAGAAAATTCCAGAAAATTTAAAAACCATAAAATGATGCAAGACATTCACGTGGTGTCATTATATATGTCCTAGTATCCACCAAAAATAATAAACTTGGAATACAACAGTTGTGTTGAAAATATGTTCACATAAATGAGCTATCTCCTACGAACATTCTAGGGTTTCGGGCGAAATAACGGGTGTTATGGCCAAATCCATGGCATAGTTTGTTTAAATGTGCCCATATTCCACATAAACATGCATATTGGAAGCACGGACAATGTTTACGGAGAAAGTTTTCCTTTTCATTGAATAAAAAACATTTTCCATTTCCCGAGTGTGTAAAATGGCTTTTTTTGTGAAGCACAAACCACAAATATGTTGCAAAACTTGGGAGTTGTATTTTTTGAAAATACTAGACCATGTTATATGCACAAATAACCAAATTGTTGCCTCTGAAAATGTTTCCATCCACCTTTTTTGAAAAACACAAGTTTCTGCCGATTCAGCTGGAAACGGGTCAAATTTGAACTACAAGTGTCTCCTAGTTTGCTCATGATTTTTTGAAAAAATTATTTTTAGGTACACAACTACCTATTTCATCAGATATACACCAAGAGTTTCTCAATATTTAAGCCCTAGCTCCGAACGGTCATGCCCACCGTCTTGACTTCGTTTTGAAATAGGCATAGAAAAATCAAACAAATTCAAATAAATGGCGACGGTGAAACCCTTAACATACAGAGTAGAATACTAGACATATACAACTCACAACACATTTGTACTCACTTGGTATGGTCCACCTAGATTTTGGTTGGATTCAGATGCCCCACAACCCTCTGAGACGAAACCGTAAACCCATTATTGTTAGTTCCATTCTTTCGCATGATTTTGTTTCTAAGAATGTAGCTTTAACAATATACATGACAATCTAGATATGTTTCTCCTTTTAGAAATGAGCTAAAGAACATCAAAATCTGAGTTCGAATGCAAAAGTTATGATCAAAACGGTGATTAAGTAAAAAAACAACAAACTGAGCTTGGCTAGGCCGACGGCAATGCTCGGTTTTTTTTTGCAATTTGGGATTCGCTCTTAGGGTCTATGTCGACGGCTTTGCTGTCGGCGTAGCTAAAAAAAAGATAGGCCGACCGCAAAGCCGGCATAGCTAAATTTTTTTTTCGCAATTTGGGATTCCCTGATTGGGTCTATGCCGACGGTCTCAACAAATTGCCGTCGGCATATAATTTGGCCGTCGGCACAGTAGCCCATTCCTGTAGTGAAAGTTGCTTTGCAACATGCTCGATGTCATGTTCTCCGAATTTGTCCTCATCGGTACTTGGTTGTAAGTACTAGCTACATTTTTTTACCGTCGAGTGAGGAGTCTTGTTATATTATGATTTTAGAAGAATGCACATGGCAAGGGCTTTAAACACTGCCCGGATGAGTAAGGCCATTGAAATAAGAGCCAATCCGTACATCAATATCGACCAACTAAGTACTGTGTCTGCTTTTTAAAATTTTGCATGTTGACATCCTTTTTAGATTTAGACTATAGATGTTTGAGAGAAATAAATTATGCGAGTAGAAATTGTCGTGTACATGTAGCAGGTAGGCTAACGTCCTGCTATAGTAGATAGTAATAATGACATGCAACGAGCCAGCGTGGCATACACCCTGTGCATTCTTGATTCACTGCAGTTTACTGCTTGCCGTATCACGTCACAGCAAAGAGAAGGCCTCAGCCAGCCACGTAAGTCTAGTCACAATGGGGAGTAATATAGAGTAGTAACATACACATTTTTCTAGACTAGGTTACTACTTCCACAATGGGTAGTAACATAAAAGTGGTGTCATGCAAAGGTGTATTTATTAGCTTGTAGACTCATGTTGCATTGGGAGGTTTGATGTTACGGTAACTAGCTCAGTTACCACAACCATCTCTCTCCTCATTAAATACTTACCACATCAGATTTTTTGCCTACGTGGCATTGATGTTACTACTTAGTTACTGCCCATTGTGTCCAGCCTAAGCCAACTGGTTACCGATGCAGCCGCAAAGAGGAAACGGACCGCTGGCCTCGCGCCGCCGCACGGGAGACACAGCGTGCGACACCTCTAGCTAGATTTTCCCATCAATAAATGAATGAATGAGATAGAACTCTTTTAGACTAGTCACAATGGGGAGTATCATACACTATTATCATGCACATAATACTAGCCTATGTTACTACTTCCACAATGGGTAGTAACATTTTTATGGTGTCATATAGTGCTGCATTTATTGTGATATAGACTCGTCTTGTCTCGTAATGCGTTATGTTACGGTATCTACCTATAATACCACTATCATCTCTCTCCTCATTAATTGCGCTATCACCTCAGTTTTTTGCCAACATGACATGCATGATACTATCTATGATACCCCCATTGTGGCTAGTCTTAAAAAACTGAGATATAAATTGTCAGCGAAACCTACAACAAGGTTAATAAAGTGTGATAGTGGAACCGTTTTCATCACAGCCAAGCGTCTCTATTTCTGAAGAGTTAACATGTCCTCCCTGCCGTCTTCACACATTGTTCCCACGCCAGTTCCGCTAGGCCCTACTTCACCGGAGAGGTCGACGAAGCACCGCCCGACGACGTTCCGCGACTCCTCCATGACGCGGTTCATACCTAGGAAATCCGAGGGGTCGAGCTCGGGGTCCTGCAGCCCCTCCTACGCACGGACTAGGGCATCCACCTCCGTCTTCACCTTCTTTGCATGTGGACATGGGGAAAGCCTTTCCATCGTGGTGACGGTGCACAGTCCCCTATGACGATGCCGCCCGTGCGCATCCTCTGCGTGGTGCGCGGCTCCGCCCTGACCTCCGTCTTGGGGGTGAGTAAGGAGCTCCCCGACACCGCCGCATGGGAAAATCGTGAGGAAGAAGACCACATTGAGGATGGAGGGCCATCGCAAGTTATACGCCGACTATATTTCCAACTTGCCAACATTTATTCCAAAGGATTTTTGCGGCGTCGAATGAAAAAAAAATCTAGAAGAGATTTTGAGGACGCTCAAGACACGATCTAGTCATACAAAAAGATTTGGACAGGGTCATTCCATCCGGTTTATGATGTATGATAATGATAATATATCTAGTGATAGCAAGGCTTTATATGAAACAAGCACTAAAGACACTGAACATAATCATGACAAACGCAAAATGTTTCTAACCGGTAGGAAGTATTATACTACGCAACAATGAAGAGATGAAAGAAGATACATTTCAATGGGTATTGCATGTCATTTTTCCTCTCACTTCTATTGTACATTTTTTTTTCTTTGCTTCTCTCACTATATATGTAATTTGGATATGGATTTTCTTGATCTAATAGAACAATATTTTTCCTATAAATTGGAAATAATATCATAATTTTGAGAAATTCCATTTCTTTCAAACCGAGGTGTCGTTTAAATATTCCTATTTGTGGATATCACATATTAATACCTAGTGGCTTGTACACTCACGCTCCAAAATGAACAAGAGCCTACCATTGACACAAGCTGCACCACCTCGAGTAACGCAAATAATGTGATACTTGTAAGGATCTTGAACATACTTAATTTGATGAGGTTGTTACTAATCGTGTTACAAGACTCCAAATGTTCTTGACACATCCCATTCCAAGTAATTTATCAAGATATATATATATATATATATATATATATAGGGAAAATGGTTTCTACTCCCGGGTGTAGCTACACCCACGTCTCATATACTGCCGATATATATATATATATATATATATATATATATATATATATATATATATATATATATATATATATATATAGAGAGAGAGAGAGAGAGAGAGTATCTCATTCCTAACTCGGTGTATAGTTGTGTAGGATAAATGTTTATGGCTATATATAACATGGAGTTGAAGGTGGTGGGTGAGAAATAATAATGAATCAAATCATCGTTAGAAGTTGATTTATATTTTTTTAAATAGATAAATATGAAAAACACAGGACTAGAATGGCATGCCATCTTCAATACTACATTATTGGAAGTTTGGTTCAAAAAAATGTATTATTTTTTCTAATAGTCTTGAGTTGATAGGTATTTCCTATGAAAATTAGTGCAAATGCATACGAAGAAAAAAAGTCGGATGGTTTGCAATCCTATGAATTAAACAACCAAAGTAAGAGAAACTTCTAAGGGTTTGAATTCTCCAAAATTTCTTTGATAAGAGCTTGAAAAATGTGTACAATGCAACGGAGAACTATTTGTACCTTTGTTTTTTGTATGCCATTTCAAACTTTTTCCCCAATTAAAGTAAAATGTTTACTTAGAAATTCATGTATTTTGAACAAATCCTGAATTCAGAAAAGTGAAATCATTAAACTACGTGGCGATCACACATTGCCTCATAGTTACAGGAATAAGCCAGGTCTTATGGAACCAAGTTTCACGGGATATATTTCCACAAAGCGGCAACACTATTAAGGTTCCATTTAAGAAACTCCAGTTTTGAAGCCCGGATAATGTCTGTGGACTCCAACCTGAGGTTGTAAATCAACTCTGGCCATTTGTTCTTATAGATTAATCATGATATTTAAGTTGTCGTATTATTCAGACTCACGAAAACTATTAGCGGGGCACATTTGGTAAAACAAAATTCTCATAATGTTTATGGTTATTATGATTTATGTTATAATAATTAATTGGTGTCGACATTCACAAAGTATGTAATTGATATTTCATGGAGTACACCCTTTTTTATATGTATAAAGTACTTGTTATAATAATATACAAGCCCAAGTATGATATCAAAAGCTAGCATATATATCGTAGTAAAACTTGTAGGAAACCATCACAAGCTATTTTTTGAGTCAAATCATTCATTAAACTAAAAAAAACATTCCATACGATTTGGAAAGGGTCATTCCAACAGTTTTATGTATAAGCGAATGTATCTTGATTTGTTATTATTTTTTTCTCGATGATGGAATTTTGATATGAATTTTATTGTTATAATAAGTTAATATTGTGTTTGTACAATGGAGAGAATGTCATTTTTTTTGTTGAACTTTTTCTCTACTATTAGAGAATCTCTAATAGATGCTCTGTAATAGGGCACCCCTTTTTGGTTAACGGGCACTTGTTTTAGTATTTAGGGCACCAATTTTTTTTTTGCTTCGCCAGATGCCCTATAATAGGGCACCAGAAAACTGCAGCTATTTCAGATTTCCTAAAATGTGGCACCAAACTCGA